>CM052721.1:25608156-25632214 GCA_028551405.1 Uromys caudimaculatus
TAGTTCTTGGAACTCCTAATTCCAACCTGATTAACCTATCTGTCTCACCTCTCCCTTACAGCTGTCATTTTCCTTGCTAAGACTCATACTTTATAATAATAGTGGGAAATTATGTGGGGATGGGGCTTGTGCATGGGAGTACAGTGCCTTCAGAGGCCAAGGGGGATGCAAGACCCCTGCAACTGGAGTTATACCTGCTTATGAGCTGCCAGATATGGTTACTAGAAACCAAACCGGGGTCCTTTGGAAGACTGCTGCACACCTTTAATGGCTGTGTTAAGTCTCTTTGGACACTAATTTTACAGTTGCCAAGGATTTTAGTCAGGTTCTATAGAGGAACCTAGTAGATAAAATGAATATATATTAAAGGGAAATCTATCAGACGCTTACAAGATAAGAATTGGATAGCCTAACGCTGGCTTTTGACCCTAGAGGAACTAAGAATTCAGTGTTCAGTCTGTCTAGGAGGCTGGATGGTTTGGGAGTCCCAGTTTGGCTCTGGCAACCTGGAGAATTTCTGGGGAGCCATTGGTCTTCAGCTCCATTGGAAGGCTAAACCACCTGGGCCCCAGTGTCAGCAAACACAATGGTGGTAGCAATCGCAACAGAGTTGATGAGTTTAGAAACATAGGAGGTAAATTCACCAACAAGACATGAAAGCAAAGCTTTTGCCCTCACACCTCTTCAAAAATATAACTATTATTTAGAGTGTGTGTGTATGTGTGTGTGTGTGTGTGTGTGTGTGTGTGTGTGTGTGTGTGTGTGTGTGTGTGTGTTTTCCTGGGTGTATGTACATGCACCATGTGCATGCAGTGCTCATGGAGGCCAGCAGAGGGCATTAGATTCCCCTCAAACTGGAGTTATAAATGGTTGTGAGTCCCTGTGTCAGTGCTGGGGCTTGCACTCCTGTCCTCTGCAAAAGCAACAAATCATCTTAACTCCTGAGCTATCTCTCTAGCTCCCTTCAGAACTCTCTTAATCCAGCTGCCCCTGGAGGCACCACCCACATTCACAGTGACTCTTCTCACTCCATCTTACCCGCCCTGATGAAGAAAATATCTCTCAAGATGCTTACTGACTTATCCTTTAGCTGATTTCAGATGCAGTCAAGTTGAAGTTCGAGATCAACCATCACAAACACGACTGTTGTCCTACTCCCTGAGGAGTGGGTAAGGCTGGCAAAATGCTGTTTGTCTGGGGTTGAGATCAGAGAGCAATCCTCTGCAGAAGACAGAGATGTAAGCATTTGGGCATCTGTTTGCATGCCTGACATGGGGTAAGTTTGTGCCTCATGTGACACTTAAAGTCTCAGAAAAAAAGAGTGGCTATCCCTGCTCACTTCTGCACATTTTTGAAGCAAGAAATGACACAGAACATTGAAGACATTTTATAATTTCCACCAAAGCAAATGGTCTTCTTTTCTGCTCATTAGCTACTCTATGCATGTAATTCCACAGTATCTTTCTGAATGTCAACTTTGATATTTTACTCAACCAAGCAAAAGAGCTTGCTCTGACCAATCACTTAGTAAAAATAACAGTTCTGGATGTATAACTGCTCCGCAAGGTACGATTTGAGATAGTTTCCATCTGCCACAAACTCTTAGTGTCTAATGTCTCTACTCTTGAGAATTCATTTCTGCTAACGGACTAGATTGGTCTCCCCTTCGAAAATATCCTCCAAGAGGCACCAGCTGTGAACACTTCCCTTCTCGGTGCATTTGCTTTGGTCCCAGGAATCTGTGGGGGATATTGAGGAAGATCTTGGAATATGGAGGCAGAAACTACTGACTGGGCTATTTCTTATCAATCTGTGGTTTTATCTTTGAACTTGTTTCTCCAACAACCTGCCTCAAAAGTGAAGCTGAGTTTGTGAATTACCTTATCTGTTTACAATAACTCTGGACCTAAACTCTTTTTAATTTTTTATTTACTTAGTTTTGTGTTTATAGGTATGTTGCCTACTTGTGTGTCTATGCACTTTAGGAGTGCCTGGGGATTCTGGAAGCTAGCGACATCATGGAACTGGAGTTACAGATGGTTGTGAGCTGTCATGTTGGTGCTGGGAACCACAACTGGGTTCTCTGGAAGAGCCACCAGTGCTCTTAACCACTGAACCTTCTCTTCAGCTCTATGTTTAAACTCTTGATTGGCTGTCCAGATTCCATTACATGAGTGAGTATTGCAGGGTACCTTTGGGTCCTGAGTGAGTGACCACAGTTTAGACAATGAATGTCTCCAAGGAAGTTGTCTCTGACATGTTTCTAACTGTAGCTAAAAATGCAGCTGTGAAATTCTGTGTTTTAGACATGACATGACTGATGCTTACATCAAAAATATGAAAAATTAAAGAATAAATAAATATGCATAGTTATATAAATGTATTTTACAGAAAATTTCACAAAGCAGTTGTCAGATTAAAGCCAAGAAAATTCATTTGTCTATTTTATCAGCAATGCTTGATTCATATGCTCTCTAAACTTATTTAGAATTCAAATTAATTTATTAAAATATGAACATATAATTAAATTGTTATGCTGTCACCCTGCCTTCTAAATATTTACATTTATACCCGTGGATTTGTGTTGCTTTCAAGCTTGGTCTGAGAAGCATTCTTCTTACAGTAGGTAGTGGTTAATGCAGACGCTCATAGCTGACTGCAGTGTTAGTTGTAAGTACCTGTGAGTGGTCAGCTGTGGATGAAGCCTGTATATTGACTTTTCCCTATCGAAGGCTCATGGAATATTACCCAAGAGTGGGCAGAAAGAATGTAAGAGCCCTTGGATGGGGAAGGGGCTGTGAAATTTCTTTTGGACATGAGATTGCTGAAGCATATTGTCTTAGTCAGGGTTTCTATTCTTGCACAAACATCATGACCAAGATGCAAGTTGGGGAGGATAGGGTTTATTCAGCTTACACTTCCATGCTGCTGTTCATCACAAAAGGAAATCAGGACTGGAACTCAAGCAGGTCAGGAAGCAGGGGCTGATGCAGAGGCCATGGAGGGATGTAACTTACTGGCTTGCTTGCTTCCCCTGGCTTGCTCAGCCTGCTTCTTATAGACCCCAAGACTACCAGCCCACAGATGGTACCACTCATAAGGGGCCCTCCCCCCTTGATCATTAATTGAGAAAATGCCTTACAGCTGGATCTCATGGAGGCATTTTCTCAACTGAAACTCCTTCTCTGTGATAACTTCAACTTGTGTCAAGTTGACACACAAAACTAGCCAGTACACATATATTAAATATATGAAAAATTTAAAAGAATAAATAAAAATATATGTATATATAGTTACATAATTTATATAAAATTATATAAAATATATGAAATATACATGTATATTTATGTAAATTCATCACTCTCAGTAATAAAAGTTGACTTAAGCTGTTTTGAGGGGTACTTTGAAATGTGTCCCTTGAAGTGCCAGAGCCTCAACACAGTATTTACAGGCTTATGTGGTAGAGAATGTATCTGTGTGCATCATGACCATAAGTTCTGGCTGTCTTGTGGGTACCACTTTCAGATGATGCTTTCTAGAACTATCTGTCATATCCCATGTTCCCTCTTTAAATAGCCTCAGACAGCAAGCTTTCCAGGTCTTTCACCTGAATTTATATATCTTCCCTTCACAATCTGTCACTTTTCATTTTTGTCACCTTGTTTTCTCCTAACAAGCTGCATGCATGCAAATTGGAATTTTCTTAACAGCTTTTGCCTACAAAACCAATATTTTCTGCACTCTAAATTACACAACAGAAGGACCTCATTGATCTTATTTGACATATTCATGGCCCAACCTAGCTTAGCCACACCACCATCTCACGCAATCCCCATTGAGGAATTAACCAATTCCACTCAGTTTTGAATTTTATAAGAATAGATGGCTCTGGGAATCCAAATGGCTGACATATACCTACTGTCTCTGGCTTCAGTGCAGAAATCTCAGGGTCTTTTTGGAAACTCTTCTTGCAGCTGCTGTGTGTTGGAAGGTTGATTTTCTTGCCATCATTTCTAGTTACTCTACCACCACCATCCTGATCTCTTTGCCTACCTCTGGGGAATTGTTTTCCTTCTCTGCCTGGAGCTATCCTTAGGATAATCTCTTCCAACTCCTTATTCAGGGATTCATGTGAACTCTGCTGTGTAACCAGTTTTGAGGAGAGTACCTTCAAGCCTCATGGTCATTCACTACCTTTGTATATTTTCCTGTTACCCTTGACTTTAATTACCTTACCCTTCTTCAAATCCCCTGAGAGTCGACTGACTTATGCACAGCTGTTCACACCCACTCCAGTCTCTTCACATCAGCAAAGTCACTTGTTATCTTCTGGTAATTTACTGTTCCAGATGTTACTTCCTGATCCAGAGTTCTTGCCAGTTAATTCAGGGTGTGGTGTGGATGTCAAATGCATCTTTTCTTCTAAGGCACAAAGCAATGGCCTCACGTTATTGGATGAAAGTTAAAAGGTATTGACTCTGTCTATGTTGTTAGAGCAATTATATTTCATGTTACTGAGGCCACCACAGAGAATGAACAGAAATTTAGGTGCAACTACAATGATGTCCCATGATAGAAATCCTCATCATTAAAAAATATCAGTCATCTTACCCAAAGCAGGACTCAGATTCAGTACATTACATTACCAACAAAGATGTGTGCAGTAGAATGAAAATATTTATGGAGTAGCCAACCATTCTCTTGACTAGGTTTTAGTACTAATGCATGGGAAGGAATTCATGCCTATTGCTGCAAATGTGTTTAAAACCCACAGCTAGGGAGATCATAGACTCGATGGGAGGACCTATAACAAGTGATTTACTAAATGGACATGCCAAACTGCTTTCTAAATGCTTATGCTTATAGCTATAGATTTGTGTTGTTCCCGACCCTGGTCAGAGAAGCTCTTAATGCAGTGGATAATAGTTCATGTACAGACTCAGAGTGTTGAAAATAAATGAATATGCATGCTCATTCATATCAAATTCCATTGTCTATGAATATCAATCTGCCTTGACATATCAAGTTGTAGTAGACTAGATGTATCTTCTATTAAGGGCAGACAAGGCAGCCCAGTTAGGGGAAAGGGCTCAAAAGTCAGGCAGGCTTGCAGGCAACAGAATCAGAGACAGCCCCTGCTCCAGTTGTTAGGGGACACTAATGATGATCAAGCTACACATCAGCTACATATGTGTAGGGGACTTAGTTCTGTCCCATGCTTGCTCTTTGATTGTTTCAGTCTCTGTGAGACCCTATGGGCCCAAATTAGTTGATAGATTTCCTTGTAGAATTCTTGATCTCTCTGACTCCTTCAATCCTTCTTCCCCATCTTCCACAATATTCCCCAAGCTCTGCATAATGTTTGACTGTGGGTCTCTCTCTCTGTTTCCATCAGCTTCTGCCTGAAGCCTTTCAGAGGACAGGTATGCTAGGAGCATGTCTGCAAGTGTAGGTGAATATCATTAATAGTGTCAGGAGTGGGCTCTCTCTCATGGGATGGCTCTCCCCTTCACTGAGGAGAAAGGGAGGGGGATGGGAGAGGGACTTGGAGGAGAATTCACTTGGTGTGTGTGTGTGTGTGTGTGTGTGTGTGTGTGTGTGTGTGTGTGTGTGTGTTTCCAGTACTTTCTCTTCCACCTGAGGCAGAAAATGTAGAGCAATTGCACACATTCTCTGGGGCTAATTTAGCTTATTTTCTGTATTTCTATCAATCTGTGCTATCTAGAAGCAGCTCTACCCAGAAAGTCTCTGTACCCATTCAGTAAAAGGTTACTCTTTTTTAAATACAAAAGTTTATTTGAAGTCATGGAAACAAACAAACACATACCACAGTGTTGTCTTACTTTGAAATATCTTCATTCTTTCTTCAAATATTTTTGGTTTTTAAATCTTTCCCTACATCATAATGTTTAGCACTATTTCCAAAGGTGTGTTCTCTCCTGGAAGCTATCTTATTTGAATATAAGTGTTGATACACATCTGTTAACCGTGTGTGTGTGTGTGTGTGTGTGTGTGTGTGTGTGTGTGAGAGAGAGAGAGAGAGAGAGAGAGAGAGAGAGAGAGAGAGAGAGAGAGAGAGATGTGAGAGGAGTGGCACATGAATTAACCCACAGAGGCCAGAAGGAGGTGTCATATAACCTGGAGCTGGAGTTACAGTTGAACAGAAAGCAAGTGCTCTTAACCTCTAAACCATTTCTCTGGCCCAAAATAGAACAAAATAGAATTTTGTCTTAGTTTAGTAGATGTTAGATTCTTATATCATCTTTATAGACAATTGTCTAACATGTTCTCAATTGGATTTTGGTATCATCTTATCCCTTTGAGAGTTGCAAGAAGCCGTTCAGTGTTCTAATGCAGATATCTCACGCAAAGTAAAGTAAATGCTTTTTGGCTTGTGTTTTTACAAGTTAGAGGGGAAATGGCATTTGTGCTTATTCTAAATAAATTATCATTTTGTGTTTACATTAGGGACACAGAAAGCAGGTGACACAATCCTTGAAGCTTTGCAGAGTTGGTGTCACTGGATTTCTGTTAGAAGGAAAAAAAGCAGTAAAAGAAATTACAGAATTTCCAATTTCCCACAATGTAATCTGTCTTTAAAGGTGTAGCTGCCAACATGGAACTGAGTTACCATATCATATGCAGAATCATATATCCATATTAAAAATGAATGATGAATCTGCACACTTGGCTGGGGTTGTTGCTTTGCTGGATTTTATCTGGAATCAAAAACATCAAGGAAACAAAAGTGAGGACCAATGGGAGGCAGAGAGTTACATGGTTGCAGAAGAAAGCCCAAAGTTCTCATTGTATACGACTGTTTGGCAGAAAGCACGGATAGTCCTGACACACAATGGAGTGCTCAGCTCTAAGTGGAACACCCATGTCACCTCCTGGGGTAGGGAGAAACTGTCATAGTGTCACAAAATGGCAAAGAGCTGAAGAGACCAACAGCATTGAAGATGGGTGGGAATGGCCTCACATGCCAAAGCACACCTGAGCTACTTTAACTTCTGTTGCTGTGATAAAACACTGAACAACAACAAAATGCATGGGGTTTATGTTTTTCTGATTGATTGGTTTCTTTTTTTGTTTGCTTTTGTTTGGTTGGTTTTTGTTGTTTTTGTTTTGAGCTTATAGTTTGTAGTCCAAAACTGGGGGAAGTCAAAGCAGGAACTGAAGCAAAGCCGCGGAGGAGTGCTGCTTACTGGCTTGTTTCTTATGACTTGCTCAACTGCTTCCTTATATACCCCAAGACCACCTGCCCAGTGGTGGCACCACCCACATGGGCTGGGCCCTCTCATGTCAATAATCAACCAAGGAGATGCATCATACACAGTCCTACAGGAAAAGCTGAAGGAGACATTTTCTCAACTGAGATTCCTCTTCCCAGATGAATCTAGCTTTTGCCAAGCTGATAAAACAACCAAAAACAAGCAACTAGCAAGCACAACACCCAATATTCAATACTCATAGGGTAAACATTTCATTACTAAAACCCCAATTTTGATACCCAGAGCCCACAGTGTGGAAGAAGAGAATTGACTCCCACAAGCTGTATTATGACCTCCATATATAAGTGATGACACACAGACACATACACACAACAAACAAACAAACAAACAAACAAACAAACAGATCTAGTAAAGTCTTAAAAAGGGAAAGTGGTATACTGGCTGTGTCAGTAATCTCAAATTTTGACACTTGCCTAAAAAGATGTTTTTAGCTCTTTTTCAACTATGGTGCATTTGAATCAGTCTGGATGTTTTTCATACATTCCAATGAGAGCAACATGTTATCATGAAATACATACAGAACCATATCTGAGGTCCCAGCTGTTTTCTCTAAAGCCTGACATTGATATTAGTTGCCAGAAAATAAATAAATACCCATATCTCTTGTAATAGTCTGGTTTGGAAAATACAGTGATTTTCAAAAAATGTATATGGTCACCTGTAATTAATTTAAATAGCTATTTTAAATGATTTTAATATCTGATATGAAATGTCTAAGAGTAAGACAAATAAAAATCACTTCTTTAGAGGCATCAATCATTTTTAAATTTGTGAAGTGATCTACTACAAAGAGGGACTTGGAAACAATACATCAAAATTTCAAAGACCAAGTTTTATTCGGGGTTTTTGGTAGTGCACCAAGCACATAGAATTATTTCAATAACCAATTGCTGAATGAATGAAGTAAACATGTCTTTCATAATAAGAAATCATACAAACATAGAAATCCCTACATCTCTCTCCCTCTCTCCCTCCTTCCCTCATCCCTCTCAGTGCATATTATTCAAGTGCTGATCACTGTAACAAATACACCTCTAAGTATATAAGACCCCAAACTTAATCAAAGTTCACTTCCATATTTCCTAGTATCATGTGTGATTGATCCTGATCGCACATAACCCCTGCATGTGGCCTTCAGGAGCTCTATCTTTCCACACTTCAGCTCTGCCATCTTGAGCTTCTACCTTCCCCATGGCTATGCTTGCCTGAGTCAAAACCAGAAGGGATGGACAGAAACCAAAGATAAATCTTTGTACCCTTTCTGTCTCAGTATAATCTATGTCACTCCTGCTCACCCCAGGCTGGAATGACCCAATGCCACAGTCTCATCAAATCATAACCAGACCCAGGAGGCCATATTCACAGAAGACTCAGCATCTAGGAAAATGGAATCCCTTAGTGGACAGCTCAGTTTTTCTACCATGGTGTTTAAATAAATCCAGAAATTTGGACTCAGATTTAGAAGACTTCTTTGTTTGATGTTATAAGGTTTGTGTAATGGACTGCAATTAAGAGTCTTTTTTTTTTTTAAATTTGAAAGATGCATACATTCTTGGATCTATAGAACCATTATCAACATGAATAATCACGTAGGTTAGTTAACTTTCAGGTAAATGATTTACACATGGGACAATCAGGGAGAATGCTTACTAGAACATTTTAATACCATGTTTTCTACACTTTCAAAACACCCAGGTGAACTGTAGTGTGTGACAGATACTTATATTTTTAAATGTTTTGTGAGACAGGCTCTCAAACTTCATATATAGCTGAGGATGGCCTTGAACTCATGATTCTCTAACTTCACCTCCTTAGTGCTGGAATTTCAGGTTACCACCATCACACTTTGCCTAAAGTTTTAACCATTCATATGTCAATTTCATTAAACTCAGTTCTTAATTGACTGAGAAATTAAACAGCACTTTCTAATTTAAACAACAAGTAACATATCATGCAGATATTAGGAGCTCCTGGAATTGACAAGACTTTGAAGATAGTAATCCAAAAGTGGGCAGGAACACAGTAAGCAGGAGCCACAACTATACTTTCCCACCAAGAGCAATCTGGGAGAACAAAATGGGGTGTGTGTGTGTGTGTGTGTGTGTGTGTGTGTGTGTGTGTGTGTGTGTGTATGTGTGTGTTGCATTGTTAACTTTTTGGATAGAGTGAAAAAAACGCCTTTTTACTGTGTTTGTCTGTGTGCTCAAAAATA
Organism: Uromys caudimaculatus; assembly: GCA_028551405.1. Classification (NCBI taxonomy): domain Eukaryota; kingdom Metazoa; phylum Chordata; class Mammalia; order Rodentia; family Muridae; genus Uromys; species Uromys caudimaculatus. Next base: position 25,617,664 of record CM052721.1, read on the forward strand.
CTGCTAGAATAACAAAGAGTTTTGAACACTTTTCAAACATTGGCAAGTAGGTTCTGTACCAAATTTCCACTCTGGTTCCATTTACCCATCAATGTAGCACAACCTGATTTATTTTTGTTTCTGTGAGAAATCACTGATAGTCAATGTTCATCATTAAACATTTTGATGGTACTTAAGTGCAGCAGTGATTACTTTATCAGTACTTTTGACTTACAAACATTTGTTCTGGCTTTTTTTTTTTTTTTTTCATCAAAGACTAAATGAAACCGAAGAGTCGACTGTTAGAAGGAGCTGAAGTGTCGGCTGCCTTTTTCATTAGCTATATATATGAACTTATGCAATGCCTAAGAATCTGAGTTAAACACACTATATTTGTCAGTATTCTCATTTCCAATATTAATATTATTTGTTACAAATCAGACACTAGAAAGAAAGTGGAGAGAGGACAGAGATTCAGGGACAGAGGGAGAGAGAGAGAGAGAGAGAGAGAGAGAGAGAGAGAGAGAGAATAAACATTGTCAGTAAATCAGCCAGGTGAGTTTTTTTCTCCCCCATCTGCATACATTTAGTTGAAAGGCTATCCTAAAAGAATGAATGATTCTATTCAATCAATTCGAGCCCATAATTAAAGGAACAGTGGTATCCTAGCTTGCTTTCCACAGCTGTGATAAAACACTGACCAATGAGAGAGTTTATTTGGGTTATATTTCAGCTCACAGCACATTGAAGGAGATCAAGGTAGGAACTCAAGGGGTAGCGTGAAGCATATACATCTCTAGGTGAGAAAAGTTCAAGTTCCATTGTGGATTGTGTTGAATGAAGGAAGAAGCCTCTCTGTTTACACTGGTGTCAGGAACTATCACTCCAAAAGGTCAATAGTCACACTGCCCAAAGCTGTGGGCCAGAACTGAGGATGCTTCCAATGCATGTCACATACTATGGGGCAGATGAACCCTTGTCTACAATGTTCTCATGGCTACCAAATCCAAAATCACCTGTAAACCATAAGCCCATGAGCATGGTTTAGGATCTCAAGCCATGTCAGATCTGTGCTATACCAGCTCCTCTGAAATATTTGGGATACATTACTAATATATCAATAATCTCATGAGTTAGTTCCCCTTTGACTAAAGAAAAATTGGTCCCTCCTGAGGTAAGATCTGCCTTTTCCAAATAAATATATAAAATATTGACAGTGCAGTCTTCATTGGTAAGCATTTAGCTCTGTTTAAAATAAATGATTTTAAACATTGACTATTGAGTTGTGGGATGGCTTTTATGTTTGTAGAGATGAGATGATTCCTGGAGTCTAAAGAATTAATTGAGCAGAATAGTCAATTGTTTCTGGTCACAAAAAGTATTATGAAAGATAGTTATTGTTTGATTACTTTGCATGTGAATTGGTTTTTTATTTTCTCTGCAGTCTCAATGACTAAATAGCAGCATTCCTTAAAACATAATACTACAGCCATCAGCATTCTGGGTTGTAAAGAGGAATATTGATTTTAATGACAATTTTTCCCAAAGAAATCAGTGTAGCATTTGCTGAGGCTTAAATAAATATGTTCCTTCCAGTCAATAAGAAAGAAAAATAAATACTTTCATTTTAAAATACATTTATATATCACTGAGGAAGCACAACCCTCCCTCATGAATGTCACAATGTACCATGCCTTTGAGTTCAAAGAATTCTGAGCATTGCCCATAGCACTGAAAGATGGCTTGAATGCTCTTTCACATTAAGAGGACTGGAGTCAAATACCCAACGTTTGTAGGTGTCACACCCTGTAATAACTTATTAAACAAATCACACAGTTTACACCTTTCTACAAGTTATGCTGAACATAACTTTAATTTTTAAAAATTGTAATTTCATACATGAATTCTATGTATTTAGATCAGATCCATCCCCTATTTTCCACATCCTGCTCCATCCTAGCTCCTCCCCAATGCATGCTCCTCCAAACTTCATTTCTTCTTTCATTTAGTCCAATTAGCACTGCCCATATGTGGATGAGTAGAAGGGCACCACTGGGGTGTGGGCAACCTATTAAGTACCAACCACTGAAGAAAACTGACTCTTCCATCTTTCCTCAGCAGCCATCCCCTGCCAATATTGCTCCTTGGATGGGATGGGGCTTGTGTAGGAGCAAGCACAGCTACCCTGGGGTCAGGAGAGCAATGGTCCTGCATTGACCAGAGGACACTCTCACTGCAGTTCTTGTTGACCTCTGGTGATCTCTAGTGGTTTCCATCATTCCACTTCCCTCTTCCTCAATGTCCCCCATGCCCTGGAGGAGAAAAAGAATCAATAGAGATGTTCAGTTAGGACTGAGCACTCCACATTCACATGTTCTTTGAACTTTGGCCAGTGTGAGTCTCTGTGTTGAACTACAATGCACTGTAGGATGAAATTTGTCTGGTCAGGGATGGAAGATGCACTAATCAATGGGTATAAAAATACGCATTTAGAAAATGAACATAATACTACCTGAGGACCCAGCTATTCCACTCCTGGGCATATATCTAGAAGGTGCTCCAACATGTAATAAAGACACATGCACCACTATGTTCATAGCAGCCATATTTATAATAGCCAGAAGCTGGAAACAATCCAGATGTCACTCAGCCGAGGAATGGATACGGAAAATGTGGTACTCAGCTATTAAAAACAATGACTTCATGAAATTCACAGGCAAATGGATGGAACTTGAAAATATCACCCTGAGAGAGGTAACTCAGTCACAAAAAAACGAATATGGTATGTACTCACTGATAAGTAGATATTAGCCCAAAAGTCCGGAATACCCAAGTTTCACTTTACAGTAACCATTGGTCTGAGAGTGAGGTCCCAGTTGGAGGAGTTGGAGAAGGGACTGAAGGAACTGAGGGAGCTTGCAGCCCCATGGAGGGGACAACAGTGTCAACTGGCCTGATGATCCCAGTGCTCCTGGAGGCTGGACCACCAACTAAAGAATAGACATCTAAAGACTAATGGCTCGGGCCACATATGTGGCAGAGGAGGGCCTTGTTGGCCATCAGGGCGAGGAGAGGTCCTTAGGCCGGAGGGTGTTAGAGGCCCCAGTAAAGGGGAATGTCAAGGGGGGAAGATGGGAGTGGGTTAGCAGGTGGGTGGGAGGGGGAATACCCTCACAGAGGTGGGGGAGGGGGAGGAGATAGGGGGTTTCCAAAGAGGAGACCTGGAAAAGGGGAAACATTGGAAATGTAAATAAAGTATCAGAAAATTTAAAAAAATGCGTTTATGAGGTGGTTTGATATTATGTCCTTTTAGCAAAATAATACTAGTGAACTCATGAGGTCTAGGACCTCAACAAAGCATTTTTCAGCTAAGGAACACACCACCAAGAGTCATAAAATTCACACTAAAACCTAGTACTGCTGTCAGATGGAAAGTAAGCTTTCAGTTTATGCCTGTGGTCTGTACAACATAGCTCCATAGTCAAATAGTGCATGGAAAGGGTGACCCTCCCAGGAATGTGGACAAGCCTGTGAGAGGGATTAAAGCCATCACTTCTCCTCAGAGGGACCTGCCCAGAACCCTTAGGACACAGGGACTGTGAAGTGGCCTTCCAGTTTCCTTCTGCAGCCAGGGAGCTGATCCTGTGACACAGGGCTCCATACTCAGTGCCAGGGGAGAGCTGGTCTCCCAGGGGTGCCGACACACCTTCAAGCACTGGAAGACGACCACTTCCTTTCAAATTCCTCTATCAAGAGGGACCCTCTCAGAGACATCAGGACACAGGAACCAAGGAACAGCTGGGGACAGGATCCTTCTGGGTTTTGTCTGCACCCCAGAATTGATCCTGTACCACAGCTCTCCAAACCCAAATTCCTCTCAGAGAAAGCTGGTCTCCAAGGAGTATTGACACAAAGGCTTGTAGGAGGGACAAGCCAGACAGTCAGAGAGAGCAAGACCAGCTAACACCAGAGATAACCATTTGGCGAAAGGCAAGGGCAAGAACATAAGGAACAGAAACCAAGGCAACTTGGCATAATCAGAACCCAGTTCTCTCACCACAGCAAGCCCTGATTACCCCAACACACCAGAAAAACAAGACATAGATTGAAAATGACTTCTCATGATGACGATAGAAAACTTTAAGAAGGGAATAAATAACTCCCTTAAAGGAATACAAGAGAACACAGGTAAACAGCTAGAAGCCCTTAAAGAGGAAATACAGGAAAACACAATAAAACAGGCAAAGGAAATGAGCAAAATCATCCAAGATGTAAAAATGGAAATAGAAACAATAATGAAATCACAAAAGGAGACATCCGTAGGAAAGAAATCAGGAGCATAGATGCAAGCATCACAAATAGAATACAAGAGATAGAAGAGAGACTCTCAGATGCAGAAGATACCATAGAAAACATTGACACAACAGTCAAAGAAAATGCAAACTACACAAAGCTCTTAACCCAAAACATCATGAAATCCAGGACACAATGAGCAGACAGAACCTAAGGATAATCGGTATATAAGAGAGGGAAGATTCCCAACTTAAAGGGTCAGTAAATATCTTCAACAAAATTATAGAAGAAATTTTCCCTAACCTAAAGAAAGAGATGAACAAAAACATTCAAGAAGCCTACCGAACTCCAAATAGATTGGACCAGAAAAGAAATTCCTCCTGTCACATAATAGTCAAAACACCAACTGCATAGAACAAAGAAGAATATTAAAAGCAGTAAGAGAAAAAGGTCAAGTAACATATAAAAGCAGATCTATGAGAATTACACCAGACTTCTCACCAGAGAAAATGAAAGCTGAAGATCCTGGACAGATCTCATACAGACCCTAAGGGAACACAAGTGCCAGCACAGGTTTCTATACCCAGCAAAACTCTCAATTACGATAGATGGTGAAACCAAGATATTCCATGACAAAACCAAATTTACACAATCTCTTTCCACAAACCCAGCCCAACAAATGATAATAGATGGAAATCGCCAACACAAGGAGGGAAATTACACTCTAGAAAAAGCAAGAAAATAATCTTTCAACAAACCCAAAAGAAGAGAGCCACACAAATATAAAAATAACATTGAAAATAACAGGAAGCAACAATTTACTATTCCTTAATATCTCTTAGCATCAATGGACTCAATTCCCCAATAAAAAGACATTGGCTAACAGACTGGATACAGAAACAGGACCCAGCATTTTGCTGCATACAGGAAATACACCTCAGTGTTAAAGCCAAATACTACCTCAGAGTAAAGGGCTGGAAAACAATTTTCCAGGCAAATGGTCCCAAGAAACAGCCTGGAGTAGCCATTCTAATATTGGATAAAATCAACTTTCAACCAAAAGTCATCAAAAAAGATAAGGATGGACACTTCATACTCATCAAAGGAAAAATCTACAAAGAACTTTCAATTCTGAACATCTATGCTCCAAATCCAAGGGCACCAACATTCATAAAAGAAACTTTACTAAAGCTCAAAGCGCACATTGCACCTCACACAATAATAGTAGTAGACTTCAACACCCCATTATCATCAATGGACAGATCTTGGAATCACAAACTAAGCACAGACACAGTGAAACTAACAAATGTTATGAACCAAATGGATTTGACAGATATCTATAGACCATTTCATCCTAAGTCAAAAGAATATACCTTCTCCTCAGCCCCTCATGGTACCTTCTACAAAATTGACCATATAATCAGTCACAAAACAAACCTCCACAGATACAAGAAGATTGAAATAATCCCATGCCTCCTATCAGATCACTACGGATTAAGACTGGTCTTCAATGGCAACAACAACAACAGAAAGCTCACATACACATGGAAGGTGAAACACTCTCTACCCAATGATAAATTGGTCAAGGAAGAAATAAAGAAAGAAATTAAAGACTTCCCAGAATGTAATGAAAATTAAAGTAAAACACACCCAAACTTATGGGACACAATGAATACAGTGTTAAAAGGAAAACTCATAGCTCTGAGTGCCGCCAAAAAGAAACTAGAGAGAGCATACACTAGCAGCTTAACAGCACACCTAAAAGCTCTAGAACAAAAAGAAGCTAATATACCCAAGAGCAGTAGAAGTCAGGAAATAATCAAACTCAGGACTGAAATCAACCAAGTAGAAACAAAAAGAACTATACAAAGAATCAACAAAACTAGGAGCTGGTTCTTTGAGAAAATCAACAAGATAGATAAGCCCCTAGCCAGACTAAACAGAGGACACAGAGACAGTATCTAAATTAACAGAATCAGAAATGAAAAGGGAGATATAACAACAGAATCTGAGGAAATTTTAAAAAATCATCAGATCCTACAAAAAAGACTATACTCAACAAAATTGGAAAATCTGGATGAAATGGACAATTTTCTAGACAGATAGTAAATACCAAAATTAAGTCACGATCAGATAAACCATCTAAACAGTTCCATAATGCCTAAAGAAATAGAAGCAGTCATTAAAAGTCTCCCAACCTAAAAAAGCCCAGGACCTAATGGATTTAGTGCAGAATTCTATCAGACCTTCAAAGAAGACCTAATACCAATACTCTTCAATCTATTCCACAAAATAGAAACAGAAGGAACACTACCCAATTCTTTCTATGATGCCACAGTTACACTGATACCAAAACCTCACAAAGACCCAACAAAGAAAGAAAACTTCAGACCAATTTCTTTTATGAACATCGATGCAAGAATACTCAATAAAACTCTCAAAACCTGAATCCAAGAGCACATCAAAATGATCATTCATCATGACCAATCAGGCTTCATCCCAGGGATTCAGGGATGGTTCAATACCAAGAATTCCATCAATGTAATCCACTACATAAACAAACTCAAAGAAAAAAACCACATGGTTATTTCATTAGATGCTGAAAAAGCATTTGACACAATTCAATATCCCTTCATGATAAAAGTCTTGGAAAGATCAGGAATCTAAGGCCTATTCCTAAACATAATAAAAGCAATATACAGCAAACCAGTAGCCATCATCAAACTAAATGGAGAGAAACTCAAAGCATTCCCACTAATTTCAGGGACTAGACAAGGCTGTCCATTCTCTCCCTATCTATTCAATATAGTAATTGAAGTTCTAGCTAGAGCAATTATACAACAAAAGGAGGTCAAAGGGATACAAATTGGAAAGGAAGAAATCAAAATATCACTATTTGCAGATGATATGATTGTATACTTTAGTGACCCAAAAAACTCCACGAGAGAACTGCTATAGCTGATAAATAACTTCATAAAGGGGCTGGATATAAAATTAACTCAAACAAATCAGTAGTTTTCCTGTACTTGAAGGATAAACAGGCTCAGAAAGAAATTAGGGAAATGACACCCTTCACAATAGTCAAAAACAATATAAAGTATCTTGGCGTGATGTTAACCAAACTAGTGAAAGATCTGTATGACAAGAACTTCAAGTCTCTGAAGAAAGAAATCTGCAAAGAGCTCGCTAACCAGCCATGTCCTGGAGAGCTCTTCCAGGATAGGCTACCAACTAGGTTCGAAGTCCCCGCCAGCGTGTACTAGGTGCTGTGGAGAGAAACTGTCGTCGGAGGAAAGAGACAGGAAACAGAGAGATGCGTAGGAGCAAGATGAGATTCCGATCAAGCTCCATTAATCTTTATTGATACATATATTTAAACACTTTTGGGCGGGAAACGGCAGAGGGAGGGGAATTCATAATGTAAGCAGACTTTACACACATAATTATATGCCATTGTTGTCCTGGGGCTGAGGGTCCATTCAAAACCAGACATCTAATCCCTAGCTGGAGTCAGTGACAATGGGGAGGAAACAAAGGGTTGCCTGCTTTGGAATCCGGAACACCTTGACATGCTCATTAAGCCCAGCCTGACTATCTATCTAATTAAGACAGTCTGGTCTCTGGCAGGAAGAAATCAAAGAAATGCCTGCTGTGGAATCTGAGACACTGTGGCTAGCAAAATAAGTCAATCCTGGGATTCTTAATCTAGCAGAATATGTCAAGGCTCGAATCAGTCAAGGTCTTTGTCTCTGACAGAAATTGAAGAAGACCTCAGAAGATGGAAAGATCTCCCATGCTCATTGATTGGGAGGATTAATATGGTAAAAATGGCCATCCTGCCGAAAGCAATCTACATATTCAATGCAATCCCCATCAAAATTCCAACTTAATTCTTCATAGACTTAGAAAGCAATTCTCAAATTCATTTGCAATAACAAAAAACCCAGGATAGCAAAAGCTATTCTCAACAACAAATGAACTTCTGGGGGGAAAAAGATCCCTGACCTCAAGCTGTACTACAGAGCAGTAGTGTTAAAAACTGTATGGTACTGGTACAGTGACAGGCAAGCAGATCATTGGAATAGAATTGAAGACCCAGAAATGAACCCACACAACTCTTTTTACAAAGGAGCTAAAACCATCCAGTGGAAAAAGAGCATTTTCTACAAATGGTGTTGATTCAACTGGTAGTCTACATGTAGAAGAATGCAAATTGATCCATTCTTAACTCCCTGTACAAAGCTCAAGTCCAAGTGGAGTAAGGACCTCCACAGAAAACCAGATACACTGAATCTAATAGAAGAGAAAGTGGGGAAAAGTCTCGAACACCTGGGTAAAGGGAAAAGTTCCTGAACAGAACACCAGTGGCTTATGCTCTATGATCAAGAATCGACAAATGGAACCTCATGAAATTGCAAAGCTTCTGTAAGGCAAAGAACACTGTCAATAGAATAAAACAGCAGCCAACAGATTGGGAAAAGATCTTTACCCATGCTACATCCGATAGAGGGCTAATATCCAATATATACAAATAACTCACGAAGTTAGACTCCAGAGAACCAAATAACCCTATCAAAAAATGGGGAACAGAGCTAAACAGAGAATTCTCAACAGGGGAAACTCGAAGGTCTGAGAAGTATCTAAAGAAATGTTCAACATCCCTGTTCATCAGGGAAATGCAAATCAAAATAACCCTGAGATTCTACCTCACACCAGTCAGAATGGCGAACATCAAAACTCAGGTGACAGCAGATGCTGGCGAGGATGTGGAGAAAGAGGAACACTACCGCATTGCTGGTAAGATTGCAAGCTGGTACAAACACTCTGGAAATCAGTTTGGTGGACCTTCAGAAAATTGGACTTAATACAACCGGAGGACCCAGCTATACCACTCTTGGGCATATACCCAGAAGATGCTCCAACATATAATAAGGACACATGCTTCACTATGTTCATAGCTGCCATATTTATCATAGCCCGAAGCTGTAAACAACTAAGATGTCCCACAACAGAGGAATGGAAACCGAAAATGTGGTACATTTACACAATGGAATACTACTCAGCTATTAAAAACAATGATATCATGAAATTCTCAGGCAAATGCATGGAACTTGAAAATATCATCCTGAGGGAGGTAACTCAGTCACAAAAGAACAAACACGGTATATACTCACTGATAAGTGGATATTAGCACAAAAGTTCAGAACACCCATGATTCAATTCACAGAAACTCTTGGACTGAGTATGGGGTCCCAGGTGGAGGAATTGCAGAAGGGACAGAAGGAGCTGAGGGCATTTGCAGCCCCATGGAGAGAGCAGCAGTGTCAACTTGTCAGGCCTCCCAGTGCTCCCAGAGACTGAACCACCAACCAAAGAGTGCATATGGAGGGATCCATGGTCCTGGCCACATATGTAGCAGAGGAGGGCCTTGTTGCCCATCAGGGGGAGGAGAGGCCCTTGTGTCTGAAAGTGTTAGATGCCCCAGTATAGGGGAATGCCAGGGAGGGAGACAGGAATGTGTGGGTGGGTGGGGGAATACCCTCATAGAGGCAGGGTTAGGGGTGATGGGATAGGGTGTTTCCAAAGGAGAAACCTGCAAAGGGGAAAACATTTGAAATGTAAATAAAGTATCAAAAAAAAAAAAAAGAAAAGAAAAGAAAGTAAGTTTTCACACACATTTTTCTGCAGCTTTAGTGCACATTCTTCTGTTCTGTCCTTGGTTTTGTCCCATCTGCTGGATCAGCACTGGTCCTGGTATTAGGGTAAAACTGAGTCAAGTTAGCAATCTCAGTTTCTACAACTACATGAAATTAAATGTGCTTTTGTAACCATGCAGAATTTGCCATTTAACAAACCAACTGCCTGTCACAATTTCTTCCTGCATTAATTGTGAATTATGGGTCGTTTACAATACTGCAACACAAGAAGTAGCTCTCAGGCCTGTTTCCAAAGTTGGAGTCAATTTATGGCATGTTTGATGTTGACCAATTATTTATAAAGTCTATTAAATCCAACAGTACTACTGGTAGGAATAGATTTATTAGAATATCTAATGTAAAATGTAATGAAAAAGATTGTCTCCTTATGAAATATTAATATCCCTTAAATCTGGTCATTGTAAGTCTATAATTGCAGTTTTTCATCTGTGGGTGTTTCTAATGAAAACTGCAGGTGGGGGTTTACGCTTTCATGACCAGGAACATCCAAAGTGCAAAAGGAAAAGAGCTTTGGATAATGACAGATATCAAATTCAGGGTAGCAGCTCCCCTATGAGAAATACAGTTGGGATTGAAGTATGCATAAGCTTAAACTCTACTTATAATATATGTGTGTTTGATACACACACTCCTGAAGGTGATGTTGAGTATCAGGATGTTTCTGCTTTCTGCTTATTCCCAGATGAGGCTGTGAGAGAGACTAGGATGAGAATCAAGTTCATCTTCCAATGCAAGTTTAAAATAAAGACCACTAAAAGAAACTACGAGCACATCACACGGAAAGAGAGGATGAGTTCAAGCTTAGACATTGACATTTGGACATGGACTTGTGCAGTTCAGCCATGCTAGGAAGGATTAAATGGGTGCCCCTTTCTCATTACTCATCAAGCAGAGGATCCAGGGTTTCTCCAGTCACCCGCCACTAGAGGCAGACACAGGAGAGGACTCACTTGCAATTAGATTCTTTGAACAGATACTAGAGAGATGGCTCAGATGGAACTGGCTGCTCTTGAAGAGTGGAAACTGACCATGCGTCCTTGTATGGACCTGAATATTATATATTTACCTAATGCCATGGAAAGAAATGCTGAACCTCACATATAATTGTTTAATGGAATTAAAATCTAGTACGAATGATTTTAACATTTATTCTGAGACAAGTTAACTTAGACATGAATGTGATTGAAATGTGTAGGCTGTGTAGAAATGGGTCTTGCATAAGGTGCCTGTCACATCTTAAGACATATTGTACCGCAGCCAGAGTTGACACAGATATCTGGCAACCCATGATCCTCATAGTTTGGTAATTATATTGATTCTCTCTGTTAAATGATGGTGCTTTAACAGATCATGTGTGCTTGTACTATCATAAACAAACATGAGTTAGCAGGATGGAATGCTTGCAAGTTATTTTCTAGAGTTGTAGCATCGACAGATTGTAACAGTTATCTTTCTATGTTGGATTGTTTAGATCAGTAGACATTTGCTCCTGGATATTAATATATTCTCTCTCTCTCTCTCTCTCTCTCTCTCTCTCTCTCTCTCTCTCTCTCTCTCTCTCTCTACCTATCTCTATCTCTATCTCTATCTCTTTCTCTCTTTCTCCTCTCATGCATGGATGTGCATACACATGTTATTTTGTATCTATGCATTGTAGAGACTTTAGCCAACCACTCCCACATAGAAAATTCTCAAGTGTATCGTGTCTAGAATCCTTATGGGAAAGTGAAATTTCAGGTTTGACCACCAGCTACCTAAGAATTCTGCCATTATAATTTCAATTTTCTAGGTTTAAATTACAGACATTTATGACTTCTGCCTGCTATATCTATTGATAATAAGGCCTTACTGAGTTGAGAGTCCAGAAGCATTAAGCATTAAGGAAACCAAGAGGATTAGAGGGAACTTAAGAAAATGAAAATTACTCCATGAGTCTTTCAGGTTTCACACTGGAAAGCATTTCCTGATTTCCATGTCTAAGAAGAGGTGACTTTGCAGCAGAGACACACAGCCATAAATAACACCCATAGCCAATCAATCCCAGCATCCTTTCTTTGCTACCAGTCTGGAAACATATATGAAAACATTCTCAACACAGGGCTCTGGAAAGCTTCTATTAGAATTGATTAGTCTATTAGAATGGATTATAATATCAAACATTTTCGTAGAGTGGGAAGCTAAGCAGGAGAATGGTCCTGAGTTTGATACCACGTTCTGCTGTCAGTGGTGTCATCATAACTTTAAATGAAGAATTACAGTAACTATCTCCAAAGACCAGTTTGGAGGGTTAAATGAATCTGTTAGCCAGAGTGGCAGATGTCTGGTTAGTTTTTTGCCAACTTGACACTAATGAGAGTCACCGAGGAAGAGGGAACTTCAACTGATGAATTGCTCCCATCAGATTGGCCTGTGGGGCATTTTGTTGATTGATGGTTGGTGTGGGAGGGCCCAGCAGTGTCACCTGGGGCAGTGTTATTCCTAGGTAGGTGGTCCTGAGTGGTGTAAGAAAGCAAGTTAAGGAAACTATGGGAACAAGCCAATAAAGCATTGCTCCTCCATGGCCTCTGCTTCAATTCCCTCCTGCAGGTTCCTGATTTGAGTTCTTGTTCTCAGTTCCTTTGATAATGAATTGTGACACACATGTAAGCTTTTCCCAACTAACTTTTGGTTAGTGACTTACCACAGCAACAGACTCCTAACCTAGGTACTGCTGTACGCTAAAGTCCGCCAGAGCAGAGAGATTGTGTCTCACAACTTGCCCTTCATCTCCCCACTGTAAAACAAGATACTCAATGCATTATTTATTTATAAGACAGAATTTATTTCCTTACAGAGTATCCAGCCAGTCTAATGTGGGAATTGTCCTTTGCCCAGTCCCCAGAGCTATAGGCTATTTGTGATTTGGTAGCCATATTGCCATTGGTTCAAGTGGTTCAAAATGGCGAATCACTCGGGAAGATACAGACAGTAAGTGGAATGGTGATGGGAGGAGTTTTTCCTTCCAATAAAATCCAAGTCTTACAAGAAACACTAATTATTTTTTCCCACCTCATTATCCATCACTGAGTCCCATATTCACATCTCACTCTGATGGAGTTTACAAACTATCATCTTGTAAAGGAAGCCTGATAAAAATTAGATACTCACAGGGTGAGAAAGAATGAGACTTGGGGATCTTTTACCCTTGATACATGAAGGTTGGGTTAAAACATGTAATAAACTATACTGTCTCTATGGTCACTATTTCAATGGTTTATTTTCAAGGCTACCAGGTAGTAGTTTATAAGCTTAAACACATTATAGTATCATCTATCAATGGTTTCTCAGGATGGATGTATTTTTACAAAAATGAATCATACAATATAGGATTTGTTTTGCAGTTATGGGGAATCTATGATCTCATAGGCACTGTTCTAATCTATGTCTTCGTCATCACTGCTTTAATCTATGACGTCATCAACAGTGCTCTACTCTATAAAACTCATCAGAATTGCTGCAATCTATGACCTAATCACTAGTATTATGATATATGGCCTCATCAGCACTGCTTTAATCTAGGACCTCATCAGCATTGTTCTAATGTCTGATCTGTGGTAGAGTTGGGTTTTTTTTGTTTTGTTTTTTTTAAGGTATTGGGCTCTTTTTCTTAGACTGTTTTTATTCTCTGTGCTTTTGTGTGTGTACGCAAATTGTTGCTAGAGTAATTTCATCAGGAATGCTGAGCTTAATTTTTATATTTTTCCTAAAGTATAATACAATAAGTAAAAATAGCAAAAATACATGCTTTTAATATATATTTAAATATAAGGTTTTTTCTTTTCTTTCTTTTTTGGATACTTTATTTACATTTCCAATGTTTCCCCCTTTCTAGGTCTCCTCTTTAGAAACCACTTATCCCCTCCCCCTCCCCTACCTCTATGAAGGAATTCCACATCCCACCCACCTGCCCACCCACTCCCATATTCCCACCTTGTCATTCCCCTTTACTGGGGCTCTCCTCCCCCTGATGGTCAACAAGGCCCTCCTCTGCCACATATGTGATCCAAACCTTGGGTCCCTCAATGTGTATTCTTTGGTTGGTGGTCCAGGCTCCGGGAGGACGGGGGGGGGGGTCAGGCCAGTTGACACTGTTGTTCTCTCCATGGGGCTGCAGACTCCCTCAGTTCCTTCAGTCCCTTCTCGAACTCCTCCATCTGGGACCTCACTCTCAGTCCAGCGGTTACTGTTAAGTGAAACTTGGGTATTCTGAATGTTTGGGCTAATATCCATTTATCAGTGAGTGCATACCAAGTTCGTTCTCTTGTGACTGAGTTACCTCGCTCAGGATGATATTTTCAAGTTCCATCCATTTGCCTGCAAATTTCATTAAATCATTGTTTTTAATAGCTGAGTAGTACTGCATTGTGTAAATGTACCACATTTTCTATATCCATTCCTCTGATGAGGGACATCTGGGTTGTTTCCAACTTCTGGCTATTATAAATATGGCTGTGATGAACATAGTGGAGCATGTGTCTTTATTACATGTTGGAGCATCTTCTGGGTATATGCCCAGGAGTGGT
>CM052721.1:25632714-25672246 GCA_028551405.1 Uromys caudimaculatus
GTCTTCTTCGATTTCTTTCTTCAGCGACTTGAAGTTCTTGTCATACAGATCTTTCACTTGCTTGGTTAGAGTCACACCAAGATACTTTATATTGTTTGTGACAATTGTGAAGGGTGTCATTTCCCTGATTTCTTTCTCAGCCTGTTTATCCTTTGAGTATAGGAAGGCTACTGATTTGTTAGAGTTAATTTTATATCCATAGGCTGACATTTTTAATGGTCCTTTACCTAGTCAGCAATTTAGTTCATAGAGACTCTTGGCGCCTCACTGATGTTAGTTATGTTGACTGTTATTACGCGCAAGCCTTCCAATTAAGTCTACCAAGTTTTAAAGGGCAAAGTTGTTCTGATGATTAGAATAATAGAAATGATATTTCAGAATTGATAAGTGGGAGAGTTTAGAATGCAGTCTTATGTGCCACAATTCTGTCTCCATCAACAGTAAACCACACTAGGGTGGTTCCCTGAGATCATATTGCCTACCAATACCATAGTCCTCTTACTGCAAGCATCTAGATGCTATTTTCCCAAAAACATGACTTTCAGAATGTGTCTATCCTTATATTGAGGCAGAATTTCATACATGGACAATAAGTAAAAAAAAAGAATTTCACCCATTTTTGTTTTAAAGTCTTTATCCAGCTGATATCCTTTATGATCGCCAAGCACCCTCCTTCTAGCTCAGCTGGAAACTCTGAGTCCTGAAGCCCTAAAAAATTAATGTCTTCTAAGTTCTTTCAGTCTGTGTCATACCAGCCTTCATTTCCAAGCACAGTGGCTTGGTCTCACCCTGGGAGAAAACCATAGCAACTTTGGCCCCAAGCCCTTGGTGAACTGACCCATAGTATCCACATAATGAGAACTCTATCTGGAAATTTAGGGAAGCTGGAAAGGTGTGTGTCACAGAAAAGCACTTGCCCTGTGTTTCCCAAGACTATCTGGAAAACAGTAGTTCTACTGGGTGTCTGGGCATACCCCCAGATCAGCTGACTGTTAATGTACAGCTAGCATCTGTATTTGTCTCTTAAATTACATTTATTTGTTTATAGTATGTATACAATCTCTAGCCATCAAATATACAAGTGTATGCATGCACTCATGTATGTGTGCCTAAATGTGTTGCAGATACATGTGCTCACAGAACAGCAAAAGGGAACTAACTCCTCAAGAATCGTAAGATAAATGAGCCCAGTGATAGAGGCAGGTCCACTACCCAACCATCACCATCCTCTGAGTACCTAGTAACTCATTTGTAAAGTGCTATGGATCATTTAGTCACATCCCAGAAGCAAGCAAACTCCTGAGTCAGCACTCACTAACTGGACTTCAGTGTGTGATTTCCAGAGAACAGAGGTGATGTGGAGCTTTTCTCATCTATCTGCAATTCCTAAAGGCAATGCCATAAGTATTACTTTTATTACCTCTTCATTTTGCCTGTCTTCTCACTCTTCTCAAAAGTCTTAGCAATTCTTTTTGGGTTAAGGTACACGGAGAGTCAAATCTTCAAGGAAATGATGTAAACTAAGTTCTCAATGCTTTTATAAGGTAGTGGGACAATCTGCATCCAGGAAAATCAGTCCTTGGGTGGTCTGACACTTAGAATCCCCCATCAACTGGCATTGGCATTGTATTTTAGGAGACAGTGCCTCTGCCTGATCCACTTATTTTAGGGTGTATACAGGATGTTCTTTCCTATCAAGGATTATAAACTTCCCTGACACTTACAATGCACTGGTATTTCCATTTACCCGTAAAAGCACTCCAGATTGGGGCTGAAGACAGGGCTCTTGCAGAGGTCCTGAGTTCAGTTTTCAGCAGTCAAGTTCCAACTTCCTTGTAACTCCAGCTCCAGGAGACCCAACTTCTGGTGTTTGTGGGCACTGCACACAGACACAAACACAGACAGACAGTCTCTCTCTCTCTCTCTCTCTCTCTCTCTCTCTCTCTCTCTCTCTCTCTCTGTCTTTCTCTCTCTCTCTCCAGATTTGCTTCTTGCTAGTTCATGAGGGGTAGAGAGGAAGAACATGTCAAGTTCCAAAATGGTCAACAATGAAGACTGAACTGTCAGTCTCAAGGTTCCAGTCTGTTTATGGTTTCAGGATACTGTGTGGCTGCACTTGTGACACCCAGGCTAGATGGCAATGCCATTGTTAGATCCTCCACAAGCAAGTCTACAGAGACCATGAAAACAGAAAGTGTGTCAGGGAGATGAAACATTTAACCTGCGGTATGGAGGGAGCCTTGAGAGAATCTTAGTATTATTTCAAAGAGGAAGAGAGTCAATAGAAGTTATTGTATACTTTGGGTGTCTTGAATCCATTTGGTAAATGCAGAGCTGTTAAGGTGAGAATTGGTTAAATCTGAAATAATCTCTAGCTTAATAGCTCAGCACAAAGCCAGACATATTGGTACATGCCTGCAACACCAGAGCCAGGGAGGTGGAGGCAGAAGATCTGGAGTTCAAGGCTATGACCTACTTTGGGATCCCAAGGTCAGCCTGGCCACAGGAGCCCTTGTTTTCAAATAATTCAGAAGAGGTAGATACAAGTAGGTCAGTGACTTCTTTAGTAAATCATTGACTGATAAATGAACTGTTAACTCAGGTGAGCAAATTAATTGCCTGGATAAAGGTATTTATGCAATGTTTTGACATAATCAGTAGTTAATTATTGACCACACACTCTTGCTTTTCAGAGTGAGAAAGACCTAGAAAAATACTTACATCATTGATACACAAGGCTTCTTTTATCACCTGGAATAAATTCTCATTCTAAGATCAACAGGCTAAGAGGTCCTAGGCAAGCCATAGAATCTTTCTTCAGAAACAAAATGGGGTTTTAGGGTGTTTAGTTCATAATGCAATTCTGAGGATTAAATGATATTATCCATATAAAACACTCAGAGAAGTTTCTGACAAAATAGAATCCAATAAATGATAGTGGTACTGATTGTGCTCCAGTATCATGGAGGGACCTGAGAATATTCCAAATGCAGCAGCCTATTGATTCTTGCAGGTTGATTTTGTGTCTTGCTACTGTGCTAAAAGTATCTGTCAATTCTCTTAGCAAAGGCAAGGGTCAGCAATCAAATTCACACTCTTGTTAAGGCATAAGCCCCTAATCAAAAGAGAAAAAATATACACAGAATCTGTGTAGAATCAATAGAAAAAATTATTTTGAATACTTTAAATAAAATAAACACTTTCCCCTCATCACACTGCCACAGAAAAATGGGTCACAGACACTTGAGAAGTGGAACATCAAATTTGATCTTGAAATTTATGCTAGGGTTTATCTTTTAGCAGACGGTAAGAATTGCAAAGCATAGGGCCAAATTGAAGTGTTATCTACAAGGCAGACAGGCTCAGCTAACTGCTTCTCTGCTCTAGTGCAACACTAATACCCATGGAGTCAGAATTCTAATTTTTGCAACAATAAACAGAATCCATATCATATTATTAAATCTTCTGATGGGAGTTTACTATCATGCAGGGCAAACACAATATGGCCACAGTCTGATAGAGTGTGACCTTCTAAGTCACATTAGTTTCCCTAGTGTGCCTTTCTGTTGCCATGATAAACACTAAGACCAATGGGAGCTGGGGAGGAAAAGGTGCATACTAGCTTATGCTTCCATCACTGAGGAAAAGCAGGGCAGGAACTTGAAGCAGCAACCATAGGGGAAGGCTGCTTACTGCTGTACTCTCGGCTTGCACTCAGCTTCTTGCTTTCTTGCTCTACTCAAAAATTTATTTCATATTTTAAGACACACACAAGACCAGAACAGGATGTCATATCCTCTGGAACAGGAGTTATAGATGCTTATAAGCTACCATGTGGGTACTGGGAATTGAACTTGGGAACTCTGTAAGAGTTGCCAGTGCTCCTAGCCACTGACTCAGCTCTCCAACCTTAGTTTGCTTCCTTATGCTTATGGATGGTACCACCCACAATGGGCTTTGCCCTCCCACATCAACTACTAATCAAGAAAATGCCCACAGATATGTCTGGTTTGTAATTTCATTTGAAAATCAATTTTAGGTGCACATCCCTCTGTAAACTTAAGAATGAGCAGAATGTCCCAAGAGCTCATTTGTATCAATTATATTAAAAAAAGAAAAACAACTTAAGATATTTGTCAGACTTGGTGGTGCACACATTTAATCTCAGCACTTAGGAGGAAGTAGCAGGTGGATGTCTATGAGTTCAAGGCCAGCTTAATCTACATATTGAGTTCCTGGTCCACGAGGGTTGTCTAATGAGATCCTGTCTCAAAACAAAAACTCCCCCAAACCAAGAAACCTTAAGAGTTTCAAGAAACCCTGTCCCCATAGCACTAGAAAACTAAACCGTTAATATTTTTCTTAGGCTACCTTTTTTTAATCTTCATTTTGAGAGGTTCTCCCACTGAAGCAGCAGGTCATCTCCATTCTTTCTCCTTGGATTCACAAAGCTGGACATCAATTCTCTCCACTAACTATAATACTTCCTTCATTTCTTCTCTGTTTCTGGGGTGGGGCAAGTTCTCATCATCCCAGGTTGATCTTGTGCTCCTGTGTACCTGAGAATGATCTTGAACTCCAGGTCCTCCTGCCCCTACTTCCCAAGTATTGGGATCATAAGCATGTACCAAACACATCCATGTTAAAATGATGCTTTGAAAACAAAAGGAGAGAAAAGTCAAATATACGTCAAACAGAAACAATAAAAATTTCCCCATCATCCTTCCAAGAAGGATCATGCCTTTGTTTAGAATCTATCAGCTCTGGTAAGTAATTGGTACCAGGTCTTTCATTTGCAAGTTAGTTGTTAACAATTTAAATTAAAACCTAATTGCCTATATTATGAAGACTTCAGGAAACGGTGAGAATATTAATGACATGTGATTTATTTTTTAAGAGTAATTTCATATTAATCACATAATAACTTGTATGTGTTTTTTTAATAACACTCAACTGATAATAAAGTACAATGCCCGTCTCTTTAACTGCAAATTAAGTACATGCATATGTTGGAGAATTCCTCATTAAAGTAGTCACAGAAAATGATTCGATGTGGCAGGGCATTTTCTACTCATCCCCTTCTGATGGATGGTGTATTGATTAGAACAGCTGCTCAACGCATGAACCTTTGCAGGGGGAAAGAAAATCTGGGAAAGAAAGGAGCAGCATCCAGTGTCCATAAAGCTTGGCAAGGTGGACTTAGCACTTCTGAGTTAATTTTGTATTCATTCTTAGGAATCACAGTCAGTTGACTTGTCTTTCCAAGTTGGGAGTGTAGAGAGAAGAGAGAGAGGGAGAGAGAGAGGGAGAGAGAGAGGGAGAGAGAGAGGAGAGAGAAAGAGACAGACAGAGACAGAGAGTCACACAGAAACAGAGACAGACACACACAGAGAGACAGAGACAGAAAGAATGCATTTATTGTCTCCATATGAATCTGTGTCCATCTGAGGCTGCTATATAAAGAAGTTCATCTGTGATATTCCATTGCTCTCAGCCCTTCAGACCCAGCCCAGCAGAAAGCAACTCTTTGTAGTGACAGCAGTTCTGATGCCTAATGATACATACATTTATTTATCTTAGGACATGTCTCGATCTTTGAGATGGCTCAGCAAATAAGATGATTGCTGCTAAGTATGACTACTTCAGTTCGGTCCCCCTGTCCCATAAAGTGCGAAGAGAGAAGTGACTCTTTGAGGTTGCCCTCTGACCACCACACTCTCACTGTGGGACAAATGTGTGGCCACACATACATTCACACAAGTAAGTAAGTATAATAAAAATGTTAAAAAGAAACGACATGTGTTCTAGATGTATGTCAATTACACTAACTGAAAAGCAGCCTGCTGTTAGTTTTCTGTACAGTTATGACCACAGTACTTCTGTGCTCCCAGTAACTGGTGTGATTTCTTCAAGTTGATATCCAATTCCAGAGGATAGGATACCCTCTTCTGGTCTTGTGGGCAGCAGGCACATAAGTAATACGTGGATGGACATGTGAGCAAATACTCAAGAATACACACACACACACACACACACACACGCACACACACACACACACTATATTCAAGATCCACTTGGTTCATAACTTCCATAAGGAAAAAAGTATTTAAACATCCCACTGAAATATAATAGAGACTTTGTATCTATTTGTGGAGAAAAATAACAGTTATATGAGTCAGTATTAGTGACCTTCTCCTTCTCCAGCATATTCTGAGGGCAGCTTTGACAGGTATGCAGTGGGTCTCCAGGCTGGGAAGAAAAATGTGAGGACTGACCAACCTGTTAGCCAGTAATTTTCACCTCCCAGAAGGTGACCCGAATTCAGACCTGTCTGAGATGCAACATACGTCAAGAATTCGAACTGTGCTTAACTATGTCGCCATATTGCCTTTCTCTTGCGTGGTGTACATTTGTACCTTTGATAAACGAAGCATCTTTATCCGTGAAATCAGGCAACCCGATCCTGTTTCCATCTGGATTTTCAAGCTGCTGAGCACAGCCCGGTGCTTCTCAGCATAGAATCCTACATGAATACTTGAAGGTCTTGTTAAAAATATGAGTGCTGATCAAGCGGGTCTGTGGTGGAACTGAAATTGGCGCTTTTAGGAAGCACCCAGCTGCAGATACTTCTGGGTCAGTGGAGCGCCCACCTGTGGATACTTCCGGGTCACTGGACAGGTTTGTCTCCTTTATCAAGACACAGTGGTCATTAAAAACCTGTCAGGTTGCAGATTCAAGAAAGAATTCAAAGAAAATGCAAATGCTTCTCTCTGTGTCCTTGTGTGAGTCTGAAGACAAATCATGGATAAACATGTCCTCCAGGAGCTCGTCTTTTGGGCAGGGAGATGTATAAATTATGTATGGATCTTAGGTGAAAGGCTGATTGAAAGAGATGTGTATAGGGTGTGTTTGTGTGTGTGTGTGTGTGTGTGTGTGTGTGTGTGTGTGTGTGTGTATGTGTAAAAGGAGTAAAATAAATGGAATTTGAATGAGTTGGAGAAAACTAGAGAGTTTGCCAAAAGGTTTAAAAATGGTGATTGCTGCTATAAAATTTGAATGAGGTGGAGAAAACTAGAGAGTTAACCAGAAGTTTTCAAAACAGTGTTTGTTGACATATAAGCTAGGAAACTGTGGGTTTGGGATTTGTCAGGAAAATGTGTTCCAGATTTAGGACAGAAGGTAGACAGTATTGGAACTGGAGGGAACCCAGTGCAGCTGTGGGAACTGCCAGACCAGCCTCTCTCTCCTGTCAGTGGTGACCAGAGTCAAGGGTCCCAACAATTCAGCTGAGCAGAGTAAATAGAGTAAGGAAGCAACCAGATGGTTTAACATGACATCAGTGACTCTCGCTGCCTTTGGGGTATGCAAGCTTGCTGGTCACTATCAGTGCAGACTTCTCAATGACCTGTCTGGCTCCAGTCTCTTGTTTTCATCTATGACTGCTCTCTGCTTATGGAGGGAAGTTCTCAGTTTATGCAAGAACTTTAAAAAAGATTTATTTATTTTTATTATATGTGGGTGGGCATTTTTCCTTCATGTATACCTGTACATCATGTATATGAAGTATCCATGGAGGAGAGAAGAAGCTGTCACATGCCCTGGAACTGGAGTGACAGACAAATGGTTTGGACTGCCATAAGGTACTGGGAGTTGAACCCATGTCCTCTACAAGAGCAGCTAGTACTCTTAAGCACTGAGCCATCTCTTCATCCCCACATGCAAAGATATTTTTTACAGCAGCATTTTGCACATATTGTCTTATGTCCTCTACTGCAACCTCACAGTCAAGTACTACATTTATACCCATTTATCAGATGGTAGGCTTACGAGTCAAGAAAGTAACTTATCAATGTACACTCAAGTAACATGTGAACGCTGTGTGCTCCAGGGCTACTGGGAGTGTAGCACAAAAGTCCGTGCATATGATGGGGGTGTCTGGGAGCCTCCATAGTTCTGGGAGGGGAAGCCCAGGTGGGGTAGACTCCACATAGAGAAGAGAGACTAGAGGTAGATAGGGCAGCTGGAGATTGGATCGAACAAAATTCTTTTCACACTGTCTTATGGTAATTTATTCTGAGCAATGAAGCTTTGTGTGACTTTGTCACTCACCAACACTCTTTAAGTCGGTGATCCCGCTTGCTAAGAGACCATCTGCTTTAAAATGATCCATGCAGGAAAAGCATAATTCTTCTTGTGGAATACTAAAGTCACAGAAATCCCAGGTCCAACAGTTTTCTTTGTGCTAATCTGTCCATGGATTAAGACTCCCAAATGTCCAAGTCGTTGAGCTCATGCTATGTTTCATGTGAACTCCGACATGCCTATTTAGCTCATCCCACTTGTCCTCATTTCCACTGTCTTCTGCTTATGGCCTGGGAAGATCTGAGAGGAGTCTCTAGGCTTAAATTAAAAAGGAGGATGTGCAGTTTGTCTTAGGAAAGCAGTGCATTCTAAAGCATATTTGATGGAGTTGGAGTTTTTGATGGATGTTTCTGATGGTCCTTCTAGATACATCGTACATATGGTCCTGTGCCCGTGAGACAAGTGTATTCAGCTAGAACCATCTTGTTCATCATGTGTAGGAAACAGGAGACCTCTCAGGGGATCGGAGAGTGGGACTGCAGGGAGTTGTAGGTTTCTAGGCTCCTGTTTCTCTCCCCTTGCCGTACCCTGAGGTCACTGTCCATGTCTCTCGAGAGCAGTGTTTAACCTTCCTAATGCTGCAACCCTTTAATACAGTTTCTTATGTTGTAGTGATGCCCAACTATAACATTATTTTTGTCACTATTTCATAAGTGTTATTTTGGTACTGTTATGAATTATAATGCAAATATCTGTGTTCTCCAATGGTCTTAGAGAACCCTGGGAAAGAGTCCTTTGATCTTCAAGGGATCATGACCCACAGGTTAAGAATGGGTAGTCTAGTATAAGATAGCTATTTTATTCAGTCTCTCCATCTTCTAGAAGAATTCCATTTCCCATTCCCCTCCACGATGAGAAAGAGTAAGGACTTCCAGTTCTTTCTGTACCTTGGTACCTCATAGCCTTTTCTTTGTGTGTACATATGAGCATATGTGCACACACAAACATGTGTGGGATGTGGGATGAGAAGAGAAGTGTGTGTGTGTGTGTGTGTGTGTGTGTGTGTTTGTGTATAGACCACAGGGAAATCTCAGATGTTATTCTCAGGACTTCCACCTTTTTGTTTTTTTGAGGCAGTGTCTCTCAATGGTCAGATTCTCAATGAGTAGGCTAGACTGGCCAACTAGAAAGCCTCAGAGTTTCTCCGGTTCTGCCTCCCAGGGCTGGGATTATAAGCACACTCACTATGCTTGCTTTTTCACATGAATTCTGGAGACTGGACTCAGTTTGATCATGCGCACATGGCAGGCACTTTACTTACTGAGGTATCTGCCCCAATCCTCACCCCAGCCTTCCTCCTGATTCCTGTTACCCTGGCAACACCTTGTTGTTAATATTTCTGTATTCACTCCTTTGAACAGGCTATTTCCTGTAGTTACCCTGACTGACCCAGTTCTGTTTATGTTTTTTAAAAAATCAAAGTCTTTCAATTAAAAAATATGTTTTACTTTAGCATGAACTGGGTGGGCATGTGTAAAGGACCTCTCACATGTTCCTGATGCATAGCAGAAAGTGGCTATACAGTGCATGCTCACCATAGTCACGAGCCAGCATCAGTCCAGCCTTGTCTATCCTACAGAGTGGGAAAGCATGAAAGTTGTGTCTAGATATAGTAATTAAAACAGAGGGATAAGCCTCCTTCAATCCAGCATGGTAGTGGTGCACACTTGTAATAACAGCACGAATCCAAGTTCAAGGCAGCCTAGATGCACTGGCTAGTTTTTCTTTGTCAATTTGACATATAAACTGTGGTCATCTGGGAAGTGGAATCTCAATGGAAAAATGATCTCCAACAGATTGGCCTGTGGACAAATCTATAGGGCATTTTCTTGATGTGTGATTTGTGTGTGGGTTGTGCCATCTTTGGGCAGGTGATCCTAGACTCTACTAGAAAAAGCGTGTTGAGCAAGCCATAAGGAGAAAGCCAGTAAGCAGCATTCCTTCATCACCTTTACTTCAGCTCCTGCCTCCTGACTCCCTTCAATGGTGGACTGTGAGCAGTAAGCTGAAATTAACACTTTCCTTCCTGCATTGATTTTGGTTGGGCTGTTTAGTTACAGAAACAAACTCCGGACTGGAAAGCATCAGGCAACCCCAGCTATCTGGTGAGATCTGGTCAAAAGTCCTCCTATAGGTACTCTTCTCACCCAGAACCCTCTCCCACTTTTAGAAGTTTCCCAGTTTTCCTTAATTCCTCACTTTTCTGTAACTTGTCTTATTAAAGCCTGCTTCCACTTTGCATAAAAAGAAATATTCTTTTCTCCCATCATAGAGACTAACTCATCTTTGGGAATAGATCTTGTGTCTATGCACCAGGAAGACACCAAATGCATCATTAGCAGGTGATAATTAGAGCAGGCATGTTGAATGTGCACTCCTTGAGTCTCGTGGAGGAACGCATTCTGGGAAATCTGCTGTGTGTGCTTTTGCCTCTGCTGACATCATCAACATTTGCAAACTGCCAAGGCCTCTACAGATAACTTCTGGGTCTATGGGTCACAAAGCAGTGGCACATGTTCTACACGAATAGTTTAAAAGACATGGATCTGTTTTTTAAATTAGAGCCAGACATTTCCAAAAAAACGTGTAGAGTCAATGAACACTGCACTGGTCCCCTGCCCTAAGTGCTGAGGATGGTTGGCTACTTTACCAATTTACCCACTGACAATTTTCCTAGAGTGTGCACATGTGCCAGTAATCAGCTGTTTGGTGAGTCAGGGTGGGTGTAGGTAGACTGGGAACTACTCTATGCATGATCTCCTGAACTGTGTTTCTTTCTTTCTACTGTAAAGAACAGAAGTTCATAAAGATAGATTGAGGGGAAGGGGTAGGCCTTTGGGTAAGGGTAGGGGAAGTTTAAGGATAGAGATGGTGGGATGCTGAGACTCCTTCATTCCTTGGATATAAAATTTGCAAGTTCTCTTTTTGCTCCAACTCACAGGAAGTTAATGCATATGATCATATACTGCTCATAAATATTGCATGAAATGGACTAAAATACCCAATTGCTAAAATTATTTTTGTAATTATTTAATTATTTTTTGATACTTTATTTACATTTCCAATGTTTCCCCCTTTCCAGGTCTCCTCTGTGGAAACCGCCTATCCTCTCCCCCACCCTGCCTCTATGAGGGTATTCCACCTCCCATTCACCCGCCTACCCACTCCCGTATTTCCACCTTGACATTCCCCTTTACTGGGGCCTCTAACACCCTAAGGCCCAAGGGCCTCTCCTCCCCCTGATAGCCAACAAGGCCCTCCTTTGCCACATACGTGGTCAGAGCCATGGGTCCCTCCATGTGTATTCTTTGGTTTGTGATCCAGCCTCCAGGAGGACCAGGGGAGGGGTCAGGCCAGTTGACATTGTTGCTCCATCCATGGGACTGAAAACTCCCTCAGCTCCTTCAGTCCCTTCTACACTTCCTCCATCTGGGACCTCACTCTCAGTCCAGCAGTTACTGTAAAGTAAAACTTGGGTATTGTGAACTTTTGGGCTAATATCCACTTATCAATGAATATATACCATTTTCATTCTTTTGTGACTGAGTCACCTCGCTCAGGATGATATTTTCAAGTTACATCTATTTGCCTGCAAATTTCATTAAATCATTGCTTTTAATAGCTGAGTAGTACTCCATTGTGTAAATGTACAACATTTTTAGTATCCATTCCTCTGATGAGGGACATCTGGGTTGTTTCCAGCTTCTGGCTATTATAAATATGGCTGCTATGAACATAGTGGAGCATGTGTCTTTATTACATGTTGGAGCATCTTCTGGTTATATGCCCAGGAGAGATATAGCTGGGTCCTCAGGTAGAATTATGTCCATTTTTATGAGGGTTCACCAAACTGATTTCCAGAGTCCTTGTACCAGCTTGCAATCCTACCAACAATGGAGGAGTGTTCTTCTTTCTCCATATCCTCGCCAGCAACTGCTGTCATCTGAGTTTTTGATCTTAGCCATTCTGACTGGTGTGAGGTAGAATCTCAGACTTGTTTTGATTTGCATTTCCCTGATGACTAAGGATGTTGAACATTTCTTTAGGTGCTTCTCAGACCTATGAATTTCCTCAGTTGAGAATTCTCTGTTTAGCTCTGTTCCCTATTTTTCTTTTTTTTTTGTTTTGTTTTTTGAGACAGGGTTTCTCTGTTGTTCCCTATTTTTTGATAGGGTTATTTGATTTTCTGGAGTCTGACTTCTTTATATATGTTAGATATTAGCCCTCTATCAGACATAGGATTGGTTAAGATCTTTTCCAAATCTGTTGGCTGCTGTTTTGTCCTATTGACAGTGTCCTTTGCCTTACAGTAGCTTTGCAATTTCATGAGGTCCCATTTGTCGATTCTTGATCTTAGCCATTGGTGTTCTGTTCAGGAACTTTTCCCCTGTACCAGGTGTTTGAGACTTTTCCCCACTTTCTCTTCTTTTAGATTCAATGTATCTGGTTTTATGTGGAGGTCCTTGATCCACTTGGACTTGAGCTTTGTACAGGGAGATAGGAATGGATCAGTTCCAATTCTTCTATATGTACACCGCCAGTTGAACCAGCACCATTTGTTGAAAATGCTGTCGTTTTTTCCACTGGGTTTTTTTAGCTCCTTTGTCCATAATGAAGTGACTGTAGGGGTGTGGGTTCATTTCTGGGTCTTCAATTCTATTCCATTGATCTACCGGCCTGTCACTGAACCAATACTATGCAGTTTTTATCACTACTGCTCTGTAGTACAGCTTGAGGTCTGGAATGCTGATTCCCCCAGAAATTCTTTTGTTGTTGAGAATATCTTTTGCTATTCTGGGGTTTTGTTGTTCCAAATGAATTTGAGAATTGCTCTTTCTAAGTCTATGAAAAATTGAGTTGGAATTTTGATGGGAATTGCATTGAATCTGTAGATTGCTTTTGGCAGGATGGCCATTTTTACTACATTAATCCTCCCAATCCATGAGCAGGGGAGAGCTTTCCACCTTCTGAGGTCTTCTTTGATTTCTTTCTTCAGAGACATGAAGTTCTTGTCATGCAGATCTCTCACTTGCTTGGTTAGAGTCGCACCAGATACTTTATATTGTTGTGACTATTGTGAAGGGTGTCATTTCCCTAATTTCTTTCTCAGCCTGTTTATCCTTTGAGTATAGGAAGGCTACTGATTTTTTGAGTTAATTTTATATCCATCAACTTCTCTGAAGTTGTTTAACTGCTGCAGCAGTTCTATGGTGGAGTTGTTGGGTTACTTAAGTATATGGTCATATCGTCTGCAAATAGTGATATTTTGATTTCTTCTTTTCCAATTTGTATCCCTTTGATGTTCTTTTGTTGTCTAAATGCTCTAGCTAGAACTTCAATTGCTATATTGAATAGATAGGGAGTTAGAGGGCAGCCTTGTATAGTCCCTGATTTTAGTGAGAATGCTTCAAGTTTCTCTCCATTTAGTTTGATGTTGGCTACTGGTTTGCTGTATATTGCTTTTACTATGTTTAGGAATTGGCCTTGAATTCCTGATCTTTCCAAGATTTTTATCATGAAGGGATGCGGAATTTTGTCAAATGCTTTTTCAGCATCTAATGAAATAACCATGTGGTTTTATTGTTTGAGTTTGTTTATGTAGTGGATTATATTGATGGATTTCTGGGTATTGAACCATCCCTGGATCGCTGGGATGAAGCCTACTTGATCATGATGAATGATCATTTTGATGTGTTCTTGGATTCAGTTTGCGAGAATTTTATTGAGTATTTTTGCATCGATTATTCATAAGAGAAATTGGTCTGAAATTTTCTTTCTTTGTTGGTTCTTAGTGAGGTTTTGGAATCAGTGTAATTGTGGCCTCATAGAAGGAATTGGGTAGTGTTCCTTCTGTTTCTATTTTGTAAAATAGATTGAAGAGTATTGGTAGTTGGTCTTTGAAGGTCTGATAGAATTTTGCAGTGAACCCATCTGGTCCTGGGCTTTTTTTGGTTGGGAGACTTTTGATGATTGCTTCTATTTCTTTAGTCATTATGGGACTATTTAGATGGTTTATCTGATCCTGACTTAACTTAGGTATTTGATATCTGTCTAGAAAATTGTCCATTTCATCCAGATTTTGCAGTTTTGTTGAGTATTGACTTTTGTAGTAGGATCTGATGATTTTTGGAATTTCCTCAGAATCTGTTGTTATGTCTTCCTTTTCATTTCTCATTTTGTTAATTTGTATCCTGTCTCCATGCCCCCTGGTTAGTCTGGCTAAGGGTTTATCTATCTTGTTGATTTTTTTTAAAAGAACCAACTCCTGGTTTTGTTGATTCATCGTATAGTTCTTTTTGTTTCTATTTGGTTGATTTCAGCCTTGAGTTTGATTATTTCCTGCCTTCTACTCCTCTTGGGTGCCTTAGCTTCTTTTTGTTCTAGAGCTTTCAGGTGTGCTGTTAAGCTGCTAGTGTATGCTCTCTCCAGTTTCTTTTTGGAGACACTCAAATCTATGAGTTTTCCGTTTAACACTGCTTTCATTGTGTCCCATAAGTTTGGGTATATCATACTTTCATTTTCATTAATTTCTAGGAAGTCTTTAATTTCTTTCTTTATTTCTTCCTTGACCAAGTTATCATTGAGTAGAGCATTGTTAAGCTTCCATGTGTATGTGGGCTTTCTGTTGTTATTGTTACCATTGAAGACCAGCCTTAATCCGTAGTGATCTGATAGGAGGCATGTGATTATTTCAATCTTCTTGTATCTGTGGAGATTTGTTTTGTGACGGATTATATGGTCAGTTTTGTAGAAGGTACCATGAGGTGCTGAGAAGAAGGCATATTCTTTTGATTTAGGATGAAATGTTCTATAGATATCTGTTAAATCCATTTGGTTCATAACATCTGTTAGCTTCACTGTGTCTCTGCTTAGTTTGTGATTCCAAGATCTGTCCATTGATGATAATGGGGTGTTGAAGTCTCCTACTATTATTGTGTGAGGTGCAATGTGTGCTTTGAGCTTTAGTGGTTTCTTTTATGAATGTGGGTGCCCTTGGATTTGGAGCATAGATGTTCCGAATTGTGAGTTCTTCTTGGTAGATGTTTCCTTTGATGAGTATGAAGTGTCCTTCTTTATCTTTTTGATAAATTTGGGTTAAAGTTGATTTTATCCGATATTAGAATGGCTACTCCAGGCTATTTCTTGGGACCATTTGCCTGGAAAATTGTTTTCCAGCCCTTTACTCTGAGGCAGTGTTTGTCTTTATCTCGGAGGTGTGTTTCCTGAATGCAGCAAAATTCTGGGTCCTGTTTATGGGTCCAGTCTGTCAGTCTATGTCTTTTTATTGGGGAATTGAGTTCATTGATGTCAAGAGATATTAAGGAATAGTGATTGTTGGTTCCTGTTATTTTCGATGTTACTTTTAGGTTTGTGTGGCTATCTTCTTTTGAGTTTGTTGAATGATTACTTTCTTGCTTTTGCTAGGGTGCAGTTTCCCTCCTTGAGTTGAAGTTTACCATCTATAATCCTTTGTAGGGTTGGGTTTGTGGAAACATATTATGTAAATTTGGTTTTTTCATAGAATATTTTGGTTTACCATCTATGTTAAGTGATAGCTTTGCTGGGTATAGCAGCCTGAGCTGGCAGTTGTGTTCTCTTAGGGTCTGTATGAGTTCTGCCCAGGATCTTCTAGCTTTCATAGACTCTGGTGAGAAGTCTGTTGTAATTCTGATAGGTCTGCCTTTATTTGTTACTTGACCTTTTTCCTTTACTGCTTTTAATATTCTTTCCTTGT
This sequence comes from Uromys caudimaculatus, assembly GCA_028551405.1. Lineage (NCBI taxonomy): Eukaryota > Metazoa > Chordata > Mammalia > Rodentia > Muridae > Uromys > Uromys caudimaculatus. The sequence continues at coordinate 25,648,592 of CM052721.1, forward strand.
TTTGTGTATTTGGTGTTTTCCCTATAATGTGACAGGACAGATTTCTTTTCTGGTCCAATCTATTTGGAGTTCTGTAAGCTTCTTCTATATTTGTGTTCATCTTTTTCTTTAAGTTAGGGAAGTTTTCTTCTATAATTTTGTTGAAGATATTTACTGGTCCTTTATGTTGGGAATCTTCACTCTCTTCGATACCTATTATCCTTAGGTTCTGTCTTCTCATTGTGTCCTGGATTTCATGATATTTTGGGTTAGGAGCTTTTTGCATTTTATATGTTCTTTTACTGTTGTTTCAGTGTTGTCTATGGTATCTTCTGTTCCTGAGATTCTCTCTTCTATCTCTTGTATTCTGTTGGCTATGCTTGCATGTATGACTCCTGATCTATTTCCATGTTTGCTAACTGCAGGGTTGTCTCCCTTTGTGATTTCTTTATTATTTCTATTTCTATTTTTAGCTCCTGGATGGTTTTGTTCATTTCCTTCATCTGTTTGATTGTGTTTTCCTGTAATTCTGCCTCTTTGTGTTTTCTTGTAATTTTTTAATGGATTTTTGTGTTTCCTTTTTAAGGGCGTCTAGTTGTTTATCTCTGTTCTCTTGTATTTCTTTAAGTGTATTATTTCTTTCTTTCTTAAAGTCTTCTATCATCATCATGAGAAATTGTTTTAAATCTAAGTCTTGCTTTTCTGGTGTGTTGGGGTATCCAGAGCTTGCTGTGGTGGGAGAACTGGGTTTTGATGATGCCAAGTATCCTTGATTTCTGTTCCTTTTCTTCTTACCCTTGCCTGATGCCATCTTGTCAACTCTGATATTAGATGGTCTTTCTCTCTCTAGCTGTGGTTTGCCTCTCCTGCAGGCCTTTGTGTCAATACTCTTTGAAAACCAGCTCTCTCTGAGAGGTATTTGTGTTTGGAGAGCTGTGGCACAGGGTCAGGTCTGGGGTGCAGACAGAAACCAGAAGGATCTTGTCCCCTTCTGTCCCTTGGTTCCTGTGTCCTGATGACTCTGCAAGGGTCCCTCTTGATCCAGTGAGTTTGAACAGAAGTGGTAGTTTTGCCTATGCTTGAAGGTGTGTCACTACTCCTGGAATACCAGCTCTCTCCTTGAGCCCTGTGGTCCAGGCTGAGGTCCTCAGGTCTCAGTTAACAGTGGTGCTTGTCTTATCCCCACTTGTGGCTTTTCCATGCTCCTTGGAGGGTAACTTTCTCCCCGTGCTGTTTGACTATGGAACCCTGGTGGACCAGGCAGAGGTCTCCTGACACAGATGGAAACAAGAAGGTTCCTATGCCCAACTTTACCTCAGTCCCTGTGTCCCACGGGTTCCGGGTGGGTCCCGGTGAGCAGTGGTGGTGCTCGTCTTAACCCCACACATGGCTTTGCCATGCTCCTGGGAGGGTATCTCTCTCCTGGCGCTACTTGGCTATGGAACCCTGTTAGCCCAGGCACAGCCAATTATTTTGAAATTCTGGGTTTACAGGTCAAACTCAGTTGCTATCAACAGCTGTCTGAAGTGTGGGTCCCTTGTCCAGGGGTAGGGGTGAGACTTGCATGTTAGTATAATTAAGGACTAAGCATCTTCTATAACATTATTCTTACTTTGTGTGACTGTATGAGGACAAGCATACAGGGGGTTGCCTCTAGAAACCATAAAAGGGTGTCGGATCCCCTGGACCTGGTTTTACAGAGGTTCATGAGCCACCATTTAGGTACTGAGAATTAAACGGAGGTCACCTATAAGAACATCCAGTGTTATTAACCACTGGGCCATCTCTTCAGCCTGTTAATCATTTTGATCCAATTAATTTTACAATGATGTTTTTCATCTTTGTGTGTGTGCACATATCCCTATGTGCATGTGGAGGTCAGAGGTCAAACTCAGATGTCCTTCCTCAGGTGCTGTCCACTTTGCTTTTTGAGACAGGGTTTCTCACTAGCCTGGAACTGACCAAGGAAGTAGTTTAGGTTGGCTTGGCCAGTGAGCTCCCAACTGTCCCCCTGTCACTGTCTGTTAAACCTGGGATTACAAGAATGTGCTATGGTGTCTGGCTTTCTTTATGTGGCTTCTAGAGACTAAATTCAGATCTCTGTGCAAAACAAAAATCTTTCCAACCAAGCTAGTTCCCAGCCTGTGTTACTTAGTTTTAAAGATATATTTCATGCCACCAGGGGTATACCTCTTGTTTTGAGAAGTTGCCCCCTCTGTATACTCTAATGTGGTCATTTTCCATCCACTTCACTAAAAGCAGTGCCTCTTTCAGAAGTCACTTACAGTTGGTTAGCCTGCTGAGACTGCAGCACCTCCTGCAGAGTGAGACACTAAGAGTCAAGGGACAGAACTTTCCATGTTCCCTGAGTTTCACAGTTGTTCCCTGTGCCACACTTTGTGGCCCTCTGGATTTCTGATGGATGGCAAAATCCAGCCTAGTCTTGCTGTCTCATGATTTGGGATAGGAAATCAGGATATGCATCTTCAGAGGCTGATGGTTTTAAAACCCTTTCAAGTTGTATTCCTCAACTGTATTGTGAATTATTTTCTGTACCCTGAACAAAGACAACTTCTGCCCCTCATTTATTACCTTCTGGAAGGGTGATGAGTCTTCTCTTTTTCACATTCAATTAATTTAGCTTGGAACATTTACATTTTAATTCAAGTGGCAGTTTTCATAAATATTCATCAATTGTAAATAAGTCTATAGGGTCAGGAGGCCACAGGCCAGTAAGGAAGAACATGGGCATTTTCTCTTCCTTGAGGCGAGTTCATATCCATGAATACATATACAGTTCTCCTACTCTTAATTCAAAGAGCGTTTTCCGAAGGCTAGTGGGTGTGAGGCTTCTACATGGCATGAGAGGTTGTAGGAGTGATGAGATCCTGTCCTGGGAGCATATATTTGTATATGTCTGCTTGTATTTATGATGGGCATCTCTACCCGTATCCATAGTGGTATCTTTATGGCAATAAATGCTAATGGATTTATATTCAAAGAACTATAGATATCCTGGGAATTGGTCAATTGGTATAGTGTTTGCCACATGCACAAGGATCTGAATTCACTGTCACAAGAGTGTGGGGCAGCTGGTAGTTAAGCTGATCTTGCTCATGCCTTTGCTTGCTTGCTTTCTTTCTTTCTTTCTTTCTTTTTTTTTTTTTTTTTTTTTTGAATTTTCTAGTTTAAGTTATGTGAGACAGAAGAATGAAGACAGACTCAGAAATACCACCTTAACATGTCAACGTCATTGCCAGGGGCTTCCTCACATGATCTCTCCAGCTGGGAGAGCCATTATGAGGTATAGGTACTGGGGACACTGCTGTTCTCTGCCTCATAAGCCGAGCCAAGAATCGTCATCATGCTAGACTCAGAACTTGAAGAGAGAAAATGGGATCATGGACGATCTTCAGAAATGAGATTCAGAAATGCAAGCTTAGAGTTCACTGAGGATGAAGAAATTCTGTCTTAAATGGTTGCTTCGTATTTTTCCATCGTCTGTCCCCATAAGCATATATGTGCGTGTGTTTGTGTGTGTGTGTATGTGTGTACATGTATATGTATGTATATGTGTATATGTATGTTTATGAGTATAAATGTATGTGTATATATATATACATACACACACATATATATATATATATATATACATATATGCCTACACACATATACACATATTTATAGACAGACATATATTCATATGTATATACACATGTATAAATACATATATACATATAGACAAACATGCATACACACACTTTGCTGTAGGAGTGGTCCTTGTGTTCACAGAAAACCAGGAATGTTAAACACACAGGGTTGTCTCTTCAAGGGACAGAAGGCTGAGAATGGGCTGCTCAATTAGCTGGTGACCTATGTATTAGCTGTGTGTTAAAGTCACACAAGACCCTTCCCCAGACTTTTATCCTGAGCTTGTTTGCCTTAGTCAATCTATAGTGCTATCTTTCTACAAACCATTATCATGAGCTTGTTTATCTTGGTCCCATTTTACCAGTTAATCTAGTTTTATCAGTTAATCTATAGAACTTACCTTTATGGAAGATGACACTTATACTTTACAAAGAGTCTGATGTCATCATGTCTTAAGCTTTGTTTTATGCATGGGACTGAATTTATTATCACCAGGGATTTTCCCCCCAAATTGTATTGTGCTTAAATGTGCCTAAAATAAACTACTGGAGGTCAGACTCTCCAGCACCAGCTATGGAGTCTTGTTGAAATAAAACTGCCTTCTTATCTCTTGTGGATCATTTCTCTGCTGGCCTTGGTGGTCTGGTTGCTGAGACCTCCACATGTTACAAGTCTATGCATCTACCTCTCAATGGATCTATCAATTATTTATTATGCTGGCCAGCTTTAACTGTGCAGAGGTCAAGTCACTGCCTCATTGAGCAGTGTAGCATGCCATGACATCAACTGTGGTCCAAGTGACAAGAGGATGGGAATTATCCTTGGACATACTACTGGTGGGAAGGATGTTATACAAGAGATATCTTCAAGGTTATGCCTGCAAGGCTGCAAAGGGTCTGTTTGCTAGGGAAGTTAGAGGTATTTGTTTGTGGCACTCACCACATCAGTTGCATCTACTGTTCTGCCTGAAGACCCCTCTGTTCCCTCTGCATCACCCACTTGAGGCTATCATGTCCCATCATATGTTTCAGCCTTGCCAGAACTTTCTAGTGAAATCTACCCTAATGAAACCTGCTCTCCTTGTTGACTTGTCTGCTCTCTGGTTGTGTTTCCCACTGGAGCAGAAACTGAGTGGAGGCTGGGTTCTCACCTTGGCTTACACTGCCATGTCCTACAGTGACTGTCATAAAGCATATTTTCAGTAAAATGTTGATGTCTTCTAAACAGAAGTTAACCATGTCTTGAAAATAAATGTAAGCCAAATTTGACGTCAAGACTTAGTTAAATCTTTCACCAGAGCTTAAACCAATTACCCACATTTCCTCAGAATGACATTTTTAGCAATTGTGAATTTTTAAGAAAAGCATTCTCCCCCTGTCTGATACAAAAATTGCTTTTGGGGACCCACAAATGCAAAGCATTTAGTCAAGGAGAAAATGAAGTCATGATAAGTTAGAGTTTTCCATCTGAATAATTGGATTTCTAAACACATGCATGTTTTAAATGTCTCCTTGTATTAAATAATTCATGGAAATGGATTGCTGTTAAATAAAACAGCATCTGACAACAATCGGGAGACACCATAAGGATTCTCTCTTTCACACTTGGTTAGGTAGAGAGCTTGTGGTACTAACAATGAAGATACATGATGTCAGTTGTTAAGAAGAAGGGTTGGTGAGCTGTGGCACAAGTTGCTCCTTTGAGTAACTGTAGTACTGACTCCCAGGATGGAACAACATGCAAAGATCAATTGCAGGAAGACCTAGACCAACTGTTTGCAGAGACCATCACCTGCCTCCTAATTTAAGAGCATAAGGAGGTGCTAGAGAGAAGGCTCAGCAGGTAAAGGCATTTGCCACTGAGCCCAGTGGTCTGAGTTTAATCCTCAGGTTCCATGTAGTGGAAGGACAACTCTGACTTCCCCAAGTCCTGAGTTGTCCTCTCACAATCCCCCCCCTCACACACACACACACATACACACACATTAAATAAATGAAAATTAAAAAGAGACCTTCTAAGGAGTTTATAAAGCTTTTGAGCAGGCACTTTCTATCAACAGGTTTCCCCCCGATTTATTTTCTGCCTGCCTGCCTGCCTGCCTGCCTGTCTGTCTGTCTGTCTGTCATCTATCACCTACGTATGCATCTATGCATCTACATATGTATGTACGTATATCTATCTATCTATCTATCTATCTATCTATCTATCTATCTATCTATGTGTGTGTATTGGCTGGTTTTGTTTGTCAACTTGACCCAAGCTGGAGTTATCACAGAGAAAGGAGCTTCAGGTGAGGAAATGCCTCCATGAGATTCAGGTGTAAGGCATTTTCTCAATTAGTGATCAAGGGGGGAGGGCCCCTTGTGTGTGGTACCATCCCTGGGCTGGTATTCTTGGGTTCTATAAGAAAGCAAGTTGAGCAAGACAGGGGAAGCAAGCCAGTAAGAAACATCCCTTGATGGCTTCTGCATCAGCTTCTGCTTCCTGATCTACTTGCGTTCCACTTCTGACTTCCTTTAGTGATGAGCAGCAACGTGGAAGTGTAAGTCGAATAAACCCTTTCCTCCAACTTGCTTCATGGTCATGATGTTTGTGCAAGAATAGAAACCCTGACTACAACACTATGTATTTGTTTATCTATGCATATATATATATATATATATATATATATATATATATATACACACACACACACACACATATATATAGATATGTATACACACACACACACACACACACACACACATATATATATATATATATATATATATATATATATATATATATATATATATACATATCTATCTATCTCCACCAACGCTCCCTCCCATGTACTAGAGTATCATCCATAGTTAAGTATGGTCCTGTCAAGCTGTGAACTTCCATGGATGCTTGTTAAGCCTGATTAACAGTCACATTCATGGAAGAATGTGGAGTAAAAATAAACAGATGTTCTCAGCTGAGATTCCAGAAAACCAGATGTGATACCATAGTAGTTACTTTTCTCACTGACTTCACTGAATACTTGTCCATAACAAACTTTAGGAAAGAGAGGTTTATATTGACTCAAAATTCGGTGAGAGATGGTCCATCAGGGCAAAGAAAATCATCATGGCAGAGAGCACCCTGGCATTATGTGTGCAGAAGCTGCTCACATCTCGGCTGACCAAGAAGCAGGGAGAAGACAGATTTCTCAAGCTCTGCCCCCAAGCTCTGACCCACCTTCTCCATCTGGGCTTCACCTCCTGAAGGTTCCACAACTTCCCAAGAAGTACTGCCATCTGGGGACCAAGTACTCAAGCACATTAGTCTGCAGGGGACATTCCACATCAAAATGTTAATAGACGTGTGTCAGCTGTTAAATTCTGTTGACAACTCTTGGTGCATTCCTGTGTCCAGTGTTCTTCATACCCATCTGCCATTCAGGTGACTAATTCATTCTGTGTTGGCTTGTTAGACTATTGTCTGAAATAGCTTAGGCAGTTATTTAAGAAAAAACACAGAAATTTCAGAAGCTTATTTTGTGTAGATCTGGGGGTTAGATGTCTAAGATAGAGATGCCAGTGTGGTGGAGTTGTGGTAAGGAGCATTCCCTAGGCCCAAAGCTGCTCACTCCTTAATCCTATGCTCCTACCCTTGGTGGGAATGTAAATTGCTGTGGTTAATTTGGAAATAAGTTTGGAGATTTCTTTACATTTTCATAACATTTAATTAAATTTATTTCATTTGGGTAAGACACATGTTGTACATATGTGAAGGTCAGAGGATGACAGCAGGGGTTGGTTCTCTCATGCCACCATGTGGAAGGAGCTTTGCTCAAGTTCTCTCCTGATTAGTGTAAAACTGTGGCTACTTAGCCCAAAGCTAAATTATTGAGCCTCTGGCTCGACTGAATTGATACCCAGAGCCCCACACTGTTTCTGTCCTATGTTTCAGATGGTTAAACACTCAAGCAACCTATATCTTATTGTTTAACTCTCTAGTGTGTTTAACATTACCCCAAAGGAAATGCAAACATCAGTTTAAGAGGGTTGGAAGTGAGACGAAGTGAACTATAACCGAAGACTCTGAGTCACTTCAATTCTGAGACCATTTCTCACTAACAATCACAGGCTATCATTCCTGTGTGACGTTGAAGTCATCTTTAAAATAGTGTTTTATTATTCAACAATAACTGTCTGGTGCTAGCCAATGTCTAGGGTTTCTGGTGGATTCCTTAAACAATATGCATGTTACATGTGTGACAAATTTCGCTGATGAAAGCCATATTGGGAAAATGGCATGCTCTCTGATTGTGTGTGGCAGTGAAGTTCAATTATACTGATTTAATATTAATGAAACATTTGGCAGGCTCCTGGTGGATGCTAGATGCTAACCTTATTCAGATCTTTTCAGATAACACAGGGTTTGTTCATGAAGACCTGACTTAATCCAAACAGAGATAACATAAATTTCTTATCAATAACTCATTTGGTTGATGGTTAATTGTAAATGAAATCTTTTTGCCAGAGTAAAAGATGATGAATTGTAGAAAAGTCTCCCTCCATCCTGTAGACAGGAAGGGAGATTCATAAGCTTCCTGAGCAGAAATTAAATAAAATTTGAGTTATATCCCTACAGAAATATAATAGATGTGACTAATTTAATTTTATCATTAAGAACATTCAGCATACTGCATTTAAATATCAAATGATGACTAGTTTAATGTTTTATTTTCACTCTCTATTATGAAAAGTTATGAAAGAAGAGAAAAGCAGTTAAAAACTGATAAAAAAAAATAAGAGGCTGAAAGTCTTTTTCATGGACATTTCTAGGGTCAGAGAGTCTGAACTGTGGTTTGGCTTTTCCTTGAGAACTAGGGGGTTATTTTTCATTGCAAAATGATAAACAAGAGCTGGCAGAACAAGGGTTCTTGGTTGATTGTTTTTGTTGTTGTTGTTGTTTAATTCCATCTGTCAAATAGAACCTGAAAGGAGGACTGAAGAATCAGGAAGGTGAACCCAGAGACACTACACAGCTTTACAGGGAGAGAGGAAGTCAAGGTGCACGGGAAACTAAACCTTAGTTCTTAGCTGTCCTGATGCTTAACATGGGGACTTGTAAACAAAAACGTTCCCACTCTCCTGCTTGAGGTTAACTTTACCTACTCACACTTAGGCTGGAAAAGAAAACTGACACAACCTCCCTCAGAGGTATCTAATGCTTATGGCATCCCAAGGAGGTCGTCAACTTTTGTGACCAGGTGAGAGGTGGTAGCACATGTTTTTGCTTGGGCAGAACACACTCAGCACTCTTTCTTGTTCTGGTTCAATCTTTATATTCTTTGCTCTGGGGAGCCAGATCATCATTTTCTGCATCTAGAATCCATGTCTGGATTTGTTCTGTGAGCTTAGAGCAGAGATTTGTCATCCCTCCTTCATAGGTGTAACTTTTGCATCAGGACTACAGTTGGGTGTAGGCCCCAACTATGAGCAGCCTGACTCCATTAAAATTGTCTTAATTTTGGGGGGTCCAAAAGGAGGTATTTTCCATGGAGTAACAGAATTCTCTGCCTTTCTTTTTCAGGTTGGATTGTGTCTCTGAAATACAAAAACAGTTTTTCCTGACTAGGAGCTAGATGACGCCAAGACCTCAAGCCTTTCCTATAGCATTGGCAGCAGTTCCTTCCGTATGCTCCAAAGAGGTTTTGTCAATTTTTCATTCCATCTTTTTCATGGCTATGACATAGTAGGTCCATAGGAAAACCTTTATTGATACACTCCTACTGTCTTCATTCAGAGTCAGGTAGAAGTTCTGTGACCTAAGAGTTGCCTCCTTCCAACCCTTAGCAATTGGTTCATTTAAAAAAAAAAATGTGTATAGGTGTTTTCTCTACATGGATGTCTGTATACTATATGTAGAGGCTAGAAAAGGATGTTGGATCCCCTGGAACTGGAGTTACAGATGGTTGTGAGCTAAAACCAGATCCTCTGGAAAAGCAGCCAATGTTCTTAACTGCTCAGCCATCTATTTCCCCAGCCCCATTTTTAAAAAGTACTTAAATACATTTTTAAAAAATGTATTTGGAATGGGAAGCTTGTCCCCCAGCACACATGTAGAAGTCAGGTGACAACTTATGGAGGTTGTTTCTCTCCTTCCATCATGCAGATTCTAGGCTTCAAACTTAGGTTTTCAGGCTTGTGTGTCAAGCACCTTTATCTGCCAGGTAATTAAACAGCTTTTCACAGTCACTCTAAGACCTTCAGATGAACCTGTCTTTAGCAAAGCTATAATCAGTCAATCTCATGCATTTTTAGACCCTCCAAAGTTCAGGAATGTGAAGTCATTTAAAATGAACTTTCTGTATTCTGTTGACTCCCAAGTTAGGCACAGATGTCTGCTGGATGGGTGGACTGTGCATTGCAGACTTGAATCAAAGCTTAAGCAATGGGTTTGGATTGTAACATTTTCTTTTCTAAAAGAAATTACTGTATTGCACCCGTAAAATTCTTTCTCCCGGAGACAGGCTAAGCTGGCGGCTGCAATTTGTATCACTTAAATGGTAACCTCATTTCTGTAGTTTACATTTTTTCCTTAATGGTAGCTTTTTAACAAAACTGCTGATAGATATGATTTTTATGACTTTTTTTTCTGTGTCTATCATCTTTTCTGTACTAATTTGGAAAGTTTTAGTAAGAAATGCAAGCATCATCTACTGGACTTCAAAGAACAAAGAGCATTCTATTTTACTTGAAAAAAAAAAAGTCACAGCCAAGTGGAGTCCTATGAAGCTTATGAAGATGGACTTTCTGACTCTAATTCGATCTCGTACAATTTCTGTCTGTCAGGTCCTGAGTTATCTTTACAGCTAAAGTCTTTCCTGAAGTAAATGAAATTTGGAAATTTTCAGCTGAGGAAAGAGCAGTCAGGTGGGAGCTGCAGCAAGACGCTGATGCAAAATTGAGAAGTTTATTCACAAATAGTGGTGAGAATGAGTGTGCATGTGTGTACCTGCATGTATGTACACGTGAGTGTGCACATATGTTTATGTGTGTGTACCTGTGTATGTGTGTGCAGATGGGAGTGTGCATATATGTTCATGTATGTACCTGTGCATGTATGTGTATGTGTGAGTGTGTGCATATGTTCATGGGTGTGTACTTGTGTGTTCATGTGTATACACATGTATGTGTGTGGACATGGGTGTGCACATATGTTCATCTGTGTGTCTTTGTACATGTGTACACGTGAGTGTGCACATATGTTCATGTGTGTGTACCTCTGTGTGCACATGTATGTATACATGTGTATGTCTATACATGTCAAAGTCAGAAAACAACCTGGGTAATATTTCTCAGGTGCTACCACCTGCATGACACCATGACTGGGTTGTTTGTTTTAGCACAGGCTCTGGAGATTAAACTCAATTCCTCTTCCTTGCAAGGCAAGCTATCTCCAAATCCTAAAAAATTATTTTTAAAATATTTCATCTATTCATTTTATTTTATGTGTATGAGTATTTTGCCTTCATGCATGTCTGTCTGCTGCATGTATGCATAGTGCCCACAGAGACCAGAGGAAAGCATTGACTGCTCTGGAATTGGAATTATGCATGGCTGTGAGCCACCATGTGGGTTCTGGGGATCAAACTTAGGTCCTCTGGAAGAGAAACTAGTGTGCTTAGCCAGTAATCCATCTCTCTTGCCCCTCCCCACCAATAATTTATTTTTAAGAGACTAATTTCATAAGAACTTGAAGTTCACAGAAAAACTGAGAAGGTCCAGATATTCATCATAAAAGTTAGTAACTCGCAGATATTAGAGGTGTCAAAAAGAGAAAAGATATAGCAAGCCTTCCACCTTATTGATACATCACACCAGAGGATGCTTCTTTAGAATCAATGAGCACTGTGCTCATGACCCAACCTGTAGAGTGGAGTTTATCCCTGGAGTTCCATGCTTCATAAGTGTCTGCAGATTTATAATGGCATATGTCCACCTACATTGTGTCAAGCAGAGGATATTTAGTGTTCAGAACATCTCTGGCTGTACTTGCTCATTCTCCACTCCACTAAGTTCCAGACTCCTAACAACCAGCTGCCTTCTTATGTCTTTTCTCATTTTCATTCTGTGGAATATCATTCATAAAAATCACACACTAAGTAACCTTTTCAGGTGGTTTCTTCCCCATAATAATCAAGCATCTAAGGTTCTTCCAAATGCCATCTAGGGCTGGATCACTCATTTCTTTGCAGCATTAATATTCAAGCATAGGGATACAGAACTATTTATTCATTCTGTCATTCCCTGGAGATCTTCTGGTTTCTACTAATTATGGTCAACTTTAAATGAAGTTAACCAGAGTGTTCAGATAAAGGGCTTTTTTTGTTTTTGTTTTGTTTTTTTGTTTTGTTTTGTTTTTTTGGTACATGTAAGATTGTCAGCTCCTTTGCGAAAATACCAGATGGCAAGGCTGCTTGATCATATAGCAAGACAATATTTATGATCAAGCTATTCTTTTAATTGGTTGTATCACTCAACAGCCCAAGAGCAACTAATAGGAGTCCTGGTGCTGCAGCTTCTTGCTCATGTTTGATATTGCAGTGTCCTGGATTTGGGCCATTCTAAGGGATTCATTGTTTTAATTTGCATTTCCATTTTGGCTTAGGTTGCGGAAGGTTACCCTTCTGTTTATTTTATCTGCTGTAGTCTTCAGTCAGATTTCAAATTTGGGGTGGATATATATATATATATATATATATATATATATATATATATATATATATCAGACGTATAGCACTTCATTTCATACTGAGAATTTTTATGTGGATTTTAAAGTAGTTATTTTTGTTGATTAACTTTGCCATTTGGCAATTTTATAGATGCATACAACCTATTCTGATTACTTCCTGTTCCTTACCCTTTATCTCCCTCCCATACCTATCAACTCCCTAATCAGTTTGGCTTTTAATTATACATATGCACACAAATATGTAAATATATACATATATTCACACTACAAATATATAACATTATGCACTTGTTTAATTATAATAATGAGTATATATGTGGAATACATACACACACACACTTAGTAAATACACATAAGTGGATTTCATATTTTCTTTGCAAACCCTGAGACACAGCCTTACCCAGAGTACAATTATTTCCCAGGGTCTACATGTAAGCTGTCAACATTGCTGCCTGGCAGCATATATTAGACAAAAGCCTCAGTTTTCTGTCCCTGGCCATCACTAATGACATGGTGAAGTAGTTTGGGGATGAGAGGACTGGGAAGGAGGCAGACAAGGAAGGAATTCCATATGGAGGGAAATCCTTACTACAGGTGGCATTAGATCACAGTAACAGTGTCCATGTGCAGTGACTCTGCCTCAGCAGGAGGGACTCTCAGATGTCTGGCACCATCTGTGCTTCAGCAGAAACCTGGGATTTGGCTGCGATGGGCATCTCATTGTTCACATCATTAAGTCCATGTGAGTGGCTTAGGATTCATCATGCGTATGTAGGCAGAAGACAACAGTGCAGATTTCTCAGGAGCTGCTTTTATCTCAATCTGTTCTTGTCTGTCCATGCAGGGAGTGCAGCCTAGAATCTGCACAAACCTTTCTTCTAGCATCTCAGCATCTCAGTGAGTTTTATTAATGATACAACATTTCTCACATGGTGGTGGGAATCTAAGCTATTAGAGATTATTAACCAGGAAGGCAGGTTAATCAATCCCAAACATTTGCTTTTCACAGGCTGCTCCCCATGTAAAAGATTTGGCAGTGAAGAAGCAAAAGGAAATCTTGTTTCAATGTCCCTTTAAATCTAGAGGAAGGCCAGATCTAAACTGTTGCTCTGAGCATGACTTCAACCCTGTGCTTAAAACCATGCCAATAGCAGTAAAGCTTCCATGACAATGCTGGGCTTTGTTTTATTTTGTTTGGGTTTTGGTACCGAGAATCAAACACAAGGCCTTGTATACCTTAGCCAATCTACTACTGAGCTACAATCAGAACCCAGTCCTTAAAAATTTACTGTGAGAAAAATTGCTTACTTAAAATACACTGGGAACACACTGGCTATGAACAACAATAATTGCATCAACCCTGTGTGTGTTTTAAAGGGCACATATTCAAGACTGTTGATCTATATATTGACTCCATGTTTTCAAAATATGATCATTTCATAAAATTGAAATTTATGGAATTCGTTACTGAGTGATGAGTGAGGTTAGTCCACGTTAAGAGATACACCTGCTCAGGAGGTTCCTATTGCTATGACGAAACACCATGACCAAAAGCAAACTGGGGGGAAAGAATTTATTTGGGTTACATGTCCACATCACAATTCATCACTGAGGGAAGTCAGGGTAGGAACCAAGAGGCAGGAACTGAAGCAAAGGCCATAGAACATTACTTACTGGCTTGCTCCTCATGACTTGCTCAGCCTGCCTTCTTATATCTTCCAGGATCACCAGCCCAGGGATGGCACAGCCCACACAAGTTTGTGTTTTCTTACATGCACCAGTAATCAAGGATATGCCCCCACAGACTTGCACAGTTCAATCTGATGGAGGCATTTCTCAATCAAAGTTCCTTCTTCCTAGATGAGCCTAGCCCGTGCCAAATCAGCAACAACAAAAATAACCAGCACACTATGTATCTATGCATGTATGTATCTATTGCCTATCTAACATCTCTTTGCCAATCTACCTACCTACTTACCTATCTATCTACTGTCTATCAGTCTTCCACCCCACATCTCATGTTCTCCAATCACTTCTATGATGGCAGCCACCTAAATTGCTCCCAAATCTTGATGGTTGTGAATGATGAACCTGAGCAGGTAGAAGACTCCACAAGACCCTCATTGAGTAACTTTGGGGGGGATAAACACCCCAAAAGTATGGATGCCAGATCATAAAGAAGTCTTTACAGTAGATCTCACCAGCTACTAGAGTTGAAATGTTTAATGGCATTTGTTTTCAAGAAGTGAACCAGCACACTCCTACTTTATATCGGTCATTTTGAGGCAATGTTAGCTGCACAGCACATCATTTATTCATATTTGTGAATTGTGTTTCAGGGGTAAAAAACTGGGATATTATACTTTCCAATATGGCTTTAATCTAAATATCACACACACACACACACACACACACACACACACACACACGCACGCACACACACACACACACACACACACACACACACACACCATTTCTTATACTGTATATCTGTGGAGCAACATACAGCCTCACAAAACCACTTATCTAAAAGCTAGCATGTGGCTTCGGGCAAAAACGATAGCTACTTCTGCTCTTCCTCTTTACAAAGGTGGTCCTATATGAGGCCTGAAAATGCAGTTTCCTGTTTATCACTGCCTGAAGCATTTCCCTTTTAAAAGATGCTTTATTTCCATCCACATTGATGTGTTTATAAATATATATATATATATATATATATGTTATATGGGTGTAGGGGAAGAAAATGTGGGGGGAGGGTATGCAGGCCCAAGCCCAGGTATCCCTTCCCCCAGAGGGACCAGAAACATGTGAAGGTATAGTATAGAAATAGAGTTTATTTAGGGCATGGGGAGGGGAGTTAAGAGGGTAGCAGAGGCAGAAAAAGGCAGACAGAGGAAGAGAGTAGGAAAGTAGAGAGGTGGAGGCTGGCCATGACCACGTGGAGAGAGGTGGGAAGGGAATGGGGAGAGATAAGGGACATAAAAGAGAGGCAAGAGAAAGAGATAAGAGAGAGAGAGAGAGAGAGAGAGAGAGAGAGAGAGAGAGAGAGAGAGAGAGAGAGGAGGGGCAAGAAGCCCCTTTTATAGTGGGCCAGGCCCACCTGGCTGTTGCCAGGCAACTGTGAGGAAGAGCATACCTGGCTGTTGACAGGTAATTGTGGGGTGGAGTTTAGACAGAATGCTAACATTCCCCCATTTTGATTTAATTAAAAAGAAAAATTAGAAAGAAGCAATGGTAAATCATGAATAGGGTCATCGTAATATCTGACTGCTTCATGCTGGCATTGGGGGCGACGTGTCTCTGGGGAACCTAGAAGAATGAAGGTGGGGGATGTTTGTCCAGTCGTAGGAGAGTTGGCTGTTTCCTTGCTGTCCAGGGTCTGTGGAGCTATCTGAGAGCATGTCAGAAGGAACAGGTCCAGTAGAAGCATCTGTGTCTGAGAGGAGATTGGAGCATCTGAAGGTTGCTTCTCTGGAGCTCTCCTGGGTATATTAAATGCCTGGACTTGATAAGATATTGAAACACATTATTATAGGTAAAAAAATAAGGTTAAGTACACTTGGGAGAAAGAAAAAATTTTTAAGATGTACATTTTAAACCCAGAGGAATCCCACTCTTTGGAATAGGTAGTAAGTGGAAACTTTGGGCAGATGTACTTATCTGGATGGGTCCATGAGAGGCAGATCTGAGTGGATTTTCTGTAGCTTATAAGTTTATAATAGAGATAATAACATGAGTTAACAACATGAACAGTCTATAAGATGAGCCTTTTGTGGAGCAGAAGGGACAAGATTAAAAAGTTGAAAAAGTTGGATCGTATAATGGAATGTTTTATTAGAGTTAGGCAAATTATAGGAACTTAGATAACATTAGGGCAGTGGTATAGCAAGAAGAGGAAATATGAAGCATTTAATTAATGGAAACCGAGTTTAGCTAAGGAGATAACAGATTACATCTGTGAAAGCTTAGCTGTCACTGTTGTCAGAAGTCTGAGAAATAAACAATAATTTAGCAATTATATCATTTAAAAAATGACAGAGTCCACTAGTCAACAGTTCCCTGGTCTCTGTGGCAATTTGGGCAGAGTCAGTCTGGCTTTCAAGTGCAGACGATGCAGGGCTTTTTCTCTGTGGAATGGACACATGTGACATGGGAAGTAAGCTTACCTTAGTTTAGTAGCCAAGCCCCTTTACCCAAAGTATCCAGTTTTGTCCACTGCATTTTCAGTGATTGTCATATCACAATCTAGGCAGAATTCTGTAGCTGTGTCCACATCTTCTGAGACCATTGACCATCGTGAGCCAACTGTTAAGACTTTGGGAATTCTGTCTGCTATAAACTTAATAATTAACGAACTTCTGACAGGATTGAGAACTGTATATATTGGTTATAACTGAAGAGAATTTGATAGGAGTAGCAAAGAGACATATGGCTAGGACCAGAATAAGGAAGCAGGCAGCAGTGGCATGGAAAGAGAGGGAGAGAGGGAGAAAGTCTCTTGTGTGTGCTGGAAGGTGGAAACATGATCAGGGATCAGGGGCTGGTTGAGCAGGAGCCAGCTGAGGGAACTGGGCAAGACAGAAGCAGAGCAGAAAGTGAGGGTGAGGGAGGCAGCAGAGTCCCTGGCAGGGGGCGGAGACAGAACCAGCTTGAGGCAAGGCCAAAGCCACATTTCCTGAAGTTGTGAGCTTTGGTGGGGTGGCAGGTAGTCAAAAGTTCATGGGAAAGCAAGTCTAATTAAGGAGATCTGTGGCAGGATGCAAGGGGCATAGCCAGACCCACTGTTCCAGCTGAGAACCAAGTATAGCCAAGTAGTAGAGGGGGGAAGGGCAGCAAGTGGTGTGTCCCAGCAGGGAGCACTAATTAGACTTGCTTCTCTGGCTAACTATCTGAACCAGTGGTTTCAGCAAGCCTCAAATGAGATGGGGAGAGGAAATTCTGTACTACGGGTCCTCAGTGAGAAAGTGCCAGTTTAGCAAGATGGAGAGAGATTGCTTTAGACCAAGACATCCCATTAAATAGGGACAAAGACAGTGAAGACTGACCCCTGGGTGAGACATGTGGGTGGTGGGAGCTAATGCTCAGAGGTGGTGCTCCTGAGAGAGTAGTTGTCCAGGCTCAGCCTGGAATTAACAGCAGTGTCGAGAAAGCTAAAGGAAAGAGACATGTCCCACCCAAGGTGATAAGTCCTAAAAACGAGGGTCAGTGAAAGACTCTTTCCCATCTTCAACGACAAAACAGGGTAGCTCTGAACTTAAGAACTCTCCCCAGGGACCATTTGGATATTCATTTACTCAGAGCGGCAAAGGAATAGCTCTGAGCACAAGAACTCTTCCCTGAGTCCATGTAGACTGACCATGTTAGTCTGACCTGTGGAGGATGGGGGCTTACCAATTCTTTTGAGCTAGCGAGCATGGATCTCTCATGGTGGCTGAGGTGGGATGCAAACCTGAAGAGTTTCTAATGCGAGTCACATGGCACCAATAATGTGTTATAAAAATATATATATATATATATATATATATATATGTTATATGGGTGTAGGGGAGGAAAGTATGGGGGAAGGGTGTGCAGGTCCAAGCCCAGGCATCCCTTCCCCAAGAGGACCAGACACATGTGAAAGTATAGTATAGAAATAGAGTTTATTTAGGGCATGGGGAGGGGAGTTAAGAGGGTAGCAGAGGCAGAAAAAGGCAGACAGAGGAAGAGAGTAGAAAAGTAGAGAGGTGGAGGCCGGCCATGACCACGTGGAGAGAGGGGGGAAGGGAATGGGGAGAGGTAAGAGAAGTAAAAGAGAGGCAAGAGAAAGAGATAAGAGAGAGAGAGATGAGGGGCAAGAAGCCCCTTTTATAGTGGACCAGACCCACCTGGCTGTTGCCAGGCAACTATGAGAAAGAGTATACCTGCTGTTGTCAGGTAGTTGTGGGGTGGAGTTTAGACAGAATGCTAAAACCCATTGTCTTCAAAATTGTCACTAAACCCCCATGAAGCCTCCCACAATTTAAAGAAATAGTCAATGCTAACTTAGAGAACAGATTAGATTTACATTAGCAATCAACATTTCCAAAGGTATATGCATCATAGAAGAGGGTCATTGCAGTCACAGAGCACAATGGCCACTAACCTCTAACACCTTTGCTTCTCTTACTATGTAATATTTTGTGTGAGCCTCAGACCCCCACAGAAGATGGGAGAGGGGACTGTGGGAGTCATATGGGTTGAAGATACTGGGAGATCAAAGCCGGAGGTATATACGAAGCAGGGTTCCTGGAGGCTCACAGAGACTGGTGTGGAAATCATGGAAGCTGCATGGGTCTGTACTAGGTTCTCTGCATATGTTATGGTTGTGGGCTTGGTGTTTTGGGGGGTAACTTCTAGTGGGAGAAGGGGTGTCTCTGATTCTTCTTACCTGCTCTTAGGACCCCCTTTTCCTCCTACTGGGTTGCTTCACCCAGCCTTGGTGTAAGAGTTGGACCTGGTCTCAATTATATCTGTTTATGCTGTGTTCAGTTGGTACCTGTGGGAGGCCTGCTTTTTTATGCAGGGAGACAATGGAGAGTGGAGTGGATCTGAGGAAGGTGGGGAAGAACTGGAAGGAGTGGAGGAAGGGGAAGCTGAGATTGGGATGAATTATATGAGTGAAGGATAAATAAAAGTTTTTTAAAAGAACTAACCAACAGGGCAGGTGCTTAGTGTGTTCCTGAATTTAATGTGTAAATTCCACAGGCATCTCTCACTGTTGGCTGAGCTGTTTTCAGCTGCTTACTTAATAACTAGGCTCTCTAATTTAATTTTTAAGAGATTGTTTATTTTTATTTATGTTTATGTGTATATGTCTGCTTGTCTGTATGTGTACTACATGCAGACAGTGCCTGAGAAGGCCAGAAGAAGGCACTGGATCCACATAAGCTGGAATTGCAATTGGTCATGAGATGCCATGTAGGACCTGGGAATTGAACCCAGGTCTTCTGCTAGAGCAGTGCTCTTAACCATTAAGCTATCTCTCTAGCCTCTAATTTGTTAAATAACAAAATAAAGTATGGAAGGGCCCATATTAATAGTATAAGGAAATGGTAAATGGTAAAAATAATTCTTGAATGATTTTAATAGGCTAACCAGTTCCTGAATATTTTGAGGACTTTTGAAAAATGGTTTGGGGACATGCATCTTAGCATGATTCCTCCATAAACTCTACCAGGGCTGAACCTTCTGGTTTCCATCTGTGGGTGGAGACCTCTGCCTGGGCCACCAGGAGTCCGTAGCCAATGAGTGCCAGGAGAGAGCTACCCTCCCAGGAGCATGGAAAAGCCATAAGTGGGGTTAAGGGGAGCAACACTGCTCATCGAGACCCGCCCGGAACATGCTGGATACAGGGCCTGAGGAGAACACAAGGACAGAAAACCTCTGAACCTTCCAGTTTCCATCTGTGGGTGGAGACCTCTGCCTGGGCCACCAGGAGTCTGTGCCAGGGGACCTCAGCCTGGGACACAGTGCTCCAGGAAAGAGCTGGTATACCAGGAGAACTGACACACCTTTGAGCACAGGCAAAACCACCACTTCTGTTCAAACTCACTTGATCAAGAGGAACCCTTGCAGAGCCATCAGGACATAGGAACCAAGGGACAGCTGGGGACAAGATCCTTCTGATTTCTGTCTGCACCCCAGAGCTGACCCTGTGCCATAGCTCTCCAAACCCAAACACCTCTCAGAGAGAGCTGATCTTCAATGAGTATTGACACAGAGGCCTGCAGGACAGACAAGTCACAACCAGACAGAGTAAGACCAGCTAACATCAGAGTTAACAAGATGGCAAAAGGGAAGGGCAAGAACATAAGAAACAGAAACCAAGGCTACTTGACATCATCAGAACCCAACTCTCCCACCACAGCAAGCCCTGGACACCCCAACATACCAAAAGAGCAAGACTCAGACTTAAAATTATTTCTCATGTTGATAATAGAAGACTTTAAGAAAGAAATGAATAACACCCTTAAAGAAATATAAGAGAAAAGAGATAAACAACTAGAAGCCATTAAAGAGGAAACACAAAAATCCATTAAAGAATTACAGGAAAACACAATCAAACAGGCAGAATTACAAGAAAACACAATCAAACAGACAAAGGAAGGGCAAAAAACTATCCAGGAACTAAAAATAGAAATAGAAACAATAAAGAAATAATAAAGGGAGACAACCCTGGAGTTAGAAAACCTAGGAAAGAGATCAGGAGTCATTGATGTAAGCATTACCAAGAGAATACAAGAGGTAGGAGATAGAATCTCAGGAGCAGAAGATACCATAGATAACATCGACACAAAAGTAAAAGAAAATGCAAAATGCAAGAAGCTTCTAAACCAAAACATCCATGAAATTCAGGACACAATGAGAAGACAGAACCTAAGGATAGTAGGTATCGAAGAGAGTGAAGAATCCCAACTTAAAGGACTAGTAAGTATCTTCAAAAAACAATTATAGAAGAAAACTTCCTTAACCTAAAGAAAGAAATGAACATAAATATACAAGAAGCTTACAGAACTCCAAACAGATTAGACCAGAAAAGAAACTCATCATGTCACATTATAGTGAAAACACCAAATACACAAAACAAGGAAAGAATATTAAAAGCAGTAAAGAAAAAATGTCAAGTAATATATAAAAGCAGACCTATCGGAATTACACCTGACTTCTCACCAGAGACTATGAAAGCTAGAAGATCCTGGGCAGATCTCATACAGACCCTAAGAGAACACAATGCCAACCGAGGCTGCTTTACACAGCAAAACTCTCAATTACCATAGATGGTGAAACCAAAATATTCCATGACAAAATCAAATTTACACAATATGTTTCCACAAACCAAGCCCTACAAAGGATAATGGATGGTAAACGACAACTCAAAGAGGGAAAATACACCCTAGAAAAAGCAAGAAAGTAATCTTTCAACAAACTGAAAAGAAGATAGCCACATAAAAGTAAAAATAACACCAAAAATAACAGGAACCAACCATCACTATTCCTTAATATCTCTTAACATCAATGGACTCAATTCCCCAATAAAAAGACATAGACTGACAGACTGGATCCATAAAGAGGACCCAGCATTTTGCTGCATTCAAGAAACACACCTCCATGATAAACACAACCACTAACTCAGAGTAAAGGGCTGGAAAACAATTTTCCAGGCAGATGGTCCCAAGAAACAGGCTGAAGTAGCCATTCTAATATCTGATAAAATCGACTTTCACCCAAAAGTTATCAAAAAAGATAAGGAAGGACACTTCATACTCATCAAAGGAAAAATCTATCAGGAAGAACTCTCAATTCTGAACATCTATGCTCCAAATGCAAGGGCACCCACATTCATAAAAGAAACTTTACTAAAGGTCAAAGCACACATTGTGCCTCACACAATAATAGTAAGAGAATTCAACACCCCATTATCATCAATGGACAGATCTTGGAAACACAAACTAAACAGAGACACAGTGAAACTAACAGATGTTATGTACCAAATGGATTTAACAGATATCTGTAGACCATTTCATCCTAAATCAAAAGAATATACCTTCTTCTCAGCACCTCATGGTACCTTCTCCAAAACTGACCACATAATTGGTCACAAAACAAACCTCCACAGATACAAGAGGATTGAAATAATCCCATGCCTCCTATCAGATCATTACGGATTAAGGCTGGTCTTCAATGGCAACAATAACAAAAGAAAACCCACATACACATGGAAACTGAACAACACTCTACTTAATGATAACTTGGTCAAGGAAGAAATAAAGAAAGAAATTAAAGAATTCCTAGAATTTAATGAAAATGAAAGCACAGAAAGGCCGTGAGTGGGGTTAAGGGGAACAACACTTCTCACCCAGACCTACCCGGATCTACCGGGATCCAGGGTCTGAGAACACAGGGACAGAAAACTGTGAACTTTCCAGTTTACACTGGTGCCTGGGGACCCCTGCCTGGGACAGTAGGAGACCTTAGCCAACAAGCGCCATAGAAAGATAACCTCCCAGGAGCTTGGAAGGGCCATGAGTGGGGTTGAGGGGAGCAGCACCTCTCTCCCAGACCTGCCCGGATCTGCCGGGATCCGGGGCCTGAGAACCCGGGGACAGAAAAACTCTGAAACTTCCGGATTTCACTTGGAGGTGGAAACCTCCACCTGGTCCGCCAGGAGTCGGTAGCCAACTAACACCGGAGAGGGTTGCCCTCCCAGGAGCCTGGAAAGGCCGTGAGTGGGGTTGAGGGGAGCAGCACCTCTCACCCAGACTCGCCCGGATCTGCCAGGATCCAGGGCCTGAGAACCCAGGGACAGAAAAACTGAGAACTTTCCGATTTACACTGGTGCCTGGGGACCTCAGCCTGGGCCACAAGGTTCCACGTGAACAGGGAATCCCAGAAGTGCTGACACACCTTTGAGCACAGGCAAAACCACCACTTCTGGATCAAGAGAGACATTAACAGAACCTTTGGGGCATAGGAACCAAGGGACAGCTGGGGACAATATCCTTCTGATTCCATTCTGCACCCCAGAGCGGACCCTGAGGAACAGGTCTCCAAACCCAAACACCTCTCAGAGAGAGCTGGTCTTCAAGGAGTACTGACACAGAGACCTGCAGGAGGGGCAAGCCACAACCGGACAGAGTAAGATCAGCTAACATCAGAGTCAATACGATGGCAAAAGGCAAGGGTAAGAACATAAAGAACAGAAAACAAGAGTACTCCACAGAACCCAGCTCTCCCACCACAGCAAGCCCTGGATACCCCAACACACCAGAAAGCAAGACTCAGATTTAAAATCATTTCTCATGATGATGATAGAAGACTTTAAGAAAGAAATGAATAACACCCTTAAAGAAATACAAGAGAACAGAGATAAACAACGAGAAGCCTTTCAAGAGGAAATTCGAAAATCCATTAAAGAATTACAGGAAACCTCAATCAAAGAGGCAGAATTTCAAGAAAACACAATCAAACAGACAAAGGAAATGCAAAAAACTAGCCAGGAGCTAAAAACAGAAATAGAAACAATAAAGAAATCACAAAGGGAGACAACCTGGAGTTAGAAAACCTAGGAAAGAGATCAGGAACCATTGATGCAAGTAACACCAACAGAATACAAGAAATAGAAGAGAGAGTCTCAGGATCAGAAGATACCATAGATAACATCGACACAACAGTAAAAGAAAATGCAAAATGCAAAAAGCTTCTGATCCAAAACATCCATGAAATCCAGGACACAATGAGAAGACAGAACCTAAGGATAATAGGTATAGAAGAAAG
>CM052721.1:25672746-25708326 GCA_028551405.1 Uromys caudimaculatus
TGGCCTCTCTTTCTCTCTCCCAGGGCGTTCTTTCCCTTTTCTCTCGTTTCTTTGGACTCGAGGTCCTCAGAAAGGTCTTGTTTCTTAGGCATGCCTTTTCTTTTCCTTCTGTCTCGCTCTGTTTCTGACATGCTGTCCTGCAAATCCTCCAGTGGCCCCTGTCCCGCTATTACTGTCGGGCGGCAGTTTTCCTCCTCCAAACATGATTTTACCAGCTTCCACAAAGACATGGTCCCCGTAAAGAGGGCGAGTGCGGCCGATACAATAAGGATAGCTTCTATTGCGTCAGCCGATTGTGGAGGAAGATGGGGGAAAAGCTCGCGGACAGACATGCCTCTCAGAGCTTACCTTTAGTCCTGCAGTTCTGAATCCACTCCGCAGAAGCGGAGGGTCTCCTCGGTGCCGGCGATGATAAAGTCGCTATGTTCCTGGGTTTCGGCACCAGTTGTCCCGCATGCTATTTGGTCTCGCCAGCAAGAACCCACGCGGACACACGGA
The DNA here is from genome assembly GCA_028551405.1 of Uromys caudimaculatus. Classification (NCBI taxonomy): domain Eukaryota; kingdom Metazoa; phylum Chordata; class Mammalia; order Rodentia; family Muridae; genus Uromys; species Uromys caudimaculatus. The sequence continues at coordinate 25,673,245 of CM052721.1, forward strand.
TCCTTCTGCAGCAAAGCATTTATTGAAGCTGATGATGATGAAAAGAGAAAGACCCCGAGCCCCAGAATGGCACTGCTTATATAGCCCTGAGGCAGCATGTCCTCCACTGATTGGCGCGCCCTGGGAGTGGGCGGTGATTAGTCATGTACACCCTTAATGCGCAAGCGCTTCGGGGTTTCCCCACGCTATCCGTAAGTTTCCTTAGGGCGACAGCGGAAGTCAGCGCCATCTAGTGATGGCGAATACTCTAACTGCTCTCTACATCTAATGCTCTCTTCTGGCTTCTATGGGTACTGCACTCAGCTGGCTGCTATGTGCACACACACACACACATACACACACACACACACATGTGAGTGCACATACACTCAATACACATTCACACACACACTCATGTGCAGACATGTAAATTTTAATCTGATAAAATACATATTTAAATTATGTTTATTACTATATTAAATTATGTTTAATATATATTTATAATAATATTAATATTAACCAATTATAATCAGTAATTTCAATAAATAATTATTGATTAATCTGTTAATTGATGTGCATGTGTGTATAAACACCTGTGTGTGCATGTGTGTATGAGTGTGTGTGTGCATGTGTGCATGAGTTTGTGTGTGCATGAGTGTGTGTGTGTGTGTGTGTGTGTGTGTATGTGTGTGTTTTCTTAAAATGTGTTCTAAGCCTGAATGCTGACTTAAACAAAAGAACTGTCTGTCAGGAGAAAACATTCAGCTGGGATGACTGTGAAATCACCACCATTTCTACTGTTCATCGAAAAGCCAGCCTATTACTGAGAACCAAGAAAATATCAATTTGAGGAGAAAACAACAATAAAGCATCAACAAATACAAATGTGGAGGTGAATCGTACCTTAGTATCATGCTGCAATTATTTTTGGACAGATCATTAAAAGATTTTAACAAGAAACAAATTCTCCTAAGAAAAAATGGAAAGTAAAAGCCATAGAAGCATGGAAACTGGAGAAAACAGACAGCAGGGAATTTTAGAAGTAAAGGAGCACAGTAAACTAAAAAAGAAAGAAAGAGAAGAGCAAGACAAACAAGTCAAGATGAAAGGAAAAATACACATGAAAGTGAAGACAAAAAATCAAATTATTCTGCCAAAATGACAGAAAATGTATTGCAAAAAGAAAAAGAAAGAATTAAGTGTCATGGATCTGTGGGCCAATAAAGATTTTAGTTTTGTATCTTTGGAATCAGCAAAAAGACAGGGGCCATGTGGACATTAGAAGAAGCAAGGACAGAACACGTCTTGAATATGGCAGAGACAACCATAGAGACTGAAGATAGATGTTACAAATGTGATTGAACCAAAGAAACCTTCCAGAGACCAAAAAGAGAATTATTGGCAACAAAAAGTTAAAAGCAGAGAGACAAAGAGGGGATTGGGAGATGGGGGGTGGGGTGGTGGCTATGTGACTGAGATTGTATGACACACTGTCCTGAATTAAGGAATTGCAGTGTGTACCTGTTCAGATAGAATTAAATGGGAACAGAAGAAAATTTGGCTTTCAAGAGAGCACACAGATGAAAGATGCTTTTGTTTAAAATACATCATAATTTTAAAATGTGATAATGGGGCCTTGTATGTAGGATGGTGGCTGAACATGTCTTTTAAAGTGTGCAATGCCATAGGTTCAGTCCCCAGAATCAAGAAATAAAGATGAAATTAGACTCTCTTAGGGCAATAGCATCACCCACTGTAGCCACATTCAATTACTCTCTGCAGTTCCAAGACTTTAGCTTCTAAATCTCTCCATAGCCCTTCGGGGAGTCCCTCCTTGTTCCTAACAGTGTGGACATGTTTCTTCCTGGGGTAGTGCACATTGGTTACTGTAGGTTATCCTGCATCCTCAGGAGGAAGACAGGATTCAAATTCACTGGGTCCAGGACCAGGCTGGACTAGGATGAGCAAACTATGTTTGGAAGAGGATGTCTGAGGTGGCTTTCAGAAGCAGCCTATGGTGAGGCATGCATAATGGAGTCAGAGAAAATAACCCCTGAGATGAAGTTGGGGCAAGGCACAAGAGCCCTTAAAGACCTCATGCATGGGTCCTAGATAGGGCAAGGGGAACCAATTCGGTGCTCATTGAAGGCTTTGGACTCAGTGAAGGAAAACGGACAACTTTTTTTTAATCTCTAGTTGTCTCTCTGGGTGAGGATTTAATACACGCATGCCATGCATTTTGAACATATTCAGCATATCCCCCTAACTCCTCCCAGATCCACTCTCACCTACCCATCCTCATGCCCATCTACTCCCTCCTTCCTAACTTCATGTCTCCTTTGATTTTTCCACTTAATAACCAACAGAGTAACTTGTGTTGCCCATAAAGTCATAGGTGCTGGACCATCCCCTGCAGTGTGGTCGAACTACCAGGAGCCACACAATTAAGGAAAACTGACTCTCCCTCCTTAGAAGCCAATCAAAGACCCAGACCTCCTCAGTTAGGGGTGGGGCCTTGTGAGCCCCTCCCCATCCATTAAGGAATGTTGACTGGCTTGATTAGGTGTGTCTAATCTGCAGGCAACCACAGCTGCTGTGAGTTCATGGGCACAACTTTCTGTCATGTCCAGAGGACATTGCTTCACTCTGGTCATCTATGACCCCTCTGGGTCTGTCTGCCCCAATATGAGGGAAAAAAATACATAGCATAATGACTTAAGTTGGATCCTCAGGACCCACAAGGTATGAGAACAGACATGCTCTGTGTGCACACACAAAAATAAATAAACAAATAAATAAATGAAAAAAAAAATCCACCACTATCAAAAAAGGACTTGGGATCTAGGATTAAATTCACTTCACTCCAGTCTGTAACCACTTTGAGGTGTTACTGTGGGACAGTCTGTGGGCTTGTCTGTGCATGCCTGTCTCCAGCTTGATTTAAAAAAATATATTTCTTCTATTTTTTTAAGATTATAATATGATTACATCATTTCTTCCCCCCTACCCCCTCTCTCCTTTATACCTTTCCTTGCTTTCCTTCAAATTCATAGCCTCTTTTTTAATTAGCTCTTATTGCATGCATATGATGTATATGTATGCGATGTATATGTATATACATATATATTCCTAAGGATGACCTGTCCAATCTGTATGTTACTCGTATGTATGTTTTGAGGACTGACACTTTATGTCAGGCCAAGGCCTTGTGGTCTCTCCCCTATCCACTTTAGTGAGTCCATTGGAGCTATCCTTGGTCAGGTCATGTTTCGGCAGCTATATTGGTAAGACTTTATGGGTAAGGCTTCTGACATTCCTAGGAGACAATCTCACAGCAAACCCCCTGATCCTCTGACTCTTCCCATCTTCCCACCCACATCCCCTACAATGTTTTCTAAGCCTTAGATGCAGGACTGTTTTGTATCTACTGGAACTCCAATCCACAATGTTGCATTTTGATTGGCTCTGGTTTTCTGTAGTGGTCTCTGTTGATGTGTGAGGACTGATCTCACCAGGCTAGACCATTGAGAAGGATGTCTCCATCTAGATTTACACCTTGTTGTGTTCTCTGGGTTCTGGGATGATATGTGAAATGCAAAGATTGGCACCCTACATGTTACATGTTTGGGCATCAATTCATATTAGCCGTTTTATTAGCAAAAAAGGAGACATATCAGGATCTTAACTGGAAAGACATAACCTTGTGTGAACTAAATCATTGTTTCAGGAGAGCCTACTTAGCTATAGTGTTACCAAAACCTCTTTTGAGCCCTTTTTCCTCTGCCTCTAGGTGGAGGTTTTGTTGATCACTGATTCCTCTGCTGACCCAGAAGCACTGTGTTCCAAATTAATAAGGTGGTATCTGTAAATGACTGACTTGGGGATCATGCTCTCTGTAATTTAAGAGTGTTGAACTAAATGATCATCTGAAACACTCTCCAGAATGTCCTTAAATAGTTGGTATAATCTGTTTGACATAGGGGAGCTAAAATTCATCCTATGTGGCTCTCAGAAAACCATGTGAGACTGTGTTCAGTGTGGGCTTGGATAATAGCATTAAGGAAACATTGATCTCCTCCTTGGTTTCTGACCCAGATCCAGGTCAGCTTGCTCCATCCCTTGCTAATCTTTAGGCCTTTTAATAGAGATTTCTGAAAATTCCCAGAAAGCAATTCTTGAGACAGAAAGTAGTGGCTACATTGATGCTGTCTTGATGGAACAATGAGAACGCTGAGCTGGGAGAGACCATTCCCTTTGAACTGCAGAGGAACCACTGCCTGCCTGAACTGTTTCTACTGGGAAAATACTTTTTTTTTTTTCCATCCAGGGGTCTGCCTAAAGAATGCTTGATCTCTTCTGAAAGTACCAGTACTGGGAATTGAGAAAGTACCTGTACTGGGAAGTGATTGAGGTAGGATCAGAGAGTCCATTTCACTGCCCTGCTTACAGACTCTGGATCATCACACCTTTGTTGATTTCAGTGATGAGAAGGGAGACTACTCATTGGCTGACTTTACTCTGTGTGTTAACATTCTATCTAAGCTCAGTCCCACAGTTACCTGGCAACAGTCAGGTAGGCCAACCCACTATAAAAGGGGCTGCTTGCCACCTCACTCTCTTGGTCTCTTGCTCCTCCCTTGCTCATTCCCTGGTTCCCTTCCTCCTTCTCTCCCCATTCACTTCACTCTCTCTATCCACATGCTCATGGCTGGTCTCTACTCCTCTACTTCTCTACTCTATCTATCTATCTATCTATCTATCTATCTATCTATCTATCTATCTTTCTCTGACTCTACTCTTAACTCCCCTCCCCATGTCCTGAATAAATTCTAATCTATACTATACTGTCGTGTGACTGGTCCCTCAGGGGAAGGAATGCCTTGGCATGGGCCCGGTGAGGCACCCCCTTCCACCATACCTCACCACACCTCCATAGAACATAACCCCCTTTATTGTTTTTTTCCCCCTTTATCTTTTTATAAACACATCACTGTGTATTTTTCTACTGTAACCCTCCTGAAATGTCTGTAAATAGGCACAATGATCTGTCTTGGTTAGGGTTTTACTGCTGTGAACAGACACCATGACCAAGGCAATGCTTATAAAGACAACATTTACTTACAACTTTATAAAGTTTCAGTCCATTATTGTCAAGATGGGAACATGGCGGCATTCATACAGACACGGCGCAGGAGGAGCTGAGAGTTCTACGTTTTCATCTGAAGGCTGCTTGGAGAAGATTGGCTTCCAGGCAGCTAGGACAAGAGGGTAAAAGCCCAACCCCACAGTGACATACCTATTTCAACAAGGCCACACCTACTCCAACAAGGTCACACCTCCTAATAGTGCCACTCCCTGGGCCAAGCATATTCGAACTACCATACTAGTCTACATCTGAATGACATTCAGAGACCTTCACTCTTTGATTCTTCCCAACTTCCTAAGATGTGGGTGCCATTATTCCCTCACGATAGGGGTCAGATCATTTGGGATAAGAGATAAGTTAGATGTCTTGGTCCTGTTCTATTGCTGTGAAGAGACACCATGGCCATAGCCACTCTTATAAAGGAAAACCTGTATTTGGGGCTTGCTTGTGGTTTCAGACACTTAGTTCATTGTCATCAAGGCAGGGAGCACAGTGGAATGCAGGTAGACATGGTGATGCAGGAGCTGAGAGTCCTGCAAGCAGTAGGAAGAGAAAGACTCTGAGCTTGGAGTAGGCTTTCTGAAGCCCCAAAACCCCAGCATCACACCTCCTTCAACAATGCCACACCTGCTAATCCTTTCAAATAGTGCCACTCCCTGGTGACTAAGTATTCAAATCTATGAGCCTATGGGGGTCATTTAAATCACCAACACCAGGCTTACCCTTTGTGGATTCTCTTTTCATTCTTTTGGCACAGGGACATTTCAATATATATAAATGTTTAAAAGCAACTTTCTAAACTAGTCAGAAAACTCTAAGACCTTGAAAGTACCCAAGGATCTGCTGTTTGTGTGTAGAGTGAGTATGTTTAACAGTGAGAGTGATGGGTGATGTCTTAGATAAAAATACTCAGCTGGTTCCCAGACCTGTGTAACCTCTCATAATAATACAGGTGCAAGCATGAGCTGGAAGTGTGATCTGAAGTAAATGGAATTCTATCCTGAAATAGATACTTAATGTAAACTGGTATACACTTTCACATAAATAAATGGCTAATGCTACGTCAGATGTTTTAATTATCTAGGCCATCAGCTAACATATCTTTTTCTAATGTAGTAGGAAGTGAGATTAAAGGCCAGAAAAATAGACAGCATGGAGAATAAGAGATAAACTTTCAAATAACAAGGAACACAGAAAATAAAGCCCATTCCCGAATTTGCTGAGGTAAAATCTATAATAATATTTTGTGTAAAAGTTCTAGATGAGACACAATAAAACTCAGGATCTAACAACAACAACAAAAAATCCAGATATGTCCCAATATATTACTGTGCAATGTGCTTCAGTGACAGAAACTGATTTCTCATGGTCATAAACTCAAGGTCAGAAGGAAATTTAATGGAGAAACTAAGAAAATATTCCCAGTAATATAAATTTCTGTTACATGGTAAGAACCAAACCAAGTACAAGGTGACACTTATAGCAGATACACATCACACCATTCCTCAGCAACAAAGCCACTGAACACAAGAAATCCAAGGTCTTGACCTTCATACAGAGGCAAAACTATATCTATCCAAGAATCAAAGAATCTTGTATGACCTATGTCTCAGCCTACATTTCCTTGTGTACAGAATGAAAGGGGACATCACTCTGACAGATTGCTGATGCCGTTTATATATATGAACATTATACATAGAAACCAAGCTTACCATAGAGTGAGAACCATATGTAGGATTAACTAATTATATATATATATATATATATATATATATATATATATATATATATATATATATATATATATATAATAGCCACAGTAAAGCAACATGAATATATATAATATATAGGACTAAATAGAATGATTAAATCAGTAAATAATACTAAAATATAAAATTTATTTATGAAAAAGCTTTCTTAGGTCTAAAGCCACATAGGTGGCCCTGGTCAAGTCCAGAGAAGTGATTAAGAGTACTCGAAGCTCATTCCAATTCAGTTTGGTTCGCAGCACATACATGAGACAGTTCACAACCACCTGTCAGTTGCTCCAGCTCCAGGGTATTCAATGTATCTGGCCTCCCTTGGTACACACACACACACACACACACACACACACACACACACACAGACACACACATGCATAATTAAAAATATAATATTTTATAAAAAAACTACCCTGCCTTGCAGCCACAAAGAAAGATCATTTCTAAAGACAGCATCTCTTTCCCCTTTCCATGACCATGACAGATATTACTAATCAATCTAGCCTACTTTCCCACTGGCTCTCAATTGTGAACCCAGTTCTCTATGCAGTCACTGCTAATCAATGATAAAGCCCATTATGGCCACTTTAGAACAATCCATGGTTGTACACACATCAGTATAGCACCAATTTCTCCTGGCACCAAGCGCAAAGCAAAGATTGCCTGCATGTAGAGTTTTCATGATGCGACTTCCCTGTAGAAGAGGACCAACTGTCCAGAAGACCTATCAAGATCAGCAGATGCAAATCCTGCTTCCCTGTCCTTCCCAGCATCAAATCAAAATGGTCCTTAAAGCACAAGGAAGGTAACTCAGTCCCATGAATGACTTGATAACCAGTTTTCTTCCCTGGAAGAGGGAGTTACCATGGGCTACTGAAGGCACCAAAGCATCATGTCCTCCCTAAGAGGGGAAGCTGCTGAAAGGGAGGCCTGAAGACTATCTGCAGGTGCAAGATGAGGGTAAATGAGTACAATATTTTTATGTGAAAACATTCAATTTCCAGAAATAAATGACATGGAACCTAGAATTTTGAAAGTGCTAGGCTAGGCTCTTTTGTTAAGACTTTGTAGCTTGATTGTTGTGATTTCTTTGCAACTAGGTTTTTTTTTTCCTTGTCACCCTTTCTAGGACTGTAACAAAACAAGTTTTATTATTTTAGTGTTAATACATCCAAATATTATATTGAGTTCACTCAATTGGTTCTAGAATAAAACATAACCTAATCCACTTAGTTTCTGTTCCCACAAAAAGATTTATACCTTATCACCTTGTAACTATACAATTCATTTTTATCGCAATCCTGTTTCTCTCCTACATGTGTGTATTTAACAATGTTAGACAAAATACCCAAAGACATTCATAAAGAACCTAGCTGAATGTTGTGGTGCCTCCAAGGGCAAGTTACAGAGCACTGCTGAGCTTCTGACCTCCTGGGGACTTCCTTTGCCTCCCTCCAAGCTCACATCTGAGCTGCAGCACAAAATAAAGGTTCTTTTCTAGGTCTGAAGACTAGAAGTGCATTACAAATTCTTGGTGTTCTAAGTACTTGAGTTATTATGGATCGATACTGAACATGGTCAGCTTTCATGGATTCAGTTGAACACTATATTGATGATATAGTTGATAACTCTGGGTCACAGAATAGCTGCTGTTTCTCCAGCATCAGTATCTTGTACATACAGACCAGTTCTCCTGCCTGAAATTAGCATCTTGCAGTTGCATCTCCTGTCTGTTATTGCCAAAGAAGGGTCCAGCTCCTATGTTCTCCAGAATTACTTAAGCAATGCTAACCTCATATTATGAACCAAGACTATTGAGTATAGGTTGGTGTATAACTTACTTATAAGTGATAATAAGGAATTTAATTTAGATAATGTGGCTTCCTTCCATACACAACTCTTCACATCAGCTTCTTATCCAGCATCCTACTGGCCTTCTGCAAGGCATGTATCCACCCCCTGATCAGCTCATGGTCAACTCAACCTACCCTCTGTGTCAACACATCCCAGTGTGCCTTCCTGTGTCCGACTACATGTAATATACCCTTCCCAAATGTCTCTAAAAATATCCTAAAATGCCCTTGTGAGCACAGTCTCCTTGAGAACACAGAAACAATGTCTGACCCTCCTTAGAAGGTCACAACAACAAACCAAAATACCATTCTACCAAAGTTTAAACTGGAAAACTAATAAGTTTATTGTACCTACAGAGCATAGGCGAGATGTTTCTGGCAGAAGCTTGGGTGAACCCAATGTGGCCACAGTGAAAGTTCTTCATGCGTCACAATGCTGGCTTCCCCATGGCTGTGCACATGGATCCTTCCCTTAGTCTTCCCAACCTGTTCACACTAGCCCCTCCACAATGCCCCTTCCCCATGCCACATGTTGATAATGACTGGACACTCAGGTGAGGGCTCAGTGACTCTCTCCATACCCTCCTTCTAAGAGGATATGCCAATAGTCCACAAGTCCAACACTGATGAAGGGGCACAGCTGATCTCATAAAGACAGTAGCTACTTGGTGTGGAGAACCACTTTTCTGGAGCACATACCCAAAGCTCGCTATGGGAGAAACAGTAAAGAGCAGAGCATATAAAAAGCAATACTGTGCCTTTATTAAGAAAATTTCAAAGCTATAAAGGGGAGGGGGACATATTCCTCTGTTCAGCTTTCATTGAGTCCCTCTCCTTCCCTGTGGGTGAAGACTGCAGTTAGCTTTTAAAAGGAATAAATGTGTCATATCTAGATGGATTTATTTTTTTTTCCTAAACCATTGGAAGTTTTAAGATGTAAAAATGGCTGCTAAATCTTTCTTTATTCCCTTTACTTGGACAAGAGTTTGCATAATGCACCCAGTCTTTGTTTAAATCATTTCTGTCCCTCCTCAGGCCCGGCTTGTCTGGAGAAGAGGGTAACTCACTCTTCCCACTAATCGCCCATTAACTGACACATGCCAGTTGCCATACATAGAGATTTGTTTGAAGATTAATTGAAAACATCACAGGATGAGCTGGAAGAGTTTGGCTAATGACTTTGAGAAAGCACTCTAAATAATTAATGGACCCTAATGAGGATAAATAGAATAATAAATATCAAGGCTGACATCTTGATTGCAAGGAAGCCGGCAGGATCTGTCTTTGCTTTGCAAAGTGGAAGTAGATCTGAGTAATTGAAGATCAGGGTAGTATTGAGGTGGTCTAGCCTGCTTTAATCTCAACCCTGTTAGTGTCAACTTGACAGGATCAAGTAGATGACCCTCTGGCCAAGCCTGTGAGAGGTTCTTTAGATCAGGTTAGCCTCCCAGGCATGTCAGTCAGGGATTACTGAGATTAGTCTAGCCTATGCTATGCCTTTGAGATATTATCTAGACCAGGATAGTCTTTGGCTATGCCTGTGAAGGATTATATTTATTAGGATAATTGAAGTTGTAGGCATTGATAGCACCATCCCATGGGGTGGGGACCTAAACTGAATACAAAACAGAGAGTGTGTTGGGTGTAGCATCCATCTCTTTCTGCTTCCTGATTGTGGATACAATATACCTCATACTCCTGTGCCATTCCTTCCCCACCATGATGTACTTTGCCCTCTAATTGTGAGCCAAAATAAAACCTTCCTTCCTTCCTTCCTTCCTTCCTTCCTTCCTTCCTTCCTTCCTTCCTTCCTTCCTTCCTTCCTTCCATTGCTTTTCTTGGGTATTTTATCCCCAAAACAGGAAAAGTTACAGAGATAGAGGTTTTGAGGATCCTGGTGAAGGTGGTCACACACCTCAGTCAGGTAGATGTCTAAGCACTAATCCTCACTTCCTTCTCATGCATAGGAATTCTTTCTCTCCAGCCTCCTAGCCCGGCATTCACATCTGAAACCATTTTCCAGAAATGGAAAGCTGAGAAATTAGGATCAACCCTTGGATTTCTTGAAGTCCCCCAAAATATCCTAAAGTTTCTAATGATGTTTGAGATCCATTTTAGACTCATGGAAGTGTTAACTTTGTTGTTATTTTTGGAGTTTTTTCCTTTGTTTATTCTCCCTATGTTCATTTTAGGTGTCTCATTGGGGGTGCTGAGTTTCTCAGAACTGTGACAAAGCACAAATCATTCATTGCCCATTTATTGAGTATTTTCTGTTTTCTTGTAATGTTAACAAAAAAGCAGTATGCTTGCTGGCAATTTATCTATTGTTTCATAATTAATTTGGAAGACTCTGCCAAGTTAAAAAGAACAAATCCAGAAATATATTGCATTTATCTGTATATTCCTGTTTGGGTTTGCATAAACATTTAAGAAATAGCTCACCTAGGATTCTCAGAGAAAATTTCAAATATCACATTAGAAATTATCTGAATTTTAAAAAAAGAATGATGGGCATGGGAACACATGCCTTTAGTCCCAGCACTTAGGAGGCAGAGATAGGTAGATCTCTGAGTTTGTGGCCAGCCTGGACTACAAGGTGAATTTCAGGATAGCCAGGGCTGTTACACAAAGCAGCCCTGTCTTCAAAATAAAACAAAACAAGACAACAAACAACTCTCTCTCCCTCCTTTTCTCTCTCTCTCTCTCTCTCTCTCTCTCTCTTTCTCTCTCCCTCCCCCCCTCTCGCCCCTCCATCCCCACCCCTAATCACCCCAAACCCTCCACTTCCATAACTAGGGCTCAGTGAGCCACACTTGACCTCTAGGTCACTATGTAACCCAAGCTGGCTTTAACTTCTGATTCTGACCCCCTTCACCTTCCAAGTACTGGGATGACAAGATTGTACCATGATGTCTACCTTTTGGTTCCTGGAAACACCCCCCCCCCATTGTAGTATAAATTCACTCTGCTAAATGTTTTCAGACTTTCGAACAGACTGAGAAATATAACATGCATTATCTTGGGTCCTTATAAGTGAAAGAGGGATCAGAAGTCAGCAGGAGGGTCAGAGAGGTTAGCAGAAGCAACAGAGATGGAGAAGTGGAAAGAGTTATAAGGATCATTCTGGGATGTCAAGGGGTGAAGAACCAGGCACACCTTGCCAAATCGACCTGCCCAGGTTAAAGTCAGACAAAAATCCCCTGAATGATGTATTGACTATACTCTAGACAGGAGTATATCCGGAAATAGTTGGCCAATGCCAAAAAAAAAAAAAAAAGAAAGCCATGGGTTTTTTTGCCTTTTTCTCCCATCCCCACACCCAGTTATTTTGTTTTAGCTTTTGTTGTTGTTGTTGTTGTTGTTGTTTGTTTGTTTGTTTGTTTCTTGTCTTATTTGTTTTTTAATTTGTTTTAATTTTAGGATTTTTTAATGTTCTTTTTTTTAAGAGAATGAGAGAAAGAAAATGAAATTGAGCAGCTAGAGAGATGAGGAAGATCTGGAAGGACTTTGGGGGATAGAAAAGAATGTGATCAAAAAAATTTAATGAAAAAGTTAAATAACAACAACAATAATAATAATAATAATAATAAATAATAATTCCAATATCCAGAAGAAGGCAGGCTCTGTGGGGACATTGGTATCAGCATTCAAGGGGATGAAGCTCCCCAGTCTCCTCTCTGTAATACTGGGGAGAAAGAAGGATAAAGTACTGGGAGTATAAGACTTACTCTCTGTATAGTAAAAATGCTCCCCTTTACTGTCATAGTTAGGGTTTTACTGCTGTGAACAGACACCATGACCAAGGCAACTCCTATAAGGACAACATTTAATTGGGGCTGGCTACAGGTTCAGAGGTTCAGTCCATTATCATCAAGGTGGGAGCATGGCAGCATCCAGGCAGGCATGGTGCAGGAGGAGATGAGAGTTCTACATCTTCATCTGAAGGCCCCCAGGAGAAGACTGATTTCCAGACAGCTAGGATGAGAGTCTTAAAGCCCACACCCACAGTGACACACCTACTTCAACAAGGCCACACTTCCTAATAGAGCCACGCCCTGGGCCAAGCATATGCAAACCATCACATTTACCAACCGTATTCTATATTGGTTGTGTGTCGGGGGTTGGGGTATGTTTTTGCTTATTTTTGATTTCTCCTCCTCGTTTTGATATTTCTGGAGAACCACAACCAATGGCATCATTATTCCCACCTCTTCCTGGGTCTTATTACTTAAAGTGAATGTAAATTAAATCTCCTTAACCTTTTAGGAAATCCACAGTGATGGAAGTAACTGGTTATCTCCTCTGTTCAGAGAATCAAAGGCAGAACACTGGAATGTGAAAACCCTGGAGGGGAGTTTACTAGATTTATGGATCACAACCTATGTCCCAAGAAGCCAGGTTTGACCCTTGTCCTTCATAAGCCAATCTAAGGAGCCAAATTTATTCTGAACTGTAGACAAGAGAGATATGTTCAATGTGACCACTGGGAAGAGAGACAAAGAGTCCTAGCAGTTCTTGTTACTCCATCTTAGAGGTCCTGATGTGAGGGGATAGTTTAAGCAGAAATCAAGAGGTATGCAGGATGAAATAGTGTAGCCAAGGCTGGACCCCTGCCACCAATGTCCCAGCCCCAAGTCTCTTGTGCAAGGTCATCTGACTAGTTTACAGTCTTTCTCCAGGGGATGACAAGTTCCTCCCCTAGTGTCCCCAGGGCTTCAGCCTTATCTTCTCTAGCAGCAGATTCCTTGAGGGAACCCCAGTTTCTTGTGATTCATTCTTTCAATAGTCTGACAGTCCAAGAGGGGAAAAGTATCTCTTTAGAATCTTTGCATTTCTGCCAAACAGATGGTTACCATGGGGGATGGTACCACTCACTCAAGCCTGACTGGAATTCATCTCTACTGTTAGCTAGCCAATGTTCTGTGTTCCACTGTCTTGTCTTTAATCTTAACCATACTCTAGATTTGGAAAATATAATTTTAAAAAATATAATCTTGCCAGATCCTTGAAGCCTCCTAGCAGAGACTGGAGGAAAGAAATAGGTCCACTGCTGAATGACATAATGTGGTACCTGATGTGTGTCCCAGAGAATGTTCTCAGAGAAGATGAGAGAAACCATGCCCTCTTGCAGCCAGATAAATCCATCCCATTGCTCACCTAGTCTCTAGGTACTGTTTATCACTGGCAGCTCCACTGTGATATCCAGGATGACCATCCTCTTCAGCTACCTGAGTTTATTCAGAGGAAAAATGTACCTTTCCTTTTACTACAGAAGGTACATTTGCAAATCGAAGGGAGCGTGAACTGTCAATAAAAACAAACAAAACAAAACAAACAAACCAGCTTTGCCTCAGAGTATTAAAGACAGGGTTTATTCTAGAACCAAACATGAGTAACCGTGACCCAGAAGCCCACCAAATGTGATGCTGGGCCACAGAGGAATTGAAAACAAGCATTCCTATGGAGCTGTATTGACAGATCAGAACCTCAGTGACATGGAAAGGTTGGAATGCTGCCAGTCCAGAGGTTGACTACAGTTTATCTTGTGCTCAGGAACAGGCTATGTCTTTGCTTCTGTTGAGGTGAGAGCTGTCTCTTTCCTCAGTGCAGCATTTGGCTTCTGTTCTCCCATCAGAACTGGAGAAAAGGAAACCTCATTGTCCTGGAGATTTACATTCCAAAGGATGGCTTCTGGGAAAGTCATCCTTGAGTTTCAGAGCTGGCAAGAGACTCAGCATTTAAAAAATAAGACTTTCCATTCCAAGCCACCCCCAAAATACTTACAACGTTATTAAACTAATGATCAGAGCAAAGACTGCCTGGGAGAGGAGGAAACAGCCTGGGTGCAGCAAATACTTTACCCATAAAGACTTTGACTTTCCCAGCCCCATCAAGTAATCATTTAATTGAGTCTGTGAGTAAAAGGAAGGGGTGGAGGAGAGTGTACAGATAACAAACAAGCATCTCCAGTCTCCACCTTTTAACCATGGATCCCTGTTGAAAATCAGTTTGGGGTGCACAGGTAGTGAGACCAGGATAAATGTGTCTCCATGTGGAACTTTACAGAAAAAGTAATTTTAGTCTCCATTAAATACTGATTCATCCTTGCTTGGCAGTGTTCATATTGTTCTGACTAAATCCATGAGCTCAAACAACTAATAAGAATCAAAACTTGTGTGTTCAGGGGCTGGGCAGGACATCGTAGCTGCTGCAAAGGTTTTTAAATTATGCACAGGTAGATGAGGAAGGCAATCACGCTGTGTGCTGGGCACTGAAAGAATTAATTATTTAGATGCAGGAAAGCAAATGTTCTCAGATCAGACACTTTGCTTGGCTTGACATTCAAAAATGTTACTGTGTGTGTTTATGGGTGACGCCATTTGTGAAGGGCAGAGCGTAGGTCACTGAGCCTGCCCCAGCTGCCCCAACCTCAGCTAATGTTCCTTTACCCATGTACAGGGGATATCTTTAAATGGTTCCAGAAGAGAAAGCTCCTGAATCTATTCAGAAGAGTCTTAGTGTGGGGAGAGCACACCCACGGAGAACAACCTGACATTTCTTTAGCCTTCTAAAATTCACTCCATTTGCAGAAGCCTCTTTAAACTTATAATTGCTTCCCAGAATCTACCTCCCTTCCTCTCTCTCTCTCTCTCTCTCTCTCTCTCTCTCTCTCTCTCTCTCTCTCTCTCTCTTGTGACATTCTATTTTATTTTATATGTATGTGCAAGAGCAGGTATAGGCACATGAATACACTGAGTGCCCTGCAGATGGAATTACAGATGATGATCCTTATGTTGCCTAGTGTGGGGGCTGGGAACTAAATCCAGTGCCTCTGCAAGAGCAGTGCACACCGTTACCCATAGAGCCATTTCTCCAGCCCCTGAGGGTCCTGATAATGTCTATGGGGGCTGGGAACTAAACCCAGTGCCTCTGTAAGAGCAATGCACACTGTTACCCTTAGAGCCACCTCTCCAGCCCCTGAGTGTCCTGATAATGTCTATGAAAACTTAAAAATAAAGGTGGAAATTACCAATATTAACAAGGTTGTGTATATCTTACCATTCATACAGTGTCTCTTTTCTTAGTAATATACTTCACCTGGTGCCTCCGATGTGCTAGGCATTGTTCCATGGCTGTAAGAATGCCACGTCACTCCTCGATAACCAGCTATTGTGGCTAAGTCACTGTAGGATGTACCATGTGACTCAGTCCTGTGAAGCATGCATGAGTAATTTATTTAATTTCCATGACAGTCCTATGAGATAGGTGACACTTGATTTAATTTCTTTGCATGACTGACTGCAACAAATCGCGATGTTCACAGATGCTTAGAAGAGCTGACATGTGCTGGCAAGATGGCTCATCAAATTAAGCTCTTGCTGTCCAAGCCTGAGTCGGATCCTGGGGAATATGTGGTGGAAGAAGAAAACCCGCCTTCATGACCTCCCTCACAAGTTGTCCTCTGACCTCTGCATGCCTGTTCCCACACACATATATGAACACACAGCAGTAAATACATGTAATAAAAACTATTAAAAAGCTCTCATATATTTCATGGTTTTACAAGTGAGAGACTGCCCTAGTCTCATTCTGTTACCATGACAAACACTCTGACAAAAAAGAAAATTAGGGGAAGAAAGGATTTATTTCATCCTATACATTATAGGTTACTATTGAAAGAAGTCAGGGCAGGAAATTGAATGCAGGGATCAAACCACAGGCCTTCTTGCTGTTCCACACAGTATTGCCTCTGACTAAAGAACTAACTTCATATCCAAAGAAGCACAACAGGAGCCATGGAGGCTGCTGTTTGCTGGCACACAGGCAGGCTAGTATTCAGATATTTTATAAAATTCAGGCCCGCCTGCCTAGGGATAGCGCTGCCCACAGCGGGCTGTGCCTTGCTACATCAATTAAAACTCAAAACAACCCCCCAGGAACATGCCTATGGGTCAATCTGATCTACACAACCCCTTAACTGAGATTTGGTTCCCAAATGATTCTAGATTGTATCAATTTGTCAGTCAAAGCTAACCAGGACAGGAACCAAATTGATTTCAGCAAAATTAAAACCTAGATAGTGACTTCTGTACCTAGTAGATCTGGGTTAAATAAGCCCCAAAGCATGTTTTGCTTGTGGGAAGACTTTAGGGCCAGTCCATTTCCTTGTTTGCTGTTTGTGACATTGACCTAGAAAGTCCACGTTCAAGCACACGGACCTTTGTGGTGACTTCCTTTCTGACCCTCTGGGATGCCAATCACCCCAAGGTTGGGTGTTGCTAAGCACCATTTCCAAGCTCATGCATGCACAGCTCTCACATTCATGTTGCTGATTCCAGCAAAGCAGGGCAGAGCTATCTACGTGCCTGTGAATTAGCAGGTTGGTTTTCAACCAGTAAGAAGCTTTGAAGAAGATCAGCCATTTCCAGATAACCCTTGACCTCAACTGAAATCCGTTTCTGAGACTCAGGGAATAAATGATGGACAGACTTTGGTCTGTGTGTTCTTATAGGCATCCTGCTTTGCTCATCTTAGCTATCTGTAATTCTCTGTAAATATGTAGATCAATATGACAAATAGCTAGAAAACTGAGAGAATTCTGTGCCTGGAATACTATGCCACACTTTACTTTTTCCTGAATTTTCACTTTTATGAAATTTCATGGTTAAATATATTAACCACAGTCCCTAAAACCATCCTTCAAAGTAAAATAGCACCATAATTCATGAATTTGCCATGCTTGTCATCCCACCTCCACACCCTACCCCTTGGGCCTGTGAATTTTGTTTCTCTGCAGGAGTTTTTAATATTTAATGCTAAAAAATTATATGACAGAGCTAGGGCTCTGGGTGATGCCAAAGAGGGCTTGTGTTAGCTGTGGAGTTGTGTTGGATGGAGAGTAGTCAGCCATTAAACATCTGCAACTGCAGTAAGCTTGTCATTGCCTTCTGTCCTCCTAGGAATCTATTTCTGGATCACCACGTACCTAAGTCATGGCCATTCCTCATGGTCTATGGAGAACCCAGTTTCTTTGTATAAAATCCGTATTTCTTTTTAAAAAAATATTTAGTTATTTTTACGTGTAAGCATACTTTTCCAAATGTGTGCATGTGTACTATGTGTGTGCAGTGCCTATGAAGTGCAGAAGATGGCATCAGATTCCCTGAGACTGAACTTGCAGATGATTGTGAGATGCCAAGTGGGTGATGGGGACCCAAGCTGGCTACTCTGCAAGTGCAGCAAATGCCCTTAATGTGTGAGCCCTCTCTTCAGATCCTAGTTTCTTATTTTAATGTGTGTCTAATATGGATGAGAATCTCTGCCAACAATTTATTTGGAAAGGCTCATTGGTTTAACTAAGCCAGAGAAAATTTTTAAAAGGAAACCCACCAGAGTAATAGATAAAAATAAAAGAGTAAATGAACCAGAGACTAAAAGAATAAGAGAAATAAGAATAAAATATAAGAGAAATAAGAATAAAAGAATAAGAGAACAAGAATAAAAGAAAAAGAAAGGCAATTGTTTCTCAAAGGATGGGTTTGTTTGCAGAAACCTAAATCTGCCACGGGGTGGGGGAAGAAATATCTGAACATTAAAAAAAAAGGAAGTATCAGAAAGTTATTCATGTAGAGATCATTTAAAGAATTCTTTGATGTGAAGCCAGTGTCTTTCTGTACTATCATTTCAGGATAGCTATCTTGAGCTATCATTAGCCTCCTAAATAGCCATTCCTTTCACAATTATGTGTCTGACCTAACATCCTTTGACTAGAAGGCAGAACCTTTTGAAATATATCACCTTAGCAGACCCTGTTTTCCAACAATCAGAAGGCTAAGAGTCATCAGATAACATCCAGGGCCAATGGCTGAAATGTCCCTGCTTTGATGCAACTGTCCCCCTGACACTCCCATCCACATATTTGAAGAGTGTCTTAAGCTATGCTTTCTTTGTTCTGCTTCTATAAAAACTTCATGAAACTGTAATCACATTGGAAAATGGAACTTGAGGTAACCAGAATCTGGCTATCCAGGATATAGTCACTCATATTTGAATCCAGAATGAAACTTCTCTTAGTCCCTTGAAGGTGAGAGCTGGGTTTTTGCATGATTGTTGCTCCTGTCTGCATTTCAGAGTCACCCTGGTTGCTGTCTACAAGGACACCTGTCATACACCATTCTGGTGAGAAGCCAGCATTCAAGGCAATGTAAGTAAATGTGTTTGCTGGCAAGTTTGATGACTAGATCCTGGGCTCTGGGGGGGAAGGAGACTCCTATAAATTGCCCTCCACATGCACCCCCCCCACACATATACACAAATAGATAAATAAAAATGTAATAACTTTTTTAAAAAAACCAAGTCAATTCATTTCAGTGTGCCATCAACTTCCCTCTAACTATAGATGCCTAAGGAATCCTAATAATTGAATGCAAACAGGAAAAAAACAGAATTGATAAAAATCTTAACAAGGCATTCACAAAAGAAAGGCATTTTCTTATAGCGACTTTAAAGCAATTTTTTTAAAGTTGAAAAGAAAAACCCCAAGACCATTAATTTTCAGTGGTGACAATTCTACAGTTTGCCATGAAGGTCAGAGGGTGATTGGACTATGAATGTCAGCTTCCTTTTGGCTTACAGAGTTCTCATTCCAGTAAAAATGGTGTTAGTGTAGATGTGGATAAATAGCTTATGTCTATGCTGCAACCGAACACCCAATAGCTGAGGAAGAGGAGAAACAAACAGAAATGAGTGAAAGGGTGTGGTTAGAAGGATAATAAACCCACCAGTGTCCATGTCTTCATCCCCAAAACAAATCGAGAACTTATAAATACATGACATGTTACATGGGTTATGTTGTGGATATCCCTGGGGCTGATTGTAATTTGATGTTAATTCTGCCCTCCTGTAAGGGGCTTCAGACAAGGACTGAGTTATACCTGTGACTTCTTGTGAACTAATCCCCTTATGAATAAAAGAGCCAATCACTGGGCACATAGGGAGACTTCTAGAATGGAGAGGAGAAGAGAGAAGGAAGAGAGGGAAAGAGAGCCTTTTGGAACAGGTAAGATGTCACTACTAGACTCTTCTGGTATGGTGGATCCACAAGGATTTGCCACCAGAGGAATCATATTTAAATAAAGCTTCCAAGTTTAGGTTTCAGTTGATGCGCCCAGAGATTGAATTATCATTGTTTCTGAACTAAGTTTGTGTTGTGTTTTCCTTCACGCGGCAGCTAGTCTGGGTTCAAGAGAGAAAGGTACAGAAGCAAAGTGTGGCTTTGCCTGATTTGCACCACAGAGGCCATGGGGGTATTGAAGCATGGGGCTGGGCAGTAGTGACCTGCCAGTGGGAACCTAGGGAGCTGGGTGGAGATATCCAGGGCATAATGAAGGAACATGTGCCATATACATTCCATCTTTTTTCATAATATAAACAGAGTGTCCAAAGACCCTTTTGTTTTAAGATTTTTATTTCATTTTGAATTTTATTATGCCTAAGAGGGCAGTGCCTACACAGACAAGAAGAAGATGTCAGATTCCTAGACTCCTAGAGCTGGAGTTACAGGCCATTATAAGCTACATGTTGGTGCTGGGAATAAAACTCAGGGCCTGTGCAAGAGCAGTATTAACAACCACTCTTCATTCACCCACCCAACCCCCTTTTGAGACAGGGTTGCATATATCCCAAACTGGTCTGGAACTCACTATGCAGCTGATTTTGACCTTCAACTTTTCCCTCATCCACCTCCCAAGTGCTGGGATTATAGGCTAGGACCACCACACTCAGTTTATGAAATGCTGGGGATTGACCCTAGTGCTTCATGCATCTTAGGTGAGTACTCTGTCAACTGACTAAATCCTCAGCCTTCAATTTGTCTTGTTTTAAATAACTAAAACCCTGGTGATTTAGTACAGCATTACCTAAATACAAATATAGGGGATGCAATCAATGAATATTTGAAAGTCAAATCACAATATGCATAATTTCAATATATTCTCTGATATTTTAGCTATTAAGCATTTCTGCTAATCCCTGACCTTCTCTCATTGCTGACTTTAATGTCCTCCTGTGGATTAAAGACAAAGGATATGCTGGTTGGGCCTTAAGGTGTTTCTGCACAGTGCTCAGAACATGACCCATCATCTGAAGTGTACATGGATATCTGGGGTCTCTTTCTATGTTATACTAAGCATCTCCTCTGAACAGATTAGTCAGACAGATGATAAGACCATTAATCTTACAAAACTTCATTTGTTGGTAATTCTCAGTACTGCTGAGATGGCTCCTTAGTCAGACAATTTGTTTCTACCTTATTAAGAAGGATTTTTTTTCTCTAGATTTCATGGACACCAATGAAGGGCTAACTAGTTGAGAGTTCTAAGAAGATTAATTTGAATTGGGCAACCCTAAATCTCCAAGCTTATACAACGCTCCCACTAGTGAGCCAGATGGGACTGAGAATACTGATCATGGGTCCCTGTAGCAGGGTCTAGAAAACCCTGGGCAGCTTAGACTTCCCCCATTGGCCAACAAATATGGTTTCTATCTGAATGACACTTGTAGTAATCTCTGTGACTTCATTTATTTTTAATCCTGTAATTAACCAGTGCTGGCATACAGTTTTGTCTGGCTCCACATATACTCTGGAACTTTTTGTTTGTTGGCAAGGACATTCTTGTCAGTGCCTGGGATACACCTATCTCTGTTGAATCCCACCCTGCTCTCCAGTCCGTAGTTAATAGCCAGAGTCATAGAGCATGGGTTATAACTAATAAACAGAGAGGATTTTTACTCCAGTCCATACATATAATGTTTAATGGTGAACTTCAGTCTAGTAAAAATTCTGGGGAGTTGGAAAGGGTGTGATAGGGGTGTAGCTCTGGGGAGATGATGTTGTACATGCAGATTCTTGGAGAGATGCCATTTCCCAAGGGCATTGCTTGTGTATATACTCACAGCCATGGGTGTTCTTAACTGATACATGCATTCATTTGAAACTTTGCATGGGGTGAAGCAGAGGATAACTCTGTCACATACAGCAGGAGACACAGCCAGTTCACCTACTCTGGGGCCTAAGGACTTCTTAACATAAACAAGGCCATGCATGGCAGTGTCTTAACACTTTCTGTTGAGAAGCCTTGGACAACAGATTGATTGATATTACATGTGAAGCAGATAGCCTTGCCAGCCCTGGATGATACTTGGTCCTTTGGCTGGAGTGTAGCCATATACCAAGGCTGTTACTATATCATACCTACTATCACTAGATCTACAAATAACCATTTTTCCTTCATAGTACCCCAAGCACTGCTTCTGGAAATGGGCCATCTCTAAAACACACACAAAAAGATTTCTATCAGAAAAAATAAATGAGCTCTTTGACACAGGGGATAGAGTTATGAGTCATGATGAAACACTTCATTATAGATGAGAGCTAATTACATCTTCATCGTTGTTTCCAAAGCCCTTACCAACCCAGATGCAATCAACCTAGTCACATACAAAAAAAAATTGCATTTACTGAGGGTTTGTTAAGGTTTCAGTCCAGTGTGCCCTAGACCTGAATAGCTTCAACAACAGTCTCTGAGGCTGTATAAGATGCTGGCTGCTCTGCAGCTTATGGTTAATGATGCTAGCTCTGCTTGTCATCCCACCTTGGACTGGTCAAGATTTATGACTAGTGCTATAAGGATGAGCTCTTTTTTAATATGCCATTTCCTTAATTCCTTGAGAAATTCATGCAGTGTATTTCGGTCATATTGACCACCTTCCAATACTACCTGTAACTCCTCCCAGATCCATCCCCAGGCCTCCCAGCTTCATTGTCTCCCCCACCCCCATCTTTTAAGTCACTAAGTTCAGTCTGTGCTGCCCATACACTCGTGAGTACAGATTTATCCATGGCATGTGGCTGACCTTCCAGGGCTACACCCTTAACGAAAGCTGACTTACAAAAGAAGATGACTCCCAGAAGCCATCACTGCCCACAGTTCCTCAGGTAGGGGTGGAGACTCTTCCCATTCTATACAATGTTGGCTTGGTTAGTCTTGTGCAGGCAACCACAGCTGTTGTGAGTTCGTGTACAGCTACCATGTCCAGAAGACCCTGTTCTCCTCTGGACCTCCCCAAGCTCTGGCTCTTACACTCTTTCCACTCCTGCTTCTCGATGGTCTTTGACATTCCAGGTGTGATATAGATGTCCCAGTTGTGGCTGAGCACTCCCCTGACACTTACTCTCTACACTTCAACCTGTTATATGATCTTGCATTGACCACCACTGCAAAATAACTTCTCTGATGAGATCTGAAAATTGTGTTAATCTATGGGTAGAAGATGTGAATTTAGAGAAGGCAGTCTGACATTAGATCCACTTAGCAAAATAACAGTGGTAGAGTCACCCCTGAGGACTGTAAGCTCCTCAGCTAAGGGTTCTTAAGTCATATTTAAGCTTCCTCCTGTCAAGTAGGCCTTAAATCCAATCAGAACGTGGTGCTTACTTTCATAACAATTATGCCACTATTGCACTCATGGGAGTATCTTGCCATGCAGGACATTACTGTAGCTCACAGGGTTCACAGCTGACTGTTGATGACTTCCTTCTACTCCCATTCAAGTAGCCTGCACAGCACCTAGTAGTATGATAGGAAGCCAGCAGGGAGGGAGCTTCCCAGTCAGAGTGTGGTATCTCCAGCAATAGGACTTACCTTTGTTTTCTGGTGAAACTGTCTTAAGAAAAGGAACGGTCATAGTCTCAGGCAGCAAGGTGGATGGTTTCTTGAACTATAACAAAAATGATTGGAAGTTTGATCAGAAGTTATGTGCTTCCAGAACCATGAGCTTAGCATGTGTTGGAATGAGTCTGTACAGACAGCTTGGCACTCATGTTCGACTGTGGGGATGAGCATATGGTTCAGCAGTAGCATGTTTGCCAGATTGGTCTTGGCTTACTCAGGGCTCCCCATAAATCCTAAGTGTCTGGAATCGATGCTAGTGAATTTGGACATTGTTTCCTAACTTACTTATGACAGACATTTGGAATTGTGCCTGTGCATATTTCTATTTGACTTTGCAGTAAAGAATTTTCAGTCAAAGCATATTGTGCAGATTCTCCTGTACACAGGAGTCAGAACCCATTCTGCATTGCAGACTCCACAATAAAACAATGAAGGGGCTGGAACAATGGCTCAGCTCTTGCAGACAACCTGAGTTTGGTTCCAAATAACTACATGGCAGCTCACAACTGCCTGTGACTCCAGTTTCAGGACTCCCAACACACTCTTCTAGCCTCTACAGGTTCTGCATGCACAGGCACTCATTTGGACAAAACATCCATACTTGTAAAATAGAAACAAACAGATTTAAAAGAAAGAAGAAAAGAAAGAGAGAGGGGGAAGGAAGGAAAGAAAGAGAGAGAGAAAAGAAAAGAAGGATGGAAGAAAACAATGGATCTTGATTCTTCTAGTGAGTGAGTTTCTGAGGATGAGAAATCCAACATTTAAAGAAAAACAGTAGCCATGCTGTGTCTGTGTGGTCTGAGTTTTGAAACACTGAATTAAATTACAGTATAGAAATCAGGTCAGTGTGAGCCTGCCAGCAGAAAACATAACCTTGTGTATAAATTGTAGCCACAAGGTTTTGCAAGCTTAAAGTATTTTTGACATATTAAAATTATACATTGATATATACTTTTAAGGACACATAAAACACAGTTTTATTGGCCTGTTAATATAAGTTAAGAACACTTTTACTGTTTTCTCATTTTAAAAGCCATTTTTAAAGTGTATTTCTGGTAAACATTCAAAACTTCCTGAATTGTGTAGATATTATGGGATAATTCTGCCCAAATTAGACAGCCATTTAATTGCAACTCATTTCCATTAAAATTTATGAAATACTATAATTGGATTTTTACTCTAAATCACCCAAAATGCCTATTCCTAAAGAGCTGAGCTTTCTGTCATATTTGCCTTAAACAGTTGAAAAGGGGAAACATCATGGCTTTATCCAAAAGCTGTGTTTTATCACCAGCATTATGGAAAATTAAAGTATTAAGTACAGAAAATATAATAAACTTATATAATAATAAAATTGAACATAACATTGTAAATTACTACAGACATTCAGAAACCACCAATAGAGATCTTGGAAAAGACACAGTATTAAAACAGAAGCCACCAATGCCCTTTCTGAATGCAAACCAAAGGAGATGAAGCCAGAATGCCAAATATCTATACTCTGGTATTTCTTAGAGAATTGACCATATCACCCAGTCCTTATAACTACCCTAAGTGCCCCCCCTCTGGTGAATGTTTTTTTTTAATATGTGACATACATACACGCAATAGAATGGTTACTACTGAGACTCTTAAAGAACAAGGAACTGCTGTCATTTGCCACATGCACAAATCTAGAGAATATTATAGTGAGTGGAGTACACCAAGAACAAAGACAAAATATCTCGCAATCTAGTTCGTCTGTGGGATCTAAAAATATTGAACTGGGGCTAGTGAGATAACTCAGTGGATAAAGGTGCTTTCTGCCAAAACTGGTTACCTAAGTTCAATCCCCAAGATCTTCTTGATGGATGGAGAGAAATAACACCTGCAAAATGTCCTCTGGCCTCCTCACACACACTGTGGCATATGCTTGGCCTCAAGATGACATCACTGTTCAGCACTCATGGGGCATGAACCACTGAGCAAAATTCATTCAACAAGATGATATGCATGTTTTAATGCCAATATATAACTCATGGAAGCTCTTTAAGAGGTAAGGGTGACCCATGTTCATTACAACTCTTCTCAAAATCAAGAGGATCTGGGGCCAGCCTGAATGTCCATGGTGGATAGATAATGGCAATGTGGTACACATGCACAATGTTCAGCTATAAGGAGAAATGAAATCATTGAAGTTTGCAGGTTATAGACAGATCTGGAAAGTATACTAAGTGAGGAGACTCAGACTCAGCTAAAACTTGTATATTCTCCATGTGGCACTGAACTTGGAATCTGTGTGTGTGTGTGTGTGTGTGTGTGTGTGTGTGTGTGTGTGTGTGTGTGTGTGTTAGTGTATTATGTATGGATGTATGGATAGACATATCTACATGTATGTATATACATGTGTGTATACACACATACATATATAAGGTTGTAAATGTGACAAAAGTCTAGAGAGACCAAGAGAGAATAAACTAATGCATGCTGAGGAAGGTGATGGAGGAAAAAGACATGTGACCCTGATATAAAAGCAGAAAGGCAGGGCTGAAGAGATGGCTCCATAGTTAAGAGCATTGACTGCTCTTCTAGAGAGGATCTGGGGTCAGTTCCCAGCATCCATATGGTGCCTCACAACCATCTGTAACTCCAGTTTCAGGAGATCTGATGCCTTCTTCTGGCATTATTAGATACTTGCACTCATGTGCACAAAGCCACACAGACACAACATATAATTAAAAATAAAATAAATCTTTGAAAAAGAAATCTGAAAGGAGATTGGCTGTGGGGACAAGGGATGTAGGGGTAATGGGCTGAGGAGGGGAGCTCATCCAAACATTCTTTGTTTGAAAATTCCTTAAGGAACCATGCTCACACCTGCTTTGACAGAACCATTCTTCCAGTGGAGCAAAGAATCCTGAAGGGAGACAGATGTTCCTGCCACACAGAAAATCAGTGAATGAATTTTGATATAAGGATATGTGTGGGAGAAAATGGTGTGCATTTAGGAATGCATGCAACTCAGGTGGTGGGGTGACCGTGCAGTACGTGCATAGCCCTAGGTCAGGTTACTAATGGTGAATAAATGGACAGATGGAAGACCACAATTCTTGTGGACACCTTTAATTCCATTTATGTTTCTTAACTTAAAAGAAAAGAAAAGAAAAGAAAAGAAAAGAAAAGAAAAGAAAAGAAAAGAAAGGAAAAGAAATTCTGTGTGCAGGTATTTTGCCTGTGTGTGGATCTGTGCACCACTTACATGCAGTGTCCTCAGAGGCCAGAAGAGGGCGTTGGATACCCTGGATCTGGAGTTAAACAGATGTTCATTCACCATGTCGGTGCTGGGAACCAAACCCAGGTCCCCTGCAAGAGTGGTGAGTGATCTTAACAGTTGAGCCAACTCTCCAGCCCCATCTGTAGCTTTCACAGACACATTGCTTGCAAAAATTACCTTCAGTAATTAATCGCTTATTTTAAAAATGAATGCTTGACTTCCTTTGGTTAATTCTTAGTTTAGATTTCCAACATTTTTTACATAGTGAGAAGCCTGTTTGAAGACATTGTTCTAAGATCTATTTGTACCAAAGTATAATTCATCTGAAAGTGCAGACTAGTATACCGGCAGAAAGTCCCTCTGCAGAGCTTTGTGGTCAGAAGCAGCAGTAGTGTTCCTCTGCTATGGAAGAACACCATTTCTTCTCGAAAACTCTTTTTCTGGTCATAGACAATAATGAGTAACCTGGCTGAGCATTGAGAACCCCTGTAGGGAAGCCTGCCACGAGCTGACTTCTGGGAACTCTTAGAAGGTAAAATTCTATGCATGCTGCACACTTTCTAATCAACTAATATTACAAAGGTTGAGGAGCCATGACACCACCAACTCATAACCTGTCCAGTGACTTTACTGGTTTAAGCTTCACTGAAATGTAATAACTACAGTTGAAGCCTACATATAACTAGAGGATTTAGCCAACATCCTATGCCTCTCAAAGAAAAGGGAAGGCAGCTCAGATCAGTCTTACGATGTCTCTTACATTACTGAACTCTGAGACTTTATTTTCATGACTGTAACAAAAACAATAAGAAATGCACAAGACCAAGGCAGCCAAAATCCCTGCATAGAAAGGGGAGAAGCCCTCTGAGCCCCATCCCTTAATGGGGACTATTGACAGTTGGTAGCTGAGGGAGAAGAACTCTTTTTGAGAATGTTCCCTTTGGTAGGTTGTGCACACTCCAATGTAGTAGTGCCTGTGGGTCATGACCCCTGTGGGGGTCAAAAGATCCTTTCACAGGGGTCATCTAAGGCCATCAGGAAACACAGATATTTACATTACAATTCATAACAATAGGATCGTTATAGTTGTGAAGTAGCTACAAAAATAATTTTAGGGTTGGGGGTCACTGCAACATGAGGGACTGTATTAAAGGGTTGTAGCATTAGGAAGGTTGAGAACCACTGCTCTAATGGATGCTCTCCATGTATATTTGGACAGTATTAATTGGACATAATGGGCTATGAACAAAAAGACTTGAAATATATATGATATATTGCCGTACTCTATCCCATTGGGGGAAGCACAGGCGCAGGCTAGTCCCTCCGGCTCACTAGGCTTCAAGGCTCACCTTAGCGGCCCTCCTCGTCATGGCATAGCGTCCGTGGGGCCTGACGCCATGGGGGTGAGATGCCGGGGTCAAGCACCCCCAGCCTCGATGTAGGGACGTCCGCTGACTCAGTACCCAAGCTGCCACGGCCGCTGCTGCTGTGCAACACTGAAACCGTGGCTTCCACGCACCGCTGGTGTAGGGAGGGGCGCAGATAGAGACCAGCCGTAAGCACTCTCACCCCGTGCCAAGGCTTGACCATTCCACACTTCCCGTGGTGCCCGGTGCCCACCGCTGTTAAGAGCACTACGCTCGCTGTAGAGCCGGTCTCCTCAAAAACCCAAGAGTCACAGTTCCCTTAGACAAAAGTTCTCTGACACCAAAATAGTTTTTATCTTTATTCATTCTGGATGGCAGGTAGCGCTCCCGGGGCAGACGGGTGGAGAAGGAGGGGAGAGAGAGAGCTACTCGGGTCAAGGTGCTCTATTTATAGTTCTGAGAGGAGATGGGGCTTGGTAGTTGATACTTTCCAATGTACAGCTTGGGGACCCTATTTGTTGCCTCATTTGCCTTGCCCAGGACTCAGGGTTGCTTTCTACACAAGTTTCACATGCCAGGCCTCTCTCTATACAGGAGTCATGATTGCTATGGGGAATCTCCTGGGAGCCTTGGCCAGAAGCATGAATTCTAGTCCCTGGTGTAGGTTCCACTGTTGGTGGAATTTTTCATCGAGTCTCCCAGGGCTTCTAGCCTATGCTCAACTGGGCGTTAGACTGCCTGACATAAATCACTGCCCCACAGCCCCCCTTTTTCTTTTATAAAGGGGAGGTGTCATCAGAATAACTGTCTCCCATATTGGGTACAGTTTGATATTGAACCAAGACCTGATTGGTGGTGAACTTTGCAATGCTACTCATCTCTTGTTTTAGAAACTGGATGAGGCAAGGTGCTAAGAGAAGCAAGGTCCCGATGGCTAGTATGGGACCAAGGAGGGGAAGAAGCCAAGCTACCAATGGGTTGAAGTACCAAGGAGAAGGGGTGTTTGGGGTATAGCATGCCCAGAGGTTCCCCCGAAGCTCTTTAAGTATGTGTGCAACTTGTTCTACAAGCCCAGATTCATTGACATAGAAGCAACATTCCTCCCCTAACAACACACAAGTCCCTCCCTGTTCTGCAGTCAACAAGTCCAGGGCTCTCCAGTTTTGGAGAACAACTCCTGCTAAGGAGGTTATCTGGCGTTGAAGAGATTCAAGTCTCCAGTGGAAGCCATCGCCTGATCGAGCTTGTCCTGGAAGTCGCTGGCCAGATGTTGTGTTTGGACAAGGACTACTCCAGCGGTTCCTGTTGCATCCAGTGAGACAGCAAGGCCTAGTCCGATGAGCAGAGGGATGAAGATTGCTCTCTTCTTTCGGCTTCCTCCCATCTGTAAAGTGAGTTCTTCGGGTTTGTAGAGATAGATCTGGGGGACAATTATCAGAGGGGTGCAAGAGCCTTGAAGAGAGGGGTTAATACAGGCACCGGCAGTGCCTTTGAACCAGAGGAGGGCAGGAGAGTTAACGCACACTGATTTAGTGATGGTAATATCACCGACACATGTAAGGTGGGGTTTTGTGGAGGGTCCTATAAGGCAAAGAGGGGGACTCAGGTCAAAGAGGGGAATGTCTTGTGCTTTTCTGGTGGCTAGGGGTCCCTGAAGGTTGTGAAGGGAAGTGTTAACGGAACAGCTGTTAATAATGGTCGAGAGAGAGAGGCGCAGAAAAAGCATTGAGAGGAGTTGGGGTGGATGGTTAGAGGAAGGAAGTCAGCTGTACATTGGATGTACTGTGGCCAGGAAAGGGTAACTCGGAGATCCTTCTGAGACTGAATTTCCTGTTGGATAATATTAGCATGAGTAAAGACTGATTTGGAGGCAGGAACAAGTTCACAGGAGATGTGTAGATCAGCTATCAGATATTTGGCATATCCACTGGGGTAAAGTTTACCCATGACTCCGGTCAAACAGTGATCATTCCAGGGATCACTGATAGAGAGCTGAAAATGAGTTTTAAGGTTAGCAAGCATGGTGCCACCATGACTGGTGGATTCCATCCTGCAGCTCCAGTATCTGCAACCTCCACATGTGGAGACTTCTTGGAGACATTTGCCTGTATTTCAGTAGGGGAAGCACAGAAAAGGGCTGGGGGTAGTGGAGATAGAGTCCAGATGTAGAGGGATCTCAATCTCAGTCTGGCATCCTTCAAGTGGACCGTCTTGGGTCCCTATAACCTTGTTGTGTCCATTGTAGGTTTTCCTAGCATAGAATCTCCAGTGGTAGGTATTGGGGAGGTTAGGGAGAGGCTGGGCAGTAGCAGAGTTAGCATGAAGAATGACAAAAACAGACAAGAGAATAGAGGAAAGGGGTCTTGTGGAGGGCACATGGCCTGGGCAGCAGTTATCAGGTCATGGATGTCGTTCCACGAGACCTTCTGATTGTGGTGATTCCTCGGCTTCCTCTTCCTCTTCCGTTTCTGATCTGTCAGCAAGAGGCGGGCCATCTTTTTGGTTGGTGGGATGATGTTGGACATTTCTGGCAGGAACCCATATAGGCTTAAGCTAGTCCTGCGGAAAAACTCAAATTTAGGAAATAAAATGGAGATTTCTCAGTGGCTAAGAGCACTTTCATGAGCAACACACACACACACACACACACACACACACACACACACACACACACAAACAAATCTCTAGTAAGAACAAAAAAAGGAAATCAAAGTTGAGAGTAAACCCAGCACATTGTTTGAGGATAATAAAGAAAGTCATGGGACTCTACAGTGGGGAGGGAGGAAGAGTGAGAGACAATAGGTAGGTCAGCAAGGGTTGTGATGCTCTTACATGGGACAGTGAATGGTCAGCAAGCTGTCTCATTTCTGTCCTCTCTGCCATCTCCACCACAAGTAAATAACAGGAATGTCAGACAGCAGATGTATTTTATTGGGTAATGGAAGTGGGAATTTCAAGGAATCTTGTTTCTACTTCAGTGGAGCCAATCAGCATAGATAAAATCTGCCCAGAGAGATGCCAGAAAACTTACAGTGTGTGCCTGTCTCTGTCCTTGGTGTTTTCAACCTAAATTGGCTACTTAATGTAGTCCTTAAGATCACAGGAGTCTAAAGGCCCACTCCTTGTGACTTCATTTATCTTATCGCTAAGCAAGGGATGCATTTACGGGAAATGGGACCAGGTCTCCATTTTTCCTTCTCTTTAGGAGAAAGAAGAAATTACCTGGAAGTAATTGCTTTAAAATGGGAATATTTCTCAAGCTGGATTTAATGATCAATTTTATTAAACACAATTAAATCTACTGGTTACCTGCAGCAGAGTGGAAACATGATTTTACAGCCAGGTGTAGTGGCACAGCCTGTAATCGCTAGTCTCAGGAGAAAGAGACAGGAGGATTGTACATTTAAGGCTAACGTAAGGTAGGTAAGTAGAGAGGATAGTTTAGTTTTGGACCCTGTTTTGGATTTTGTAAAGCATACCCCACCATTTTCCTCTTAATACACTTGGAAACTTGGCAGCCTAGTTTATTCAGTTGCACATACTATACACACACACACACACACACACACAGACACACACACACACACACACACACACACACATTGAACAATTCACCTAGAAACCTCAGGGTCCTTAACCTCTCGTCCATATTGAGCTACATATACCCTTATCTCTGGGCAATAGTATAGATTTCTCCATCCTCTAGCAAGAGTCACAGTTAGACAGTTTCTATTCAGTGTACTTGCAATATCTTTGTGTATGAAGACTAGATGGATCCTCCTCCATCCAGTCTGAACTAGTTTTTGGTTGTATGAGTAGTTAAGGCAAACCTATGTCCTCTGATGACCTTATTGGAAAAGTCTTCTATTTACTATCTCATGTATATGCATAATTGCAAGGGTATATGATTAAAATGAGGTACATTATGGGAAGGGATGGTCATAACACATAAATGATTACATAAGCTAATCTACCTACCAAAACTGAGAACTGTCTAAACTATGCCTCTCAGTAAGCAACCAGTTCCTACTCCCCTTAGATCCCAAAGAGACTCCAGGTTATATCTAGGGAGTAACAAGTGTCTTCAGTCATCCTGCTGCCAATCCTGACAGTACACCCCACTTCAAGCTCTACTATAATTTACTCTGTTTGCTTCTTTTGTTAATATGTGCGGGCCCTTATTTGCAAATCTTAGGATGAAAGACTACTAATCTGGAAACATCTGCTCCACTTCCCCCTTATCAACAGAAACAAACCTGGTCTACATAGTGGGCTCCAGGCCAGTCTTGGCTTCTCCATGATACTGGGTCTCATAAACAGAATGAATGAATGAATAAACAAATAAATAAATAAATGCATCTTGCAGATACCGTTTCTCTGTGCGTCCAATCCTGTTTTTATAGGACCACTTTGATCTGTTGCTTGCACACACTTATCTTCATTTACACATTAGCATTACATGTTTACACCATGTGTGTAACACACAGTAAAGCTCACATGGCAGGAGTTAATTCCTGGGATGCTGTCTTCTGAATCAATAAAGAGATAGCCTGGAGAAACTAGTGTCTCTTTCTTCATACCTTTTGAATGAAGCAGATTTCAACTGGCAATGTTTATGTCAGATGTCTTTTCCTCTTAGAAACACTAAAACCAGCACTTTCCTAAACTGTAAGTCAATGGACTCATTCCTACAGATATTCAACAAATATAGCCGATAAATGCCAAGGGCTATGTGATGACCTGTATTGTGAAATTAAAAATAGAAATGAGAGAACTGCAATCCCTGCTGTAAGAAAATTTAGAAATGAGTAACAATAATAATTAAAACACAACTTTATTTATTTATAATTGTCATAGGTCCCATAGCAGAGAATTAAAGACCTCTGCTAGATTATGGCAAAACCCAGAATTTTCATTTCCCTTGAAAAACTATGCCTCCCACAATCTGCATTGCAACCTGATATTTTAGGGATACAATTAAGTATTTTATTTCATTCTACTTATTTTGCCTTTATAGTCTTTTTAATCTTCAGTATTAAATAAATAAGGACTTCTAAAGAATTTTCATTGTGCAGATAAAAGCCCTGTGCTTTCATATTTCTAAGCTATCATTTGGCAAGTATTATGTGTGGCTGGTGATCATGAAAACCTGTTGAAATAGTGAATCCCAGAAATACAGCTAGAGCCACTAATGAGGGAATTGAAGGACGAAAAAAAGTGTGTGTGTTTGTGTATGTGTGTGCATGTGTGTATCTGTGGGTGTATGTGTGTGCATCTGTGTACTTGTGTGTGTGTGTGTATATTTTATGCAGTTATGTATGTATGTGTATACATGAGTATATCTGTGTGTGTGTGTGTATATTGTGTGTGTATGAAGGTGTGGATGTATATGCATGTGTGTATATATGTGTACATGTGTACCTGTGTGTGTATATGTGTATTTTATGCAGATATGTATGTGTGTATGTGTGTACATGTATATACCTGTGTGTATGTGTACACTGTGTGTATACGGGTGTGGATGAGTGTGGATGTGTGTGCATGTGTGTATCTCAGTGTGTGTATTGTGTATCATGTGAGTATGCAAGTGTGGATATGTGTGGATGTATGTGCATGTGTGTATCTCTGTATATGTGTATATTGTATGTCTATGTAGGTGTGGATAGGTGTGCATGTGTGTATATGTGTATATGTGTGTGTACCTATGTATGTGTGTATTGTATGCAGATACATATGTGTGTGTAACTGTGTACATGCATGCATCTGTGTGTATGTGTATATTGTGTGTGTACAGGTGTGGATGAGTGTGTATTGTGAGCATGTGTATATCTCTGTGTATATGTGTATATCTTGTGAGGATGCAGGCATGGATATGTGTGGATGTATGTGCATGTGTGTATCTGTGTGTCTGTATGTGCATATTGTTTGTATGCAGGTGTGTATGTGTGTATGTGTGCATATGTGTACCTGTGTGTGTATGTGTATATTGTAAGCAAATGCATATGTGTGTATGTGTGTGTGCATGTATATATCTGTGTGTGCATATCTATATTGTGTGTGTGTTTTGTGTGACCTGCAGCACAATGTTACTTTGCTTTGTGTTCTATAAATAAATTGCAAGTGCTTCCTATGGAGAAGATGATAGAAAATGGTTTCTCCATTCTAAAGAAATAAAGCACAATAACCCCCCCCCCCAAAATGAACCTATTTCAAATGTATTAAATACAGACTGCAAAGGACAGTACTTCATGAAAGAAGAGAAATGAATGAAGCAGACACCACAACTGTCCCGGTGCACTGACTAGGAGAGCTTTGGATGACAGGAAGGAAAGAGAATCCAGAGAGAGGGTATGTGGATTTCTGAGTTTAGGTGAGATCAATTACATAGAGAAGATTCTGGAGGCTGGAGGCACGGGCATGGAGAGCCCCTGGCTATCAGTAGGAGCTGATTTGATGGGTGATGTAGGATTCTGCCAACCTGCTGGTCAATATCAACCATCACAACATCAATTTCAGTCTGATTTAAGCTGAGATATCCTAAAAAGCTTTCAGTCCCTACTTGGAAATAATTAGCTCTTAGTGCTAAATTATTTATCAAAGCGATTTCTG
The DNA here is from genome assembly GCA_028551405.1 of Uromys caudimaculatus. Lineage (NCBI taxonomy): Eukaryota > Metazoa > Chordata > Mammalia > Rodentia > Muridae > Uromys > Uromys caudimaculatus. The sequence goes on from CM052721.1 coordinate 25,707,947, forward strand.
ATCAGCAAATTCCCCAAAGGCTGATCCAGATATATCAAACTGTCCCTGGATACCTTTGTGCTCACTTTGGTTGTGAGCACAAAAGAATATCCACAGAAGGAAACTACCAATTGTGTCATCTTCATCTGAGAAACATCTTCTAAGCAAGAGTGACCCTGACCATGTCCCCATCATACTTAATCAGAGCCTACCTGAATGATCTAGTCTTAGCTTGACATTTACTAAGACTTTGTCTTCAAATAAAGGTTTCCTAGGGAAACCTCAGCTTGGGCCACAGGGCCCCACAGCTAATCAGCGCCGGGACAAAGATCCCTCGCCGGAGATCGCAAGACCCAGCAGAGGGCCAAAGACACGCCCCACAGCTCACCAGGTACTGCCCC
>CM052721.1:25708826-25744833 GCA_028551405.1 Uromys caudimaculatus
AATCATCGGAAATGTAAATAAAATATCAAAAAAAAATAATAAATAAATAAATAAATAAAAAAAATAAAGGTTTCCTAATATATACTAGGATTTCACATATCTGGATTAGAGGGCATGATTTTATTGATCAAAATCACCTTAGCTAGGAACCCAATGTATTTAAACCTTAAGTCCTAATTAAACAATAAGAGAACATTAATGTCAGCAACCAATGTTCTAACAACAGATGAGATTAGGATGTAAAGAAAACCACTCTTCTAGAGGGACAGTCCTTAGGCAGGTATTCTGGGCTATTTAAAATGCCAGTTAACCATGAACTCAGTGGTACTTCTCCATGGTTTCTGCTTCAAGTTCTTGCCCTGACTTCCTTAAGTGATGGACTGTGTCCTGGAGGTGTAAGCCAAATAAACCCTTCCCTCCTCCAAGGTGGTTTTGGTCAGAGTGTTTCACCATGGGGACAGAAAGGAAACTTCAGCACTAACTTATGCACACTGTAATGACACCAACAGAAAACAATTTAACTCTGTTAATTTATCTGAATGGGCTATTTTTCTAGACTATGGCCTTATTTTCAGACTTATTCTCAGGCCCTGATCCCATGAGCTTTGCTCACAGAGAAATCATCTGCTTAACAGTCAGATCATCACTCTGCTGACAGGTTTTCCATGGGACCATCAAAGATTCGTTTAACCCAGTGCTTTTTGTACTATGAACCTGTCACATTCTCTCAATATAGAAATTTGCATGGTTCCCACTGGGTGTTTCCTTAGAATGAGCTCAAGAGTTCATTTAGTTCTTAGATGTCCCATTTTAAACATCAATTTCCAGCTTCATGTTTTCTAGACAGACAGATGTGCACTTTCTGAGTTAAACAGCAATGGGCGTGCACAGTGCTAGGTCCTACATGTCTGCCCCAGGCAAAATATCCCCGAGTACCTATAAAAATGGAGCTTCTGCTGGTAGTTTTCAAACTACATAACAAATAACAGCTACAGTTAGAAGAACACACACACACACACACACACACACACACACACACACACACACACACACATTAACTAGCTACTCTACCATGTATTGCCAAAAGCATTTAAATGGGATATAAATGGGACAGGGAGGTGTCTCCGTTAGTAAAGTGCCAACCATGAAAATAACAATATCCTAATCTGGATACCAACACCCATATAAAAATCTATGTATGCCAGCCTACATCTTGTAATCCCAGAAATGAGGAAGTAGGCACAGGAAGACCCCTAAAGCTCATTGATCAGCCAGCCTAGACAGTTGGTGAGCTCCAGTTCAGTGAGAGACCTTGTCTCACAAAGTAAGGTAATAAGGGATTAAGGACAGCACCAGCATTGACCTCTGGGATCTGCATACACATGTTCAACCACATACAAGTTTATGTGCTCACATAATAAGATAGATGCACTACTGAGTTAGCTAGCCTTGACTATCAACTCTACATAGTGAAGGGTCATCTGAGAAGGGATTCTCAACTGAGGGATTGTTCACATCAAATTGGCCTTTGGGCATGACTGAGGGCATTGTCTTAATTGCTAATTGATGGTCGTCCCACTGTGGGTGCCAACATTCCCCACTCAGGGAGTTCTGGGATATATAAGAATGGTAACTAAGCATGATCCTGTTCGTGAATCAGCAAAAACTGTATCCAGTTGAATTCCTGCCCTGACTCCCAACATTAATGGACTGTGACTTTGAAATGTGAGCTAAAATAAGCCCTCCTTAAGTTGTTTTCAGTCAGAATGTTTTGTCACAGCAACAGAAAGAAAAGAACAAACACAGACAGAAATATGAAAAAAATAAATAGGACGTAGGGAATCAGATTAGCCGGTTGCATTTCCAAGGATAGCTTAGGTCTAAAAGAGAACAAATAAAAGGACATGGTAGAGGGAGATTCCTGAGACTGAGAAACTGCCACATATTGTGAGCCCTGAGCCAGGCAATCCTGACATTCCCATGTATTACAGAAATGTCTAGAGAGATGGCTCAGCAGTTAAGATCACAGCCAGCTCTTGCAGAGACCTAGGTGCAATAACCAGGACCTAAATGATAGCTCACGATCATCTGTAACTCCAGTTCCAGGGCATCCTCCAACCTCTTCTGGTCTCTGTGAGTAATGCATACATGTTTTGGACAGACATCCACACAGATGAAACATCTGAAAAGCTAGCTTCATCAGGGAAATAGAGTTATTTTCTGAGTTTTGACCCACTATGAAAGAGATCTCTGAGAATCAAGGGTATTGGCATTTTAGTGGACTGAGTTTTGTCTATTCTATTTCCACAACCACATGGCTGTTTGTACGTGGGTCAAGGATGGAGAAGATGTGAAGATAGATCTAGAACAAGACATATCTCAGCCGGGCCGTGGTGGCGCACGCTTTTAATCCCAGCACTTGGGAGGCAGAGGCAGGCGGATTTCTGAGTTTGAGGCCAGCCTCGTCTACAGAGTGAGTTCCAGGACAGCCAGGGCTATACAGAGAAACCCTGTCTTGGAAAAAAAAAAAAAAAAGACACATCTCAGCTTCTTTGTCTTTTTCAGAGAGATTCCCTCATCTAGACAATAAAAGATAGAAACAAGGCATCTTTTAAGGAGCCCCCAATAGAGCTCTTTTCATGAGCTTTATTAGGAGTCTGATAACTGAATAAGATTCTCCTCTCTGTCTATGACCTCTAGAATAGCTCCTTCAGACCTGAGAGTACACCTTGCCTGATAGTCACTCTGCTAAGTCAGGGACAAGACTTCCGGTCTATCCTCCTGGAGACCTGTTCTTCAGCCCTAGGGTGCTGATTGGTATATCTGTCTCAGGGGCCATTTGTGCTTCAAATACACATTTATTCCAGCAGAACCTCACTGTCAGCAGCTAAAGGAAGGAAGAAGATGGAGAACTCAAAAGAAAACACCTTGTCTTGAACTAAAGCTGCTTCTTTTGCATTGCCTCCCAAGCTTTTTAATGTGCTGACTGATCCTGAAGCCCGTTCTCCATGGAGCAGCCACGGTGGAAATCTTAGAGCTTCAATCAGGCATTGCCTCTGTGCTGTTGAAATCTTTAAGAGCTTCCCATTTTGATTAGGATAAAATTCACAATTTTGATTAGAATAAAATTCAAATTCCTCGCCCCACCCACCAGGCTTCCAAGCCTTTATCTCTGTCGCATGCCACCACCTTTTTCTTCATGCCCTACTCAATAGCCACACTGGCTTTTCCATACATATCTCAGAGAGTGTACATCATCAAAACCTGCTCAGAATGAAACTCTTCAATGGCCACTTACTTAGTCCTCTGCCTCAATCCAAAAAGCACGAAAGTGCAGGCTCAGCACTTTTCTCAGGTCTACTTTCTCATGTGTTTGTCCTAGACACATGATTCTCAACCCCACCAGCATCATCTGTGATCCTTCTTCCTGTACTGGAAAACACAAGTGGGAAACAATTCGTAATAAAATCGCCGCGGAAAATACTCTATAGAAAATAGCACAGAGAAATTTGCTGTGTGGATGACGCCGTTTCCAGTGATGTCTATGCCCTAGACAGAGTGGAAGTCATATCAAATACTATGTGAGGAAAGGCAGGGAGAAGACATGTACTTTGGTACAAGTTTTCCTTTTATTTCACTAGCAAAATCTCAGTGGAAGATAGCGGCGAATTCCCCACAGCCCCAGCCCGCTATTGAGATTTACAGTCCACCCCAGCCCTGCATCCAATGCTCCTACAATCTCAGTGTGTTGCTAGGTCTCTTAAATGCCTACCTTAATACTAGCAGCTAAGTGTCAGGTTGCTCTCCTCCCTGTAGAAGATTCTCTGCACACATGAAAAGGAAATTTGGGGTAAGGGGAAATCACCATTTATAAAACAAGTTAGCAAACAGCCAAGATTTTCAGAGACATAACCGAAAGCATAATCAATCATTCACTAATCCCCTTTAACCTTTTCAAGAGCGTAAGAAAAACAAAAGGCAAGAAAGACAAAGGCATAGATGGGGGACTGGTAAGCCTCTGGGGTGCCAGCAGTCAAAATGATACAGCCGCCAGGTGGCAGTAGCACGCAGGCTTTCACTGTCAAGTCCATAAGATTTGTAGATAGGGGAAATACTCCCAGGTTAAGAGGTGTGCTTGCCCAGGAGGAAGGATTACAGATGATACTGGTGGGGTTGAGAATTACATGTCTAGGACATTTCTACACACAGCATTGTGGGAGTCCCTGGATCAGAGAACTTTAAAATTTAGCACCCACTTGTAGGTCTTTATAGTAACTTGGTTCCATGTTTGCTGTGACTAACAGGTGTCCTTGAATACAACTACACAGACTTTGCAAAGCAAGCAAGCTCAGAAGGGTTAATATATGCTTCACTGAGCTGTGTTATGACAAGTCTGTGTGTGTGTGTGTGTGTGTGTGTGTGTGTGTGTGTGTGTGTGTGTGTGTATGTGTGTGTGTGTGTGTGTGTGTGTGTGTGTGTGTTTATGTGTGTGTGTATGTGTGTGTGAAGATTTGAGTTTGGTGTTGGTAGTCTTTAGAGCTAATGGGTCCTAGCCAACAGGGAAGAAGTTGTGTAGAAGAGAATCCTTGATGGGAGAAGATGGGAGAAGGAGGAATGTAAAGACACCAGCCTGAGTTGTTGTTCTTGTTGCTGCTGCTGTTATTGTTGTTGTTGTTGTTCTTCTTCTTCTTCTTCTCCTCCTCCTCCTCCTCCTCCTCCTCCTCCTCCTCCTCCTCCTCCTCCTCCTCCTCCTCCTTCTTCTTCTTCTTCTTCTTCTTCTTCTTCTTCTTCTTCTTCTTCTTCTTCTTCTTTGCATCCAGGAACACACAGTAAGTCTGTACTTCTCTGTGGCTTTTGTCCCAGAAGTAATAACCAACTGTGACTCTAGCTCACTAAGCCCTCTTCTTGCCTCCACTTGCACCTGATATACACCAGCACTCACATACACATGCCCTTCTCCAACCTCTGCACACATGCAGATGTAATTAAAAAGAAATACATTTTTAAAATCCTTTTCTTAAAAAATAAAAACAGCAAAAGATCTTGTTGCCCAGCCTGTGCTGCCCACCCCCTCCTCAGAACCTGTTTTTTTTTTGTGAGGCAGCAGGCTCCAATTCTTTTGAGGGTCAAGAAGTGTGTTTCCAATGAACGCTATAATTGCTCCACTTTCAGCAGCAGTGGTCATTATTACAAAGCTATGCATGGAGCTATTGTAGACTCCAAGCAGCTCTGCAGTCTTCTTCTTGACAGTGCAGATCTCAGCCTTAAAAATGCTAATTTTGTTGTTGAGAATAGCTTTTGCTATCCTGGGTTTTTTGTTGTTCCAAATGAATTTGAGAATTACTTTTTCTAAGTCTATGTGAAAGACCCCCGCAGTGGGGACACCCTCATTCAAGTCTTGGGATAGCACGACCGCCCAAGGAACTCACGAGAGATCGTTTCTTGCTGTAATCACATGAGGTTTATTCAGGACTTGTGCACTAGGGCCGAGCTCATAACCCATGCAGAGGTAGAGGGGTTCGACCCTGAGCAACTGAAGTCAGGCGTTTTTAAAGGGAAAAACCATAAAGCAAGGGGAGGTGTAAAGTAAGGCATTGAGGTAAAAAAGCATGTATCATGGAAAAATGCAGAATGTCTTAAGACAATCATAAGGCAGTCATAAGGCAATTACAAAAACATTCTAACAGTTATTCTAAGTTAATCATAAAGTGTTAAACTATTAAGAAACCAAGTCTATCATAAAACAGTTAAAAAACATTTGTGTAGCTATTCTAAGTTAATCATAAAATGGTTGAATTATAGCATAGTTTTGAAACCTGCCTTTGTGGTTAGCTAGTTCCTGGAATGGGGTATTTTTCTCCAGAGGCCAGTCCGGGGCCATTTGTTTCCCTGGACTAGATTGTGGTCAGGTGGGGCTTAGTCAGGCACATAGTTTCATTCCTATTTATTATTGCTGGCTCTAAGCTATCTAGGGGTCATTGAGGGGATAAATGAGGGTTGGGATCTTTCATATGAAGAATTGAGTTGGAAATTTGATGGGGATTGCATTTAATCTGTAGATTGCTTTTGGCAGGATGGTCATTTTTACTATATTAATCCTACCAATCCATGACCATGGGAGATCTTTCCACCTTCTGAGGTCTTCTTGGATTTCTTTCTTCAGAGACTTGAAGTTCTTGTCATACAGATCTTTCACTTGCTTAGTTAGAGTCACACCAAGACGTTTTATATTGTTTGTGACTATTAAAAAGGGTGTCATTTCCCTAATTTCTTTCTCAACCTGTTTATCCTTCGAGTATAGGAAGGCATTCCTGATCTCAAGCTCTACTACAGAGCAGTAGTGATAAAAAACTGCATGGTATTGGTACAGTGACAGGCAGGTAGATCAATGGAATAGAATTGAAGACCCAGAAATGAACCCACACTTTTATAGTCACTTGATTTTCGACAAAGGAGCTAAAACCACCCAGTGGAAAAAAGACAGCATTTTCAACAAATGGTGCTGGTTCAACTGGCGATCTACATGTAGAAGAATGCAAATTGAACCATTCCTACTTCCCTGTACAAAGCTCAAGTCCAAGTGGATCAAGGACCTCCACATAAAGCCAGATATACTGAATCTAATAGAAGAGAAAGTGGGGAAAAGTCTCAAACAACTGGGTATAGGGGAAAATTTCCTGAACAGAATACCAATGGCTTATGCTCTAAGATCAAGAGTCGACAAATGGGACCTCATGAAATTGCAAAGCTTCTGTAAGGCAAGGGACACTGTCAATAGGACAAAATGGCAACCAACAGATTGGGAAAAGACCTTAACCAATCCTACGTCCGATAGATGGCTAATATTCAATATATACAAAAAACCCAAGAAGTTAGACTCCAGAAAACCAAATAACTCTATCAAAAAATGGGGAACAGAGCTAAACAGAGAATTCTCAACTGAGGAAATTCATAGGTCTGAGAAACACCTAAAAAAAATCTTCAACATCCTTAGTCATCAAGGAAATGCAAATCAAAACAAGTCTGAGATTCCACCTCACACCAGTCAGAATGGTGAAGATCAAAAACTCAGGTGACAGCAGATGCTGGTGAGGATGTGGAGAAAGAGGATCACTCCTCCATTGTTGGTGGGATTACAGGCTGGTACAACGACTCTGGAAATCAGTTTGGCGGACCCTCAGAAAAATGGACATAATACTACCTGAGGACCCAGCTATACCTCTCCTGGGCATATATACCCAAAAAATGCTCCAACATGTAATAAAGACACATGCTACACTATGTTCATAGAAACCATATTTATAATAGCCAGAAGCTGGAAACAACCCAGATGTCCCTCAGCAGAGGAATGAATACAGAAAATGTGATACATTTACACAATGGAGTACTACTCAGCTATTAAAAGCAATGATTTAATGGAATTTGCAGGCAAATGGATGGAACTTGAAAATATCATCCTGAGCGAGGTAACTCAGTCACAAAAGAACAAACATGGTATGTACTCCCTGATAAGTAGATATTAGCCCAAAAGTTCGGAACACCCAAGCCTGACTATACAGTAACCGCTGGACTGAGAGTGAGGTCCCAGATGGAGGAGTTGGAGAAGGGACTGAAGGAACTGAGGGAGTTTGCAGTCCCATGGAGGGAGCAACAGTGCCAACTGGCCCGACCCCCCAACCCCGGCCTCCTGGAGGCTGGACCACCAACCAAAGAATACACTTGGAGGGACCCATGGCTCAGACCACATATGTAGCAGAGGAGGGTCTTGTTGGCCATCAGGGAGAGGAGAGGCCCTTGGGCCTGAGGGTGTTAGAGGCCCCAGTAAAGGGGAATGTCAAGGTGGGAATATGGGTGGTGGGTGGGCAGGTGGGTGGGAGGTAGAATACTCTCATAGAGCTGGGGGAAGGGGAAGGGATATGGGGTTTCCAAAGAGAAGACCTGGAAAGGGGGAAACGTTGGAAATGTAAATAAAGTATCAAAAAATACAAAAAAAAAAAAAATTAAAAAAACCAACGATACCAAAACTAAAAAAAAAAAAACAAAAAATGCTAATTTTATTATCTTCATTGAATGTATTTGTCATGTGTGCCTATGAGGATTGTCATCACACAAATGCACAGGTCAGAGAGCAACTTGCAGGAGTAGGCTCTCATCTTCCATCATGTGGGCCCTGAGGGTTGAACCCACCTGTAATGGTCTTTACACTCTGAGTCACCTCATAGGCCCATCTCTCCCTCCTCAAGCAAGTGAAGGACCAGAAAGAAAGGAAATTGAAAGAAACCAGACTGGGGACTCCAGACACATCCTTGAATTTATGCTTCACTTCTCTGTATAGATCACACAGAATTGATAACTTCAAATCCATCCTGCTTTAAGTTGAAATAAATCACTGAGTAATTTATGTTACTTTTTTATGAAAAGAAAAAAATCAATGTTACCTGGAAATATTTTCTGTCTTCATGGTCTCCCACAATGTTTTATAGTAACACTCAATTTCTTTTGAGATAATGTGTGTGTGTGTGTGTGTGTGTGTGTGTGTGTGTGTGTGTGTGTGTGTGTGTGTGTATGTGTGTCTGAATCATGGGTTATAGACAAAACCTTTAACACATGAACACATGGACATTTGGGGGCCATGAGCAATGCAAACTACAGGCTATGATTAAAAATGCCAAGAGTGGCAAAGGACTGGCTGTGGTTATCATTCACTTCTTCCTCCATCTACCTCAGGGGGTCTCAGCCTTCCTACTACTGCGACCCTTTAAATACAACTGTGGTAACGGCCCCCAATATAACCACCCATCCTCAGTATGCCAATTAAACTGACAATACTGAAAGGCAGAGAGTAGAGATTTATTCCATGTGGCCACTTTGTGAAGAGGAACAAATACAGAAATCAAGTGACCCCAAGTCCAGCTTCAGGTTCCAGATAAGAAGCTTAGGTCCTGCCCGTTACTGACTCCTTTGTCTCAGCTCTAATCTCTCCTGCAAGGTGGCCTGACAAGTTGTATGACTATGTGGAAATCTCTTCCTTGCCAGCTCTTCTTTAACTGGCACCAGGATTCCACCATCCCCTTTCCCCAGCATGAGACTTGGGAAATCCAATTTCTTCAGGACCATTGTTTCAGTAGGCTGTTGGCTCAAAGGGAGGACAGGAGTGTTTGTCTATTTTTGAATATCTTCATTTCTTCCAAGATGGTTAGAGCCTGGCCTGTCTACTTGTTTTCTGTGTAACCTTGAGACTATTACTTGACCTCTCTATGCCTCACTTTGCTTATGCTTCAAAGAAGGAAAATGACCATGAGAATGTTGCAAGGTAATGAATAAAGAGCTTACAGCATCATTATAGCCTTGAGTATTATGTTCTATCCAACGGCGATGGAGTCATAAAATCTCAGACATGGAGTGCCAGGACTGCTTATGGAATTAGCCCTCCTTGGGACTCCTCATTGCCTCCAGTGGTCAGTTTCTCCATGAAATGGAGAAATTGGTGCTTTCCTCTATAACCTTAGCCATCCTGATGCATTTCCTACCCTTTGCTTCAAGTAAACACCTAGGAGGAAAATCATTGTGTCCGGTATTACAGTCGTTTATAAAGAATCCTTTTGAGTCTAATTGCAAAACTGTCCTCGAGAAAGGTGACATTAATATGCAGAATTACCAGTAATGACAGAAGTGCCCATTTCAACACAGCTGGAAACCGGGCCAGTGGCCCAACAAGGCATTTCCCAGTTATATCAATAACACAACCATTCCGAGCTCCTAGAATCATTTTATGACTAATGAAGTTGAGTATCTTCTTCAAATGTTTCATTTACTTCCCATCCCACTTCCTCACTAATGCCCTTTATTCATTTGGTTGACAAACTTGCTTTCAACTTGATTAATTTACAAATTCTCTGCCTTGAGTCCCATTATCTGCTTTGCAAATATTTTCTCCCCCAAAAAACTGTTACTCACCTCCTTTCGTTTTTGGCTTTGGTTGAGTGGGATGAACAGGAACTTCAAAACATTATATGCCTGAGATTATTCTTTATTGGTTTTTATATAGCTTTTTATCATACTGAAGCCCTCTTCTGTCTAAACATCACAGAGATGCACACTTCTCTCTGCTTCCACTCTTTACAAGTGTCTTTATGCTAACAGAGCAAATAGGTTTAAGGCATTTTCTTTAGCCCATTAGGTAATAATTCCCCATTCTGATATGACCAGGAGGCACTCTGTGTCCATGAAGGAAAGACAGCAAGTGGAAATCAGAGGATGTTGCTCCTTGGGTCCTGACAATAGTCCTATATCAGCTTCATGTTCTCCCTCATTAGTCTTCTACCTTCAAGTCCAAACATGGTGGCAGGGCTGTGATGTCTTGCTCAGAGAATTATGAGAGAGAGGGTGAGGGAGATCATGCCATTTATTATTCAAAAAAAGAGCTGAGAAGAAAGATGTCATGGCAGGTTCTAGGTTCACAGCTAATGGTCCAGAGAAGAACTGCTGAGTTGAAGGTATCAAACTCAGCCACAAATGCAACTAAACGCACCAACATGGTGCCCAACACGGACTCAAGAAAACCCAAGACATGCCTGATTTTCAGCAAGCCAAGCCACATCTGGAGCATTCCCAAGACCATCACAAAGACAAAGTCTCTGAACCAGCATAGGAGAAAGATATTGTGAGAACAGAAAACCCCAAATGGAAGAGACTGACAGAGCAAAGGCATATGACTGCCTTGATACTGGCTTATAAGACCCTGAATAGAAGGCCCAGCAAGTCTTGCTTGGGATTCTGACCCACAGAAATATAGTCAAAAAGGTAATCTAATATAGAAATGTATGCAGATACACTCACAAATATAGAAAGATAATTTGAAAATGAATTCTAGAAATGGGAAAACAATGATGGTTTATTTCATGTGAGCTTGTGATATAGAAGGACTCTATCTGTCTCCCTGTCTGTCCTATCTCTGACTCTGTCTCTCTCTGTCTCTGTCCCTGTCTCTCTCTGTGTATCTATGTCTATGTATGTCTGTCTGCCCCCTCCAGAGGATTCTTAGCAATGTGTATGGATCAGGACTAAGACAGGGGACACATGAGGTGAACCTAGACTATCTTTAAGGAAGAAAGTAAGTAAAGAATAACTGAGAAGAAAATGTCACACTAGGTGAAGGGGACAACTGGACGAGCTTTGGTAAAATAGTCAAAGCTGTAAAAAGTAATATAAATGAATAAGGAACAAATAAGTACGGTTGGATTGTCTCAAAACAGATATCCAGGGATCCACACCAACACAAACAAAGAGGAGAGAAACAGAGATTCTCAGCAAGAATAATGCCTGAGAATGTCTGTGCATATTTTGTCCTCAGGAGTTGGGGGCACGGGGGGCTGGGAGGCTGGGGGGCTGGGGGGCTGAGGGGTTGGAGGATTGGGGGGCTGAGAGGCTGGAGGGCTGGGGCACAAATATTCCTTTAGGGAGAGCTCATGGGAACGACTGTTGTTAAGACAAATGGGGATGTCTTTTCCACTGGGCAAGGCCCAATGTGTTCTGTTCCCCAGATCTTTCTATCTTTTGCGTTGTTTCCCAGTGTCAGATCCAGTTTTCCATAGAATGTTTTTTTTTTCCTCCAGAGTCCCTCATGCACACTGTACCATGACTATCATCTTGCCTCTGTGTTTCAAGAGCTGGGATTACAAAAGTGAGCCACTACACACAGGGAGAAAGTGAGCCATCCTGATTCTCACAAGAGAACACAGACTTATTTGAATTCAGACCCAGGACAAAAAGACTGAGTTGCACATTTCACATATCAAAGCAGCCCTGTTCCCAACCGGGAAGTTTCCAATCTAGGGACTGGGTTGCCCTTTACCCCAGAGGCTCTTTGCTATAACACCCAACCCCCCCTCCTTCTTTCTCTACCTCTCCCTCTCTTTCTCTCCCTCTCCCTCTCTCTCTCCCTCTCTCTCCCTCCCTCCTCCTTTTCTTCTCTTCTTGTTTATCTCTGGCTGAGACCTTTCTCTGCTTCTCTCCCCTCTCCCTATAGTGATTTCCCTGGCCTTGGTCTTCAGGGCCAATGAACTTGCTGGAGAGCAGCTTCCCAATAAGCCTGCATTTAATATAACATAGCCTGTTTTGAATTGGCTTATTTCACAGGCAAAGAAATAACCTATCAATACCTAGCCTCAAGACTAAAAGTGGGGTGCCCGAAAAGTCAGAATCCAGGAAGTGAACAGTAACAAACCCAAGCATTGCCTGTGGAGTAAGGGGAAACTGAGTCTCCTCATGTACTATGAAGTGATATCTTCCCCAAATCTAAGAGAATGGGAGAGAGAAGGACACATTCTGAGAGCCTACAGAAATTGTAAGACCTGACCCTCTTGTGAGGGGGGTTGAGACCCCTGGCAGGCCTGGAGCCGAGACTGGAAGCTCCATGCCCGGGCAAAAATCCCACCCAGCTACATTCCTACGGGTGACTTTGACCTGGCCTCAGGACCAGAGGCAAAACGTTTCAGGAACCAGAAATGTTTGTGCAACTAACCTGTGATCCTTACTTCCCCATAATGCAAATTCTTTCCGTTTCCCACCCCTTGCTTTATGAATGAGCCTTTTCCTGAGTTGTAATTCCTTCCTTGCCTTGGGGATGTTTCTTCCTTTAAATACCCCCAACTTCAGCTGCTGGGGGCCGAACCCCTCTGCCTCTGCGTAGGTTACGGGTTCGACCCCAGTGCATTGGTCCTTCTCACCACCCCCGAATTAAACCTCGTGTGATTGCAGCAAGGACGGTCTTTCGTGAGTTCTTGGGGGGTCGCACCATCCTGAGACTTGAGCGAGGGTCTCCCCAGTTCGGGGGTCTTTCAAAATCAGCCAGGAGAGCCCTCACCCACACTGGGCTCTTCACAAGTAAGCCTTCAGTGCACACAAGATACAGAAAGTTCACTGTGGGCTAAACCAGCTCACTTTCACAGATGGGAATCATTCTTCAAATGTCAGGTGATGCAGAAAATCTACAGGAGCTTATTTGCAGGAAAACAGAATTAGCATAAACCCCAGGTGCTTCTGGGGCCTGAGCACAGAACTTGAAAGGGCATTTCTGCTCTGAAGCAAGACTAACAGATTCTTAACCACACCCTCATCAGAGCCAGACCCTAAAGCGCATTTGCCAATGACCAAGTCTTCTTTCAATTTTTGTTTACAAATAAGAGGGAACTTTATAATGCTTAAAATCAGGGCAGCAAGCACAGGGAAGTTTAGTAATATGCGAATGAAATTGTTTTGGCTTGTACACACCTGTCTTTTAACAACACCCTGGGCAGCAAAAACTTCACCTGTAGACTTCATGCACAGCCTTTGGTGAGCAATAGGATATGTCCTTCCACCTTTCTTAAGTTGGATTTTCAAATCCTCATATGGAGTGTGTGTGTGTGTGTGTGTGTGTGTGTGTGTGTGTGTGTGTTAGAGCATGTACATGCAGGTTGTGGTGGTGTGTGGGTAGGGTTGAGCCAGCCTGAACTCATTCTGGATACCTGAGGTGAAAGGCAAAACTGTGTCTTTGAATGAATTTAAATTTTATTTTAAATTCTATTCATTCCATATATTTTAATCATAGTCTTTCTCCTCCCCAACCCCCAAGAATTTTTTAAGCAACACAGAAAGCATGGAGTCCATTCTGTGCTGACCAACTACTTCTGAGCATAACCTGGCATGTGGTTGATCTACAGTTAACCTCCATTGGAGAAAACAAATTTTCCTTCTCCCAGAAGGTATCAATTGCAAATAGTTTCTTGGTTAGGGGTGGGATTTACAGGGAGAATCCCCATCTGCCATCTTTGTACTTGGGTGTGAATATGACTAAAATCAGGTGCATTGTGGGAAGTATAAGTTCACAGTAGAAAATGATAACATGATATAATCTGTCCATCAAAAGAGAGAACTGCCCTCACTACCTTCTGTCAATCAAAACAGAGAGTCACTCTTGGAGCTGGTCTTTGCTACTTTGTAGGTTCTTCTTTTTTCCACCCTTCCCCATCCCTTTTCTTCCATCCTTTCCACCCCATAACAGTAGATAAGAGAGGGAAAAAAAGGAAGGAAAGGAAAGGAAAGGAAAGGAAAGGAAAGGAAAGGAAAGGAAAGGAAAGGAAAGGAAAGGAAAGGAAAGGAAAGGAAAGGAAAGGAAAGGAAAGGAAAGGAAAGGAAAGAGCCCCCTGAAACATGTCAGGGCTCAATGCTATCATTAGACTACTTCCTGCTGATTAGGGGCATCAGTTCCTTGGGGCAAGTTTGGCCTTCACCATCACAATATCTAATTTATTCTTGTTGTTTCTTTGTTGTGCATGATTATTTAATAAACCACAACCAAAAACCAACCCATAACCTATCAACAACCAACTGAATACCCCACCCTACCTCTCAGAGCCCTAGCATTTATATACCCTATGAAAAGTTCCCAGAATTCCAACCATCACACGAATGCAGAAACTATCTACAGCTGGCAAAATCATGTCTCTGCTAAAGCACAAGGTAAATCACAGTCAGCTACTGTGGACAGTCCTAAGCAGCCCCATATCCCATACCTGGAATTAAAACAAAAACACATTCATATAATATTTCTGTGTTTTTTAAAGAAACAAAAACACTAAAATTGTTGCTACACACCCTAATTACCTTCAAAGAACCTATCAGGGAACCAGCCTCAGTACCTTCTGTCAATCAAAACAGAGAATCACCCTTAGTACCTCACAACACCCATAGCAACTAACCTCTCTTCATCATTCTTGCAAACCCCTGTCTCCAACCTTTGATTCTTTCCCAGTCCTTTCCCTTCATTTCATGAAGTTATCATCTCTTGTCTGGAATCTTCCCCTGAACACCACTGCTATGCTGAGTCCTACCTTGCTACTCTCCTATGATGCTTCATGCAGACTTCTGCTATGGACTTTCATGAAGTGTGTCTAAACTAGTTGTGGACAATTCCTGAAAGAGAAGGGTTGTATCTTATCTACACCTGAATTTTTAGTGCTTGGCACAATTCTGTCTAATAATGGAAATTCAATATACACTTTGACTGAGAGAATTAGAAAATGACAGCTCTAAAATCCAGGTGATATTTTATTGTGTTTAACAGTAAAAGGCCAAAGAAAGAGACAGTCTTATTAATTTAGGAGCTGTGATATGTAGACTATGGGTCCTGCTGTATTTGTGGTTTAGACAAGTTTAATTATTTACTGAATCTACCTATTTTGAGCAGCTAGACATCATCTGCCATCACCAGGGAGCTCTGCTCCCTCCATGGAGTTGGTTTGACATGATGAATCTGCATGGTGTTGGATGGACAGAGGTCTTTATTTCTGTCACCTAAGCATTGGCTCTGGCTTAGAAATCCTGCTTGTACATTTTTTTCTTTTTTCTTTTTTTTTTTTATTTTAATTTTATGTTTTGAGAATTTTGTACACAAGCACTGTATTTACATCATTTCTTCCCCTCCCTATCCTCTTACAACTACCCCCATGCCCCTGACTCCCTCTCAAACATATGAGCTCTTATTTAATTATTGTTGTTAAACAGATAGACTGAGTCCGTTTAGTGTTGCTACTGTGTGCGTGGATACACAATTGGGATTGGATAATGTTTCAGGAGGCTCTTCCTTGGAGAAAATGGATTCTCTCTCAGCAGTCATTGACTGATTGTAGCTCTTCATCTAGGCAAAGAGCCTTGGGAAATTCCCCATCCACATTTGCATATCAACTGGTCATGTGACTACATGGGTCTCATTTATGTGATTCTATTGTTGAGATTTCCTTGGAATTGCACATTTTTCTTGCCTGTATATGTTGTCTAGAATATGCTTTGGAAAACAGTAGTTGCTACAACCAGAGAAATGCAAGAATCTTATTGATGTAGAGAATGAAGTGTTCTTTTTTCTTTTGTGTATATGTGTATGTGTGTGTGTACATGTGTGTGTGTGCATGTGTGTATATGAGAAAGAGAGAGAGACATACAGAGAGAGACAAAGAATTGGAATACACACATGCAATAACACACACATATGTTGTTGGGGGATGCATACATGCTATAGCACACATATGTTCTTGGTCCCCAATTTCCTCCTTGTTTGAGACTTTTTCATCATTGTTGCTCACACTGAGCTAGGAGTCCTGGGAGCTTCTGCAACTTTTTTCCATCTCTGTCTCTCTGGGATTACAGATACATGGTATATTACATCTGATTTTAGAGTTTCTGAGGATTCAAACTCAAGCCCGTATGCTGGTGAGTACAGCAAGTGCCTTACACACTAAGCCATCTCCCCAACTATGAAACACTGTGGCAAATAAAGATTTATTTATTTTTGCCTCCACACTTGTCTGTGTGTACCATAAGCATGCAGTAGCAGAGGAGGTCAGAAGAGGGTGTCAGATCCTTTGAACTGGAGTTACAAACTCCAGTTGTGAGCCTTCTTGGGGGTGCTGGAAACTGAAGCTGGTCTTGAGGAAGGACAATCAATAAGTGCTCTTAACCACTGAGCCATCTCTCTAGCCTGAGGAAGTAAAGTGTTATTTCCCATCAAGACAGACACAAACCACTCATAGCCAGAATTTACAGGTGAGGAATAGATATGCAGTCTATCGCCCCAGCTTAACAGTAAAGAATGTTGGGAAAGTAGGGCTGTTTGTGGGGTTTTGTTGGACATGATCAGGAAGGTCAAAGAGTGTCAGGGTTCATCCTAACCACTGAAAAGGAACACATTTTTTGCCTAAAAAGATTCATCCTTGTCTGGAACCTGATTTCTTACCTTTTTCTCAGTTTTCTATAAAGTTCCACTTCAAGCATAGATGTATTTGACTTCACGCCATAGTGTTATAATTACTTCAAACACTGTAATGGCTAATTTTGATTGTTAGCCTGATACATCTGAGAAGAAGGAACTTTAGTTGAGGAATTATCTTCATCGAATTCTCCTGTAGATATGTCATCTTCTTGATTGATAATTAATATAAGATTGTCAAGTTGGTCTCTGGCTGTACAAGAAAGGTAGCTGAACGTGCCTAAGCAAACTAGTTAATAATGTTCCTCCCCTAGATGACAGACTGTGGCCTGTAAGCTGAAGCAAACCATTTACAACTCAGGCTGCTTCTGGACATGGTGCTTATCACAGCAATAGGAACGGTGAATGGGGAAAAGGCTTCTGAGTGTACTCACACAGAACATAGAGTAGACTCACATACAACGGTTGCATGACTGTTTTCTGAACTCATTCTTCCAATTTGCTTCTTACTCTTATGTTTTGTTTTGTTGACAAATTGAAGGTGGTTTTCTCTTTTAAAATGAAACTTTGGACAGTAGAGATGTCTTAGCTCATAGAGTTGTTTGTGCTCAGGCCCAGTGACCTCAGTTGGAGCCCTGCCTGGGACCGACAAAGTGGTAGAAAAGAATTAACTCCTAAGAATCCTAAGAATTGCTTTCTGACATCAACATGTACATTGTGACACATGTATGTACCTGTCTGTATGTGTGTGAACACACACACACAAACACATCTCAAATAAAGAAATATGTAAACATAGATATAGATAGATAGATAGATAGATAGATAGATAGATAGATAAGCAAATATTGTAAAAATCGTAAAGATCCATTCCTTTGTAAAATTCTTTGTCCAGTACTCCATCCCCCATCACTACCTAAATGCCCACCCAGTTGAGTCTATATCTGTGCATTGATCATATTTGAATTGATGTTTTATACACTGATATCAATGTAGATGGATCATTACCCCACTTATCTCTTCCCTTGCTCTATCAATGACTTTACCTCAACCCCCCAGTGGCCTACTATTTCTGAAATTGAAGGTAGTATTCGATTGCATTTTGTTGGCAATAATGTCTCTCCCTCTCCTCTACCCCTCTCTCTCTCCTGTGAAAATGTCTTCAGTTTTTGTTGACATCTGGAAGATGAGTTCACTGGCTACTGATGTCACACACACATACAAACATGAGTTCTTTGCATGCTCAGATGGTTTTCTCTGCCCCATTCCCACCTGTCTGGTTCCTAAACTTAACATTTCATACCCACCTCATCTGCATGGACATGTTGCTTTTTTTCAAGCTTTTTTTTTTTTGTCTCTAAATTCACTTTTCTAAGAAGTGAATGCAATAGGTTCAGATACAGATTTGTTGTCTGCCTCTTCCTCACTAAAGCATGCGGAGTATCTAGGTTCTGTGATTCTGTGTAAATGTCCTGGATCCATGATTTTACATCAGCATTAAACTTGGGTGCTCCAGGTTACTACAAAGCACACATCTCTCAATCTCTCCCCTGACACCTCATCAGTGTGGATCAACTATCAGGAGGTTTCCTCTAAAATGAAACATTTCTATCCTAGAGGGAGACTGGTAGAAATGGATAATGTAACCAAATCTGTAGAACTGAAACTCTGGAAGAAAACAACAAGGAAGCCTACAAGTTTCCGAAAAATACTTCCCATCACAGAAAGGTTTTAGGACTCTTAAACACGCTGAGCCACGTGCATATTTTGTCTGCAGCTTCATGGATGCCGCTCTCCTGAGCCGTCAAACTTTCCTGTGTGGGCCCTGTGATAATACAGCTGCCTTTGAGTCATCCATATTCTTGTGTACAACTCCATAAACTCATTGGTTTACTAAGCTACACTTCGTTATAAACTTGTCTTTCTTTCGTCATCCTTGGTGTCCTGGGATGAGTAGATATTTTCTCAGGTCTCCCTAGGAAAATCCACATAACATCAACATGTGCTGAGTCTTGCCATGTAGGATGCTCCAAAGAAAACCTATCCAAAGTAGAGCAAAAGTACACTCAGATTCTGACTGCTGACACAAGAGAAAGATTTCATTGTTTTGGGTTTCTTGTTTGTTTGTTTGTTTGTATTCTCCATTCTTTTTTCATATAAATTCTATTTAAAGTATTAATCTATTTGAAATCATATTGAAGACCAATATGGGCTGTCAAGATAAATTATGTCAATAATACGGGCAAAATGATCCAGAAATGCTTCTTTTGTGTGCCCTGACCAATACTGCTTCCATTGTAATCCTTGAATATTTGTGATTAATACATAATTCATGTTGCCTCTATTTAATGAATATGTATGATATTTTAATGGGTGTGCATTGGCAATGATGTCTACTAGGTAACTATGATGTTACTGTAAGATTATGCTACTGAGAACCCCAATTACTTATAACTCAGCAACTTGTTTTTCTAGGCTATGTGTGACTTGTACAACAATCAGTGAAGCTGAGTCCAGGTGAGGGATTTGTTCAAGCTGGCTCCACTTTCTAAGACTCATATCAAGTTGTTAGGAAAAAAGACACTTGGATAGAAACTATGCTGACAGTTTTTATCTTTGTTACATGAGCCAAGAAGATGAAGAAGAAAGGAGTTTGGCTTCATTTCTCTGCTGACATATTAGTATGGTGAGTACAAGAAACCATGGGGTTGGCAACTGACAATTTGATAATTTCTGTGGATTCTCTTAAAATGACAACCTGGTCTTTACTCTGCAGACAGCCCTCTACACTAAGAAGTATAGACTTTGGGTTTATCGATGTTGTAGACATTTATCTCCACAGCTTAAAGATGCATGGAGTTAACCCATTATTCAGAGGAAAAGCTATCCACGACCCAAGACATGACTGAAATCACAATACCCGTATGCAGCAAGCTTCTCTATTCATACATTCATATAACAAAACTCAACTTAAAAATTGACTATAGAGATGGCTCAGTAGTTTTGGACTATAGAGATGGCTCAGTAGTTAAGAACACTATATGCTCTGTGAGAAGACTTGGATGTAGTTCCCAGCACCTACATGGAGACTCACAACCTTCCATAACTGCAGTCACAGGGGACCTGACATCCTCTTCTGGTGCCCATGGACCATACACATGATGCACAGATATGCATGCAGGTAAAACACTCACACACACAAAATGAAAACAAGATAAATATTTAAATATATTATGCAGAGTAAGAGTTTAAAAATAATAACTAGTAAATTTTAATAATCATAGGAAGTTACAGGCATGTGACCTCTTGAGAAAATCAAGACAAAAATTAAATCAGTTAGCCTGCTGTGGGCCACAGTGAGCCACAACTGCAGAAAACCAAAGAAGGAATAGAAGCTCTGTAGAGCTGTGGTCCTAGCACTCAGGAGGTGAGGCAGGAGGATGCCTGGGACAGCCTTTGATATATAGTAACATTCTGTTAACATTGTTTCAAAAATAGTACAAAGACTGAAGCCATGGAAGGTGTACAGTTCACATCACTTATAGAGACATTTGAGACACTTAAAAAGAAAAAATTGGACGGAGGGAGATAGTGTCATTCGTAGTTGGGATATATTGGCCTGAAAGCCACTGCTCCTGCCCTTCATCGCCTACCAGTAGTAGATCTTCAAAGGCTCTTCTTGACTTCTTAAAGAAAAACTGTTAGTTTCAGACTGGTAACTTTCAAGCACTTCTGTCTTCTTTATTTTTCTTTATCATGGCATGCTTTTTTAAAATACATATTTATTTGTTCTTGTTTTGTGTGTTTAGGTGTTTTGCCTGCATGTATGCATGTGTACCACATGTAAGCAGGGCCTATGGAGGACAAAGGAGGACATTGGATAGACTGGAATGTGAATTACAGAGATTGGAAGCTCCAATGGCGGTGCTAGAACTGAACCCAGGTCCTCTGGAAGAACAGCCAAAGCTCCTAACCACTGAACCATATCTCCAGCTCCCACAGCATGATGTCTTATAAGCTACACTTAAGCATGGTTCCACAGATGCCACCTATCCTACAGCCCACTCTACCATACATTCCATGAGTTAGGACCTAAACATGTTTGCTTTATGTCTCTAGGTAGCCCTCTCTTGCCCAGCACAGGGGACCATATAGCTAAGTGAGTAATAGTAATGCACACAACTACACCTTCCACCGTGGTGTACTTTACAAATAGAACCCAGACCAGACTGTGGCTCAGGCCACAACACTCTACCAGTCCTCCACCCTCACCGACATTGACAGGCACCTATTAAGAATGTTGGCTATGAGTCTCTGGCTTGTACACTTCCATGGCACAGATTTATTACCTAGGATGATGAGCTCACATTTAGAGGGACACTGATGGCCACACAGCTTGCTTCCCACCAGCTCCCCTGCTTCCTTCCTGACTATAGGTTCTTGTTGTGAAACCCTTACTTTCAGAGATCTATAAAGGGCCCCAGCTCTGCAAAGTAGACCAGATACCTCGCTTCAGTGGCCCCAACATTCTGTCTGTCTTTTGCCCTTGGGTCTAATCTCTATTCAGAGACCCTGCCATGGTGGTATTTGTCTGTCTATCAATCACATTAACTAACATCTTTCTTACCCCCAGAAGTCAGTCTCAGTGTCCCTCTCAAACTCCAAATTAGAGACTCTTTCATGTAGTGTCTGTTCTGGCTTCCTCTTCTTACAGATCAGTCCCAGCAGACACATTAGAATTAGAGCCATGTGTACAGTCTCCTCACAATACCCAGTGAGCTGAGTGGGAGTTATGTGGTTGCTAAGAAAGAGACAATTCCAGTGGGGATGTCTCCAGGAATCTGAGCTTGTGTCTCTAGTTCCTTACCATACTTCACTGCTTCCAGTTGGTACTGACTCCTGCAGACCAGGAACAAAATAAAGAGGAAAACCAGTGAATGTGATTACCTGCTTCCTCTCTTACCAGTGGCTAAAGCCTGGTTGCAGGCTTTGACCTGAATCATGTGTTCTGCCTGTCCATCCTCTCCTCTAGGATCTAAGAAATGATTGATCAAGCCGACTGACTGTTCAGGTCAGAGATAGGAATTGCTACATTTAAGCCAATGGTGAATCAGACTGCTATAATGTGCAGCCTCATAGGCATCCTGCCCTGAGCTTGTCTGTGGATGTCTATCAGGCTCACAGGTAAGGCACCCACACTGCAGGAAAGAAATGCCAAATGCCAATCCAGAGTGTCTCGGGCTATGTCTGCCTCTAGCTCTCTCCATCTCTATCCTCATTGTCAACCTGGGATTTTTTGCACTACAGGAAGAGACAAACACCCTACCAAGAGCCTGCCTACAAATTTGTAAACAGACTCTTCAGGTGTTTGATTCCAGGCACCAAGGAAGGTGACAGACCTCAGGTTGCCAGTTTGAGGCATCAAGGGACTATGCCACCCCACTGTATAACTATGCTCAGCCTCCATGCTTCCCCTATGTGGTCTAAGTCCTACATCAACAGGATACCTTTCCCACAATGCAGGGCACCCACTCCCCTTTGCTAAAAAGCTGTAAAATAGACTTCTCAGCACTTATCAATGATTTTTTTAAAAAATCTTTTCTCTTCTCTTTGAACCCTATTGCAGTCTTTCCAGCACTAAATAAATCTTGTGGCCTAAAGGAGAAATCTGTCTTGCTATCCTCTATGGAATTCAAAGCCAGAAAGAAATGATGGGCTTATGAAAATGATTAAGGTTCTCCACAAGAACAGATCCAGCAGGATGTGGGATGTATACAGTTCAGGAGAGGTTTTATTAGATGAGTTGACATTGTCAGAGGTTGGAAAGGCCAATTCACATGTGTTTAAAACAATGTAGAAAATTAGGATCTTTCAATACATAACCCAAGGCAGAACAGGCTCCCACTGTAGTTAGCTCAGGTGCCCTTACTTAGCCCCAAGCTTCTTCGATCTTTCTGTTCACAGAAGTATCATCCTCCTTTAAGTAATTTGATAGGGCTAGGTCTTGACTCACAAAGAAATAAGACAAGAAAAGAGAAGAAAATGGTTCCTAGATCAAAGTATTAAAGACTTTGAATTATGATGGATCATTAGGACAACATGGGCTATGTGTTCACTGTTGGAACAAGAGCTGTCATCAGTAGGATGTCGAGTCCTGAATGGCTTATGCAACCTTGAAGGTAAGGATAACATCTATCTTCCTACAGGGAAATTGTGTCATGAATTCTCAACAATATGGTCTCCTAAACATAAGCTAATCACCAGTCAACATCTACTGTGGAAGGGGTAAATACAAGGCCCCACCCATATATAAAGAGCTCTAAGCAAACAATGGTTTCTGAGAGAGGGAGGACCATTCTTCTCCAGAGATGAGCACCCTGATGGGTTATCCAATCACAAGCAGTCAGCCCTAAGCTAAATGAACACAACAGGATTGTGTGTTTAAGAATAGGAATTGAAGAAGGGGTCATATATCTGAGAGAGAATGAGTGGGAGGGACAAGAGCTGGAGGAGGGGCAGGAAGGTGGAAATACAGTATGCACATAAGAAATCCTGAAAAGAAAAAAGAAGCATGGCTGTTTAGTGAGAGTTTTGTTTTCTTTAAAACCTCAGTTATGTTATATGAATATATTTGTGTTTTAATCCCAGGTGTGAGATATGAGGCTGCCTCAGTTTGTCCACAGTTGTTAACTATGGTTGTCTCTTGCTGTCGCAGGGACATGATTTTTGCCAGCTGCAGATAGTTTAACTTCAGAAATGCTGGAGATGTTATAAATAGCAGAACTCCAAGAGGAGAAAGGGATGCTCTGAAGGGAGAGGAGGAAGAGGAGGAGGAGGAGGAGGAGGAGGAGGAGGAGGAGGAGGAGGAGGAGGAGGAGGAGGAGGCTGGTCCCTGCTGCTCCTGGTTGCTGTTGCTGCAATTTGACAAAAAGGAGTTGGAGATGCCCTGACTACAAAGACTGGACTTGCCCCAAGGAACCTGATGACCCTAACCAGCAGAAAGTAGCATAAAGAGGTCTACACCCCTTTTCCCCTCTAACCTTCTTCCTCTCTTTCCTAGTGTTGGGGGATTGGAAGGTATTAGGGTAGAATAAAGGTTGGAAGGGTGAGAGATAGCCAATAAAAAAGATTTTGAAAAATGCCAGTAAGTGGAGCCCAGACAGAGCAATGCAAAATGGGAAACTTGGTTTCTAATGCTGCAGAGGAGATGGCAGGGCATGAAGGAATGAATACACGGTTTCAGGATGCGAGCAAAACGTTTATTGCAGCTGCTGCCACTGAGTTCTCTCTGGCTATGCTGCCACAGGGGATTTTCTGTTTTTGGCTTTTCTTTTTCTAGTATTCTGTTTCAGAAAAAGATTGGAAGGATGAAAGGTATAATAACCAAATAAAATAGAAAAAAAAGTCAATATAACTGGACAGTGGAAGCAAAATGGAGAAGAAGAGAGAACAAAGCAGAGAAAACTAAAAAGGAAAAGAAATAAATGAAATGAAGGAAGAAAAGAAAGCAGATTGACCACTAACCCAGATTTGCATTATCTGAGGCATGAGAAAGGGAACATCTATCCATTGTTCAGGAAATCATGATTCCCCTCAGTTCCTCCTGGGACCCTTTCTGCTTCAGCTCCCATACATTCTACACTGGCTCAAACACTCTGTATTTCATCTCCCAGGACCCTTCATCCAACCACATGCAAAACCAACCACCTGTGAGCAGTGGCCATGCCCTTTCATCAGATGGGACGAGATCAGCCCTGATGAAGAAAATAAGAAGTAACCACATTTAAAGTTTAACCCAGCCGGGCAGTGGTGGCGCACGCCTTTAATCCCAGCACTTGGGAGGCAGAGACAGGCAGATTTCTGAGTTCGAGGCCAGCCTGGTCTACAGAGTGAGTTTCAGGACAGCTAGGGCTACACAGAGAAACCCTGTCTCGAAAAACCAAACCAAACCAAACAACAACAACAACAACAAAAAACGACAAAAAATAAAGTTTAACCCAGTGGACACATGGTGATACAGCCTCCATCTCTCATTAGTTTCTCAAAAGTAATCCTCCTTGGTTCCATAGCATGTGACTTTAAATTCTTCACGAAAACCCATAAAAAGGCATCTGGAGTCCTGTGTCCCAGTAATGTCAAAATGTGTGCTTCCTATCTGCAAAGGAGGGCTGCCAAGATATAGGTGCTTTCAATCAGCCCTGAAGACCTGAGTTCAACCCCTGGAACCTGTAAGGGTTTTTGTGGTGATCAGAAGGTCAAGGAATGCCACAAAGATCACAACATACAACAGACCTCACACAAGAGAATTGTGGAGGGGACAGTGTCACATGCTGCCTCTAAGCGCAGATGAGAGAGAGAGCAGAAATTGAGATCCATGGTAGGTGGACTTTATCGGGTGGAGAAAGCATGCACACACATGACCATGGTGATGTGGGAAATGTGTCTCATGGCCTAGTAGTGATGATGTGTCATGTTGGCCTTTAGTGATGACATGGAGTTAGTGCCAAGTCATTGAAAGTGGGAGGAACCTGGTTCTGAAACGTAGTGGCTCCTAACAGGACACAGTTGGTAGGATCAGGAAACGGATTCCTGTGAGTTGTCCTCTGACCTTCATATGTGTGCTGTGGCTATAAATTAATTAATTAACTAATTAACATTTTTAAAAGCCAGGAAAAAAGAATAATTTGAGTATAATTCCTAACAACTAACTACAGGTTTATTTGTTTGTTTGTTTTTTAAATGAAATACTAGAGTCAGCATTTCCTGACACCATTTTTTATTCATAGATCACAACTTGCTATCATTTTGATCTTGACCCTAGTCCTTGAGTGGTCTATGTGTTAAAGGCATGGTCCCCCAACTACTATTGTTGGGTGGTGGTAGCTTTCAAGGAGGGGTCTCGTTGGATGTCTGCAGGTCAGATAAGTGTTTGCTTTTCAGTGGAATTATGAAACTCTGGTCGTTCCTCCTAATCCCCTCTCTTCCTCCCCCCCATCCCCCTCCATCCTTCCTTCTTCCTTCATTTCCCATTGTGTTAAACTGTGTCAACACAGGTCCAAAAGTAATGAGGTAGCCCATCGATCATGGACTGGAACCTTACTCACACAGAGCCCAAATAAACCTTTCCTCTTTATAAGTTGATTTCCTCAAGTTTTTCTTACAGTGATGTAAAACTGATGAATACACAGATCCAATATTTGTGTGTTTCAGGCTTGAGGTGATTTATCTTTATTTACTTTTAATTTCCTCATGTAATGTTTCAAATCATACCAGGAGTTGTTATAAATGGCTGGTGCTAAATTTTGTAGAGGTGTTATATTGCTACTTAATGCCTGCATTTGATGTAGTTATTAAAAGGCTGACAATATCAATCACCATGGCAACACAAACAAAAATTTATGGTCCATTTCAGACTCCTGAGGCTGGAAATATTTTATAGCTATTGAAAGTCTGAGGCATGAGGCAGTTCAGACACTTAGCTGCTGAGGAAGTGGGACCCAGAAATATATCAATTCAGATGTGGGCTTCTTAGGAGAAATCCATGTTGAATAATAACTCAGGTTATTTGCTTTTAATTGTCTGGTCATTGAAATTCTAGGGCATGTGTGTAGCAACTACACCCATGGGGCATATCCATATGTCTTTCATGAGGGGGGTACTACCTTCTGTGAAATAACCATGGGAAGGGAAAAGTCAAAACCACACCAAAAAAAAAATTGTCCTTTACTAATAAATCTTCTTATGCATCGGATGGAACAGTGTCATCTATGTCTCCATAGTAACCAATGCTGTCATAGGGGAAACATTTCAGGAGAGATCCTGTCAATGACACCATAAATAAAATACATGCCTGGTGTACTGTGAGCTTCGAAAAGATTTGCCTGTGTCCTTGCTGCTGTTCAACAAGGCACACAAATCACTTATTGTCTTCCTTATTTATATACTGAAGCCAAAAGGAAAAGAGAGAGAGAGAGAGAGAGAGAGAGAGAGAGAGAGAGAGAGAGAGAGACTGTGTTCTATACAAAGGCTTCCATGAGGATGACTGATAGTGATCGTGTATTTAAAAGGCCACTTTGTACCTTGTTTCACAGGATCAGATCAGATATAGGCCCTACTCATCAGCACATGAAAGAGCCCATCATAACAGAAGAGGTAAGAACAAACAGTGGCGCGATCTCATCTGTAGCTCCAGAAGCTTTCCCTTCATGAATGTAAATACTGAGCGGCCCAGACAAAGACTAAACTTGGTGACTTCGATGCTTGGAAGATGTAAGTGACCCTGGGCCTTCTTCTAGTACCTTCCACAGCTGTTGCAGTACTACTTCTGTTCTCAAATGCCTCAAAAATTATCTTCTTTCCCAACCTTGATGCATACTATCACTGCCCTCTCTTAGTTTTTTTTTTTTTTTCCCTCCTAACTCTCTGCTGTGACAGTATGAAGAAGTACTTGGTTGAAGCAGTTAACTAGGGGATAAAGAGAAAGCACTCAGCCAGCATGCTGCGATGCTTAGTTGGGAGCTGGAGAAAGGGAACATTTACATAATAAATGAGCACAAATGGTCAGATAGCAAAAAATGTGGTGTGCAATGGGGACATTTTAAAGAGATGGGTAAGTGGAGCAGGAATGACACATTCTATTACTCAATTTAGAGTCACAGACAAGTCAGGTTCAGTCATCTTCCTTAGTAAGCCAATTAAAGCAGTCAAATTAATAGTGAAATAAAACATAGATTTGTTTAATATGGCCATACTAGGAAGCAAGACAAAGAGATCCAGGGACCACTTAAGTTTATCTTCAGGGTCTTGAAGTAAGGAAGGGATAAGCAGAGACCAGAGCCACGCTTATCTAAGTAGTCAAGGCATGGCCCTGTCTACCACAGACACAACATAGTCTCTGCTGTTACCTGGTATGATACATTGTAAATCTCTTTCTAGGAGAAAAGTGTGCCCTCTGTCTGATCCAGACTGAAGGCTTTCCATTTTCCCAGTCTAAGAGTTCTGAAATAATTCTAATTTCTTGGGGTCCCTTGTTTCAGTACTCAGATGGCCAAAGTGAGGGGTATAAGTGTTTCTTTAGAATATCTTTGGCTGGGCATGATAATGCACACCTTTACTTCCAGTAATATGGAGGCAGAGGCAGGAGGATTTTGTGAGTTCAAGCCCAGCCTGGTCTGCAAAGTAAGTTCTAGCATAGCCAGGAATATATATTGAGACCTTATCAAAACAAAACAAAACAAAACCAATAACAGAAACACCTACCTATCTTTATCTCTGCCAGGAAAGTTACACATCAACTTAAGCAGAATCCTGCATCCCTTCTGCTGCAGGGTTTCTAGGGTTGAGATTCTAGATACTGGATGACACAAAACTTGATTTCATTGTCTAGACTAAGTTTGAAACCCCTATGTCACTTCCATGAAGGGGAAAGAGTGCTCCCTGGCTGGTGTGAAAACCAGAAGCTCCCTTGTGGGTGTCCAAATTCCCCTAGAGGTTATTGTTTCACTGCTGGGTTGAGAACCAACCTGGAGAATTAGTTTTTATTATTTTATTTATATGGGTGCTTTGCCTGCATGTGTGCCCACCATATGCTTGCAGTACCCCCAAGAGGCCAGAAAAAGGAATTGGATCTCCTGGAAATGGAGTTACAGATGGTTATGAGCTACCATGTAATTTGGGTATAGAACCTGGGTCCCCTGCAAGAGCATCAAGCACTCTTAACCTCTGAACCATCTCTAACCTCATCAAGAACACATGAATACCTGGCATTGGAGCTGTTCTGTGGTAGCAATATGCTCACTATTGATGTTGGGATAACTTAATGTCTAAGAGGTGAGGAATGTTTAACATTTACTTCTGAGTATTTGAAAATCATCCTGATTGAATTCATGTTCCTGTAACTCCTGCTTACCCCTCTCTGGGAACTGACGAAGTATAAGAGATTCATCCCTCAGCATCTTGAACAATCTGAACTGAATTCTCTGTTATAAGGCAGAGCAACAGCTATGTAGATGCCACGTAAGGTCCTGTGTGGTTCTGGCTTTTGAACATGCCTCTCCTCTGTAAGGAGATTATCATGCAGTGGACTCATAGAAATGAAGATATATTTTCTATTCTGAATGAAAGAGTTAAGCCCCATTGAGTCATGAGGAAATCAACACAATTCAAGAGAAAACACAAACAGCAAAAAGTCAAAGAAATCAACTGTAATGTTAGAATCCAGAGCCCACTGCTGCTGAGGCCACAAGACCCTAGCAGCTCTTCCCCTACTGAGAACATTGCCTGTGCATCTAAAGCTAAAACACTTTTATGGTCCAGATTTTTCACCTGGGGAGATGTGTTTATATCAAACAGCATACACACCCTGCCTTGAACCCTTTCCCTGCTTCCTGTCTGGGATTCAGAGATCCTGGCTGCAAGCCCCTGTTGTGAAACTCTGTTCTTGGAGAGCTATAAAAAAAAAAAATCCTTGGGCTGGAGAGATGTCTCTGCTTTTCCAGAGGATCCATATTTAATTTTAATCCCCAAATTCCCAACACACACACACACACACACACACACAGTAGCTCACAATCATCTATAACTCTAGTTCCTAGAGATTCAATGCCCTCTTCTGGCCTCTCCAAACACACATGTAAAGCACATAGATATATACAGCAAGCACTCAAACACATAAGATAGTGTTTTAAAGAAGAAGAACAAATCACTCCACTTCTACCTCTCAGACTTGATTTCTTTCTTCAGACACCACCATGCTGTCTCTCTGAGGTGCTGTAGCTTGAACTGTCCTCAAAGCTCCTGCCTTGCTGTTGTCTGCCCATTCGCTGTCAATGACATCAACTACTCTTCTCATAAACGTCTGATCTTCAACAATCCTTCTCAGGAAAACCATTGAGCATACATCCAAGACCTTCCAATAATATACTTCATAGAGGCTCTTTTGCAGAATGTATAGGCACAGGGGGACTCCACTAATTTCTTTGGATGGAAATATAATGCTGACATAGTAACACATAACAGAGACTATTGTGTGGGAACATTTGGGGGTCGTGCATGCACATTCTAGATTCCTCTATAATACTTCATAGTTCAGAACAGAGAATGTTTATGGCACATGAGAGTGTTTTCATATGTGTGACCAGATGGTTCCTACTCCCAGGAGAGAAGGGAAAGTGATCTAAACTTTTATTAGGAAGCCACATAGAGACATTTGTAAAATCTCATGAATTTGGCTTCACCTGATCGCTTTTACATTTGTGATATTTATGTGTTGTTCTGTG
Organism: Uromys caudimaculatus; assembly: GCA_028551405.1. Classification (NCBI taxonomy): domain Eukaryota; kingdom Metazoa; phylum Chordata; class Mammalia; order Rodentia; family Muridae; genus Uromys; species Uromys caudimaculatus. The sequence goes on from CM052721.1 coordinate 25,738,848, forward strand.
TATTAATTATTCATTTTTTTGCCCTGCTTTTTGCTGTTGTTTACTGTTTTTCGCAGGTGGGTGTCGCGCGCTGTACCGTCTCGCCAGCAAGAACGGACACGGACACAAGAATCCTTCTGCAGCTAAGCATTTATTGTATCATGAAGAGAAGAACGAGGAAGACCCTGAGCCCCAAAATGGCACCATTTAAATACTCCCCAAGGTGCGTGTCCTTTCCTGATTAGGTGCTCACTCATCACCCCATTTTATGCCCCGGGATGGGCAGTGACTTGGTGTACGCGTCTTTACTGCACATGCGCCTACAGCTTGTTTACCAGAGGCGACAGCGGATATCGGCGCCATCTTGTAATGGCGAATGCCGTCACAGCTCTCTACATCTCCCCCTTTTTTATTTATTTATAGAAGCAGCTATAGCACAAGCATCAGTGGGCTAGATCGGGGTAGGGCAAGCATTCCCTGTCTTAGGTCACTCCATCTCGAACACCGCCTTACCCGTCATTGATAAGTCTTGTTATTCTCAAGAACCTCTGTCTTAGGTCGGTCAGATGCCGGTGGAGGGTGGCCCATCTTTGGGAGATGCTCATCACCGAAATATTCAACCACTGACTGTGGGGATGAGTACATCTCCACACTCTGACTTGGGAATGAACCTACAGCTGCATTATTTCTTAAGCATAGACAGCCATATGGCAGGGGAGGCTCCTTGCTCAATGGCAACAAGTGCTTGGGCAATCACAACTTTGTCACGTCTCTGTTGAGTTCTGAGTTTGCAGACCAACCAAAGTAGGAACACCAGCCCAAAACACAGGACTGTACCAAACGTTGCCACCCCCACCCACTCTTTAAAAAACGAAAAGGCTGAAGAAATCCAGGAGGACAGTCCCTCTGTCAGAGATAAATCCACACGTGTTGAGTTGATCGCTATCACCGCTGCCCTCAGTGCATCGAGTGTTTCCTCAAATCCATTTGACCAGTTCCCTGCTAAATAAAGAGATAAACGTCTGGACAAATTAGCTGCTCGTGTAAAATTTTCATATTGTACACTAGTAATGCAAAGTGCTCCCATCTTTCTTTCACATCCTACTTGGGCCAATTGAAAAAGAATGTCCAATCTTTCTTCTACTAAATCAAGACGTTGATTGACAATCACCAGCCCACCCTTTAGCTGCGAACTGGTGGTGGTATGAAGATTGATAGCATCTGCCACTTGGGCGGACAACTGATTGGGTGCCGTCCCTGTTTGTACTGTAGTTGTCATGGCAATCCCTGCGGCAGTAGCAGCGGCCGCACTGGCAGCCAAAGCCGTCACTACAGCCGCTACGATCGCCAACGTGCCGAAATCTCTCTTTTGTCTAAATAGGGATAGGATAGAAGGGGTCTCCACGGGGACGGGGACCCATCGTGGAACTCTGGTGACCATTGCACGGGTGAATCGTCCTGAATTCCAACATTGCGACATCCAACAGGTCTCATTACTGCAATTTCCAAAAGATTGATTGGAAAGAATAAACAAGAAGGGAGGATAAACACAAACAGGACTTGTTGGGAAATCAATCCTGTTTGCAAGGGTTTCATTACATCTATCAATTGTCTCAGTGGTGTTAGCAAGTTTTGTTGGGCCATTCAGACCCATCCCAACATTACTAGAAGTACCTTCCACCAACGACTTTCCCATTGAACCACCACGGAGAAAAACTAGAGGGTTAAGATCTGTACAGCTACCATTGACTCCACAAAGTAGCCATCTGTGAAAAGGATTTACTCTACGAGCCTGTGAAAAGAGTCCCTGCTTCATAACTATGTCTTCTGGTGACTCTTTCATCATGTTTGGAGAAAATGAAAAAGTCCTATTCAAATCTGCCCAAAGGGTGAGAGGTGATTGACAACCAGACCAAGGCGGAATGGGTCCCTCGTCATCCATGCCACAAAACGGGGCTAACTTAGGTTGACGGGGAAAATCGTCATATGAAAATTTAGAATGTAAGAAGGTGCCATTTATCCAGATGACCTTCTGCAAAAAGGTATTATTATAAAGGGTAATGACCTCCTCTCCCCTCTTTATTTGTGAAAACGGGTCAACCGACTTGCTGCGAGTCTGGCCATGAAACCATCCCAAGATTCTGTCCATAAGTGGGATGCAATTTCCTGATTCAGGTGACTGGAGTTGAAAACATAGAGAGCCCTGCTCCGGCAGAGAACGGTCTTCTCCCAGGGGCTCCCTAAGATCATCATAAGGCAAATAAGGCAAGGCTAATTTTGTATTAGTTATAAAAAACTGAGGAAAAACACGTGCATCATGTCTAACAGGCATGGGTTTTGGGAAGGCCGATAAAATTGCCCATCTATATTCCCCTAGTATACTCGGAACCCGGTGAATCATCAGAAGGACCGGGATCAGAAGAATCCGTCCGGTGTTCATCTTCAGGTGTTAAGACTTTGCGTGTCAGTCACTCCGGTAGCCAAAACGGGTTGTCTTCTCCCTGTGGAAAGACACAAACAGCTCCCCTGGATCTTATTAAAATAGGATCCGGGCCCTTCCAATGACCAGTCAAGACATCTTTCCATTTTACCATTTCTTTTGGCCTATCAGGCTCCAAACTGTGACGGTCAGCCTCAGTGTGGCCCTGACTGTCAAGATTTAAGAAATTGAGGGTAAAGAGTGCCATAGAAATGGCTATTCTTGGTGTAGAGGGCAAGGCTTCCTCAATTCCACCCTTTTGTTTTATTAAGTAGGATTTAAGGGTACGATGGGCTCGTTCCACAATGCCCTGTCCCTGAGGATTATATGGAAGGCCCGTTAGGTGCGTTACCTCCATCTGATGGCAAAATTGTTGAAATTTTTGAGAGGTATAAGCTGGTCCATTATCTGTCTTAATGAATACAGGTTTGCCCCAAGCACTCCATGCCTCAAGGCAATGTTGTATTGCATGTAAGGCCTTTTCTCCTGTTAGAGGTGTAGCATGAATAACCCCAGAACATGTATCAATGGAGACATGAACATACTGGAGTTTTCCAAAGGAGGAGACATGTGTAACATCCATCTGCCAGACCTGAAGTGGCCTGATTCCCCGTGGATTAATACCCACATGGGGCGTAGGCAAAAACTGACAACAATTCTGGCACTGGGTAACTATTTCTCTAGCTTCTTTCCGAGTCAAATTAAATCGGTGGCGTAGGGTTTCAGCCGTAACATGAAAACTTTTATGAAATTCTCTTGCCATATCTATTTTAGGGGAAGACACGAATGCAATCATTTTTGTCGCTCCATCCGCTAAATCATTTCCATAAGACATTGGGCCAGGAAGACCCGAATGAGCCCTAATATGTGTTATAAAAACGGGAAATTCCCTGTTTGAAAGAGTAAACTGGATTTGTTGAAAAATTCTTGCAAGCTTACTAGAAGATTTTATTACTCCCGCTACCTCAAGAGCTTTAACTGCATTGACCACATAAGAGGAATCTGAAACGATATTCAATGGGCCAAGAAAGGTCTCAAGAACTTCAAGCACTACCAGACATTCAACAATCTGGGGTGAGGTTTCATGATATTGTTTAATAGTTATCTTTGCATCAAGCACATAAGCGCCTATACCAGTACTAGAGCCGTCTGTGTATACCACAATTCCATTTACAAGGGGTTCCTGGGATATAATTCGTGGAAACATGATGGCTTGTTTTAAGGCAAATTATAAAATTGGAAGCTTTGGATAATGATTATCAATTTTCCCAGTAAAGGAGGTAACCAAGACTGCCCACATATCTGAGGTGGCAGCTAAAGTCCGAACTTGAACAGCTGTATACGGGACTATTAACATTTTTGGCTCTTTTCCAAAATGGGTCACGGCAGCTTTTATACCGCGAAGTGCAAGTTGAGCAACCGCATCAGGATCCCAATCAATAATTTTAGCAGGAGAAACATTTGGATGGATCCACAATAAAGGCCATAAAACTGCTGTGGGCAATTGTATAGTTTTAAAAACACATAAATCAAAAATCTTGGTTTCTTCAATGCGTTGTAATTGGGCATTCTGTAAAGCATGTTCTACAATCTGTAAAGCTCGACCCGTGGCTGGGGTCAAGGCCCTTGGGGATGCAATATGAGGATCGCCTTCTAGAATATCAAACAAAGGCTTCAATTCAGCGGAGGGAATTTTCAAAAATGGTCTTATCCAATTTATATCTCCTAATAACTTTTGAAAATCATTTAAGGTATGTAAATGATCTCTACGAATTTCCACCTTTTGAGGGACTATTTTTTCAGGATAAATAACCGATCCCAAAAATGAGCCCACTTCTGAAATCTGAACCTTTTCAGTAGCAATTTGTAAACCCCATTGTTCTAATGTTCTAATCAAAAATGGATATGAACTCTGTAAAATTACTAATTCTCTATGACACATAAGAATATCATCCATGTAATGTATCAAAAGTAAGGATGGAAATTGTTTTCTCACAGGTTCAAGGGCCAGTTGTGCATACAGTTGGCATATGGTAGGGCTATTAGCCATGCCTTGAGGCAGGACTTTCCATTGGAATCTTTTATCAGGTTCATAATGATTAACTGCTGGTAAAGTAAAGGCAAATTTCTGTCTATCTTTTGGACATAAAGGGATAGAGAAAAAACAATCTTTAAGATCTATAATTATTATCTTCCACTGCCTAGGTAAGGCTGAAAGCAGGGGAAGGCCTCGCTGTATTGAGCCAAATAAACGCATCTGTGCATTAATGGCTCTCAGATCGTGGAGGAGTCTCCATTTTCCCGATTTCTTTCTTATTACAAAAATAGGGGTATTCCATAAAGAAGTGGAAGGTTTTAAATGTCCAAGCTGCACTTGCTCGCTAGTTCTGTGGCAGCATGTAATTTTTCAGAGGATAGAGACCATTGAGGAACCCATACAGCTTCCTCTGTGAGCCATGGTATGGGCATGGAGCTCTCAACAGCCCCTAAGAAAAACCCAGTCCATATCTTCCTTCATTACTTTCCTGTGGGACTGGCTCTAATCTTCCCTGTTCCTCTTTACCTCGACCTTTTCCTTTTTTGTAGCCCATTTTCCTCATGATCCTGACAGCTTGTTGAGAATAGTCATTGGTCAATCTTAACCCTAGATCTTGTAGGATGTCTCTCCCCCAGAGATTAACCGGGAGAGGGAGAACATAAGGGACAACTTGTCCAGATTGACCTTCCAGAGCATGCCAGGTCAGAGAGCGTGAGCTGACGGTGGGGCTGGCTTCATATCCCAGTCCCTGTAGGGAATGGGACGATTGAGTAACTGGCCATGTTTTAGGCCACCAGTTGGAGGAAATAATACTCTTATCAGCCCCAGTGTCTAGGATCCCTGTAAATTTTTTACCTTCTATTGTTACCTCCAGGGTAGGCCTGGAGCTAAGATCTATCACCAGATGAGCCTGATCTGTCCCAGAGGAACCATATTTCGCGGAGTTTCTAGGTGCCCCAAAAGATGGAAAACAATCATGTGAGCTTGGAAGAATAATTAATTGAGCAATTCTATCACCCGGAGAAATGGAGAAAACGCCTTGGGGGCAAGAACAGAGGACCTGAAGCTCCCCTCTACAATCTTGATTTACTACTCCTGAGTGAATAACAAGCCCTTTTGAAGTCAGCAAGGCTCGACCTAAAATAAGGCCAACACTCCCTTCAGGTAGGGGACCTGTAAAATCAGTGGGGATAGGCTGAACGCCCATTTGTGGCATTAATATGAATCTCGAGGTGGAACGGAGGTCCAGTCCTCCTGATCCCTTTTTGGCTCTACGGATAGTGACATCTGTCTGTGAGTCTGGGGCCCATACTTCTTGGGGCCCTGGGACCTGGGGCCCGGATGTCCGTTTTTTGAAGGATCCTCACTTTTCTCAGCTTGAGAAGGCCCATGCTGTATAAGTTTACCCTTGATGTCCCTTACTGAACGGCATTCATTGGCCCAGTGGTAGCCTTTCCCACATTTGGTACAAAGTCCTGGACATCTTTTTC
>CM052721.1:25745333-25807995 GCA_028551405.1 Uromys caudimaculatus
GGGCCCTGGGACCTGGGGCCCGGATGTCCGTTTTTTGAAGGATCCTCACTTTTCTCAGCTTGAGAAGGCCCATGCTGTATAAGTTTACCCTTGATGTCCCTTACTGAACGGCATTCATTGGCCCAGTGGTAGCCTTTCCCACATTTGGTACAAAGTCCTGGACATCTTTTTCTAGTGGCCGCTCGACATTCCCTTTTCAGATGTCCTGGTTTCCCACAATTATAACAGACCTTACGATCATCCGTACCTGGACATCTTTGACTCTGTAATATAGCGGCCGCGAGGCCAGCATCAGTGAGTGGCCCTCCGAGCTCTCTACAGGTCTTTAACCAATCCTGTAGACCTTTACTTTTCCTAGGAGCAATAGCGTTCCTGCATTCTTGGGTGGCTTGCTCATAAATCAATTGCTCAATTAACGGTTTAGCTAGTTCCGGGTCTCCAAAAATCCTTCCTGCTGCATCTGCCATTCTAGCTACAAAATCCGAAAATGGCTCTTGGGGGCCTTGTACAATCCTAGTCAAATGCCCTCCAGTCTCCCCCTTCCTTGGCAACATTTTCCAGGCTTTTACTGCAGTAGCAGCAATCTGTGTGTTGGCCCCCCAAGCATAGTTTGTCTGATTATTAGTATAGGGGCCCTGTCCTGTCAGCATCTCAAAATTCCAATTCCTTTGGTCCCCTTCAGAGCTGGCATTAGTCCTGGCCTGAGTTTGAGAGGCATCATGCCATAGTGCCTTCCATTCCAGATATTGTCCCATATTTGGAAGTACGGCCTTTGCGACCGTCTGCCAGTCTCCCAGGGTCATTGCCATGGTGGCGAGTCTTTCCACTTGAGAGATAGTAAAATTGGCATTGATCCCATAATTGTGGACTGATTCCACGAGCTCCTTAATTTGGTTATATTTCACTGGTGCATGGACACGGCCTCCATCTGTTTCAAATACCGGAAAGGTTTGCCAGATTTTCTTTTGCTCTTCCTTAGAGAGAAAGGAGTCTGAACTGAACCCCTCCACATAAGGTGGTGGCGCACTGGGGCCTATGGGCCGGTGTACCAAATGCCTTCCTTTCTCTCCCCTCTGTTGCCCAAGATTTCGCCTGGCGGGGGGGCATTCATCAGGATAATACCTCTCCTCCTTATATCTAGCCGCTTCCTCTTCTAAATCTTCCTCCTCAGAGGGACTAAGTCCATCATCCTCTGAGCTATCCAGCCCTAAGGCTTCTAAGTCTTTCACGGGATAAAGGTGTCTTTTCTCTTCTACACCTTTTCCTTCCTTCTCCGATTTCTCTCCCGGGGCGTTCTTTCCCTTATCTCTCTTTTCCTTAGACTCAGGGTCCTCGGAAAGGCCTTTTTTCTTAAGCATGCTTTTCTTTTTCTGAGCTCCTAATCTCTTATCCCACTCTGTTTCTGATATGCTGTCTTGTAACTCCTCTAATGCTCCTTGTCCTGCCTTCACCATCGGACTACACTTGTCGTCCTCCAAACAAGATTTAATCAACAACCATACTGAGCGGACACCGGGCTTTAGCTTTCCATTTTCTTCTTCCTGGTCTAGGTCTCTCCCTAATTTTTCCGACGAGGGGAGTGTTAGCGACCCAGAGCAGGCAAACCAAGGCGCCACACGGTCAATTTCTTTAATAAAGTTTGTCAATATGCATTTAGAAAGCATTAAATCTCGTTGTTTCAGAACTGATTGTAAAGCCGACACCACTGACTGTGAAGCCCCCATGCTGCTCCTTTATTTACAAGAGAACGCTACTTACAGGGGAAAGGCGCTGTGGCTTATCTACGCCCGACTGACCGTGCTCCATCTGAAATCTAACACCAGCCCTTGTGAGCGCAAAACGAAACCAAAAGAAAAAGGACAAGCGCCGTCAGCACAATAATAATAGCTTCCACCACTTCGGCCGCCTGTGGTGAAAGAGCGGAGAAATCAAGACCAAACATACCTCTCAGAGCTATCCTTAGCGCTGCAGTTCTGAATTCTTCCCCGCAGGACGGGGGTCTCCTCGGCGCCAACGGTGGTAGGCTGCCCGGCGTCCCGGGTTTCAGCACCAGTTGTTGCGCACTGTACCGTCTCGCCAGCAAGAACGGACACGGACACAAGAATCCTTCTGCAGCTAAGCGTTTATTATATCATGAAGAGAAGAACGAGGAAGACCCTGAGCCCCCAAATGGCACCGCTTAAATACTCCCCGAGGCGTGTGTCCTTTCCTGATTAGCTGCTCACTCATCACCCCATTTTATGCCCCGGGATGGGCAGTGACTTGGTGTACGCGTCTTTACTGCACATGCGCCTACAGCTTGTTTACCAGAGGCGACAGCGGATATCGGTGCGATCTTGTAATGGCGAATGCCATCACAGCTCTCTACAGGTGGGGATTTTATTTGTTTTTTGTTTGTTGTTTGATTGGTTGGTCTTGCTACATTGTATAAAAAAAAATGTAGCACTCAAACCAACATTGCATTCATGAATTCTCCAGTTTGAGGTTGTTTCTTAGCTACTGTCAGATGTGACTTTTATGAAGAAACAAAAAAACAAGACATTTGGAGAAAAAACCCTCTTGGGGATACACACAAGCAGGGAACCTCCTGGTCACTGTACACACATTGGTTTGGTTTTAATGAATGAGACAGCTGTAAACTACTGGATTATATTAAATCCAATACCTACTTCCCCCAACCTAAGAGTTTTTGTATCCCAAAAGTTTTCATGACTTTAAATTGAAGAAATCATGAAACTCTATTCAGTTGCATATCCTGGGCTCTCCAAAAGACTTGTGGATCCACTTTTGGGCTGGAGGTCCCAGGGCTATAAGAAAGCTGATGAGAAAGCCATGGGGGGCGAGCCAGTAAGCCATATCCCTCAGTTCTGGCCTCCAGGTTCCTGCCTTGAGACCCATCTCTGACATGATTTCATGATTCGCTGTGAGCTTTTAATAAATTGAACTCTTTCCTCCCCAAGTTGCTTTTAGTTGTGGTATTTATCACAACCACAGGTGGAAAACTAGGACAGGCAAACTGGGGCAAATTAAAGGCAATAAAAATCATTTGAGAGGCTGGAGAGGTGGTTCAATGGTTAATATCACTAACTGCTCTTCCAATGGTCCTAAGTTCAATTCCCAGCAAGCACATGGGGACTCACAACCATCTGTAATGAGATCCGATGGCCTCTTCTGGTGTGTCTGAAGAAAGTGACAGAGTACTCACAAACACAAAATAAATAAATCTCTAAAAAGAAAATCTTTTGAGCTCTACCCCCTCCCTTCTTATTAAAAACCCCACTGATGGTTTCTGTATGCTACCTCGATCTCCCTTCCATGCCTCTTCAGTGTCTCTGCTGCAGTGAAGTCTGAGGCAATAAGGACAGAACAGTATAAGCATCCTGTGCCGTGCTCAGTGTTGTACTGTGACATCCACATCAGTTTCAATGTTCCACACCTCTGGGCTCCCTGTTTCAATTCTTTTTCCAGCCCAGTGACAGAGTTACCATATCAAAACTTACCTGGCACTTGCAGCCTCTGCACCCACAACCCATGGGTAAATCAAGCATCTGCCTGCTAGTCTTTCTATCAGAGACTAATACCTCTCCACTGATTCTAAAACAAAGGAACTGGGGACCTGGCTGGTGCTGTTCCTAAAGATCAATTGAAATCCTCCCACAGGAGTGTGAGATTAGATCTCAGGATGGCTGGGTTCAAAGGGAAGTCATAAGTTATTCTTTAGCAGTTCAAGCTCCTGACCTTTCCCCCCACAAACCTTCAAACAGGAAAGTCGAGACTCTGGGACAACACACCTCCAACATTTTCCACAAGGAGCTGCAGAAGTAAGTATGGTCTGTGTTATTTTTATCCCTTCTGCAGTCGGCCAGAGGTGAACTACAGCGTACTTTCTCTCACAGTGAGCTCAGTGGCTTCAAATCTAATAACTAGCTCCAGGCTGAATGTATCCAAATTAGAGACAAGTTCATGGCTTCTCTCACAAAGTAGAAATTATGTAATTGGTTCTTGAAGACAGAAGAAGGACTGCTTTCCTTGGGTTTCTGAGCAGCACACCATATGAAAGGGGAGGGAAACAACAATACAGAGAGCTCAGATAATACTGCAGCTTGCTTTTGGAAAGCTTGATTAAATATTGGGTGAGATCTTCAAGTCATAAGAAAACCACAAAAATTAAGTGATATTCTATATCCTTCTCAGTTTGAAAATAAATTTAGTTGTTGTACAGGAGCTTCTGCATAAGAGAGAGGAGATGCTGGTTTAATTTTACTAGAGGCCTTTCTGTGACATGCAGTAGGCAGTGGGATTGATTTTCATTCCACTGTAAGCATGTGCCTGGGTACGTGTGTGTGTGTGTGTATTCCTATGTGCATGTATGCTTGCACATGTACGTGCTCCTGTGAGCATTGTGTGCGTGTACTCCTGTGAGTGTCTACATGTATGTCCTCCTGTGTACATGCTTGTATTCCTGCATGTATGTACTTCTGCTTGCGTGTGCATGCATGTACATACTCCTATGTGAAAGGATGTATATATGTGCATATACTCATGGGTGAATGAGCATGTACATGTATGTACACCTGTGAGCATATGTGCATGTGCATGTGTGTACTCTTGTAAGAATGTGTGATCCTGTGAAACATTATCCCTCAGCAATGGGGCTCAGCTATATCCTAAGACTATATACTTTTAAAATAATTCACACTTTTTGATTTCTCTCAAAAAAATGAATCTCCTCAAACCCAGTAATGTCTGCCATCATCTTCCAAAGCTGTTTGTAATAATGAAGGCCTGTTTCCTGCTGTTAAGGAACATTATCTAAAAACAGTTGGTGGAGGGAAGCCACACACAAAGCCTAGACAGGCTGAACACTCTCCATGGTGCTGAAAGCAATTGCGATAGTGTCCTCACTAACAGAGCCCTGGAAACACCAGCTGGGAGCTCAGCTTCCTGCAAGGCAAGATGTGGAGCCAGGCAGGGAGGTCATGGGCAAAACGATATGGTCCAATGAGAACTTACCTTTATGGTCCATTCATTTTAACTATTTAAAAATTAATTGAAGTATAATTTGTGTGTGTGTATGTTTAAAGTTATTATTGGTGGCGATGTTCATGGTGTTTGTTTGGGCAAGAAGTGGTCATGTAGGTCAGATGACCTGAGGTGGGTGAAGAGAGAAGACAGGAAGTTGGGAAGGAGACTTGGTGGAGGTGGGTGAGTCTGTGAAGAATAGGAAGTGGAGGGGGTGTGATCAAAATACATTATATGAAATCCTCAAAGAATAAGTAAATTTAGAAAAATCTGAACATTTGAGAAGATTTAAAGTACGTAATTTGGTGTGCCTTGCAATATATATGGCCATAATATAACCCGTGATGGCTAATATCGGTTGTCAATTTGAACATATCACTAGTAGGCACACCTCTGGGCATGACTATGAGAATCTAGATCAGGCTAATTGAAATAAGAATGCCAATTCTACATGTGAGTAGCATAGACTGGGGTTTTAGGCTACATATAATGGAGAAAGTAAGCTGAGCACTAGCATTTGTCTCTCTCTCTCTCTCTGTTTCTGACCACGAATGTAGTGTGACCAGCCACCTCATGCTTCTGCCGCCATGCTTGGCTGTACTCTGAAATTGCGAGTGAAATCAGCTCTTTCTCCCCTGAGATTCTCCCTGTTGACTGTTTTGTTAGCTCATCAAGAAAGGTACTAATACACCACCTGTCTTTATTTGATTTTACACTTTATCAAATTGACCACAGATGTATGATTTCACCGATGTAACTGCTAATTGAAATTATCAAGGCCAGAAATTAAAGCCTTGATGGATTTCTCACTAGATACTCTTCAACACTCCCAGTGGATGATATACCAATATGTTGATATTTGCTCCCAATGAAAGCCAGATTCTCAAGGAGCAGTGAGCATACTGTAATGAACTAGTGTTCTCCATGGGAAGAGGTGTTTATGCAAGTGAGTCTCAGATTGGGCAGGTGGTTGCATCTATTATTATTTATTGTTCAAATGGTTGTACTTATTTTTATTTATTGTTCAAATGAAACAATAAGACAGTAAAAATCCTACACTTATTTGTCCCAAGGAGAGAAGTCATGTATTGAAAGCAGGTGATTGCATTACTTACCTTGACTCTTAGTTTTCGGGAATGGTAACCGAGACCCGGTGTCTGCTTCTTTCACCCTTGCCTTCTAACCCGTTGCTATCATGTGTGAGTGCATCTCTATCCATGTTGGCCAGACTGGTGTCCAGATTGGCAATGCCTGCTGGGAGCTCTCCTACCTGGAACAGGGCATCCAGCCTGATGGCCAGATGCCAAGTGACAAGACTGTTGGGGGAGGAGATGACTCCTTCAACACCTTCTTCAGTGAGACAGGAGCTGGCAAGCATGTGCCCTGGGCAATGTTCATAGAACTGGAACCCACAGTTATTGATGAAGTTCTCACTGGTACCTACCACCAGCTCTTCCACCCTGAGCAGCTCATCACAGGCAAGGAAGATGCTGCCAATAACTATGCCCGTTGCCACTACACCATTGGCAAGAAGATACTGACCTTGTCTTGGACAGGATTCACAAGCTGACTGACCAGTGCATTGGTCTCCAGTGCTTCTGGGTTTTCCACAGCTTTGGTGGGGGAACTGGCTCAGGGTTCGCCTCCCTGCTGATGGAGCAGCTCTCTGTTGATTATGGAAAGAAGTCCAAGCTGGAGTTCTCCATTTACCCAGCCCCCCAGGTTTCCACTGCTGTGGTTGAGCTCTACAATTCCATCCTCACCACCCACACAACCCTGGAGCTCTCTGATTGTGCCTTCATGGTAGACAATGAGGCCATCTATGACATCCGTTGTAGAAACCCTGACATTGAGTGCCCAACCTACACTAACCTTAACCGCCTTATTAGCCAGATTGTGTCTTCCATCACTGCTTCCTTTAAATTTGATGGGGCCTTGAATGTTGATTTGACAGAATTCCAGACCAACCTGGTGCCCTACCTTCACATCCACTTCCCTCTGGCCACTTATGCCCCTGTCATCTCTACTGAGGAAACCTACCATGAGCAGCTTTCTGTAGCTGAGATCACCAATGCCTGCTTTGAGCCAGCCAACCAGATGGTGAAATGTGACCCTCACCATGGTAAATAGATGGCTTGCTGCCTGCTGTACTGTAGTGATGTGGTTCCCAAAGATGTCAATGCTGCTATTGCCACCATCAAGACCAAGCACAGTGTCCAATTTGTGGACTGGTGTCCCACTGTCTTCAAGGTTGACATTAATTACCAGCCTCCCACTGTGGTACCTAGTGGTGACCTGGCCAATGTCCATAGAGCTGTGTGCATGCTGAGCAACACCACAGCCATTTCTCAGGCCTGGGCTTGCCTAGATCAAAAGTTTGATTTGATGAATGCCAAGCATGCCTTTTTGCACTGGTATATGGGTGAGGGCATGGAGGAGGGGGAGTTCTCTGAGGCCCATGAGGACATGGCTGCCCTAGAGAAGGGTTATGAGGAGGTTGGTGTGGATTCTGTGGAAGGGGATGGTGAGGAAGAAGGAGAAGAAGTACTAGTCATTCCTCCGGCCCCAGTATCATGTCAAACTCAAAGCTTCAGCTCCAGCATTAGCTGCAGACATCGTTGCTTCTGTGCCGTTTCCACTCTGCGATCACGTCTTCGCAATGTGTACCTCTCAGTTTTCCATGATGTCTCAAAGTACAAGCTTTAAGAAAAGAAAGAAAGAAAGAAAGAAAGCAGGCCAAGATGAAGAAAGTAATATGGTAACCAATGTATAGATTAGACTTCCTTATTAAACCTGATTTACATGGGTACAGGGTTGTCTCTTAAGGGAGTGAGGTCTGGGTGTCCCCCTTTGAAACCAGCCTGGCAGGAAAGATGATATTCTAAAGAGACACCTGTAGTGAGAGTTTTGGTTTCTTTTAAAACCCAGTTATGTTGTGTGAATATGTTTTTATTTTAATCCCAGGTGTGAGATATGGGACTCCTTCGATTTGTCCACAGCTGTTAACTATGATTGTCTCATGCTCTAGGATGGGCATGATTTTCAGCCAGCTGCAGATAATTTAATTCTGGGGGACTCTGGAGAGGGGTATAAATGCCAGAGCCCTGAGAAGGACCAGAAGCATGAAGGAGGAGGAAGAGAAGGAGGAAGAAGAGGAGGAGGAGGAGGAGAATGAGGAAAAGGAGGAGAAGAAGAAAAAGAAGAACAAAAAGAAGGAGAAGGATGAGGAGAAGGAAACAAAGGAGGAGGAGAAGGAGGAGGAGGAGGAGGAGAGGAAGAAGAAGAAGAAAGAGGAGGAAGAAAAGAAGGAAGAGGAGGAGGAGAAGAGGAAGAGAAAAGGGGTATTCCTCCTCCTCCTCCTCCTCCTCTTCCTTATCATCATCATCATCATCATCATCATCATCATCATCATCACCTTTCTGCTTCTGGTTGTTGTTGAAGTTTGACGAGAAAAAGAAGTTGGAGATATTCTGATGACAAAGATTGGACTTGCCCTAAGGAACCTAATGACCCTAACAAGTAGCAAGTAGCTGGTAGAGGTCTATACCCTCTTTCCCCTCTAATCTTTTTTTCTCTCCTACTTAGTGTTGGGAGGTTGGAAGGGATTAGGATGAGAGACATATGAACCTAGTAAAGTAGCTCAGAAAATACACCACCAGACACCCATGTCTCTCAATCAAACTATCAGACTATTGAAGCAACAGACTCCAAGGAAATGGGAATTTTGCCAGGAATCTCACCATGGGAGATGATAAGGCACCACACGGGGGAGAACTTGTCTCCCTGAAAGGAATTTCACAGTTATAGAAATATGTCAGCCGACCTCAGAGGAGGAGAGTGAAGCCCAGACAATGACGGTCAGTGGTGGGTAGGCAGGACTTGATGGGACTGCTTAGATATGTAGAGCCTTGACCCTGATTTCACACTTCACCTACACTTTAGGACCCCAAAGACAGACTTGGTGGAATCACTGGATCTCTTTGTCCCCTTATCTCATGTAGCTTCATCGAATAAATCTTCATTTCCTACCTTTTTACTATGAATTTGGCTATTTCAATTAGCTTCTTAAGAATGGGTGACTGAACCAAGATTCTTTAGTTTCAGACTGTAACCCAAACCTGGTAGCACTGTCACCATAATAAAAGGTTTGGCTCATTATAAGTGCAAAATAGCAGTGGCCACAGTCAGCATGGGGAGGGCTATTTGCTTTATGTTCCTTCATAGCCAAAACAATACCAAATAAGAACAAAGACTCAATGTCCTTTTTTTTTAAGATATATTTTTATTTTATTTTATTTTATGTTTTGCCCACATGTACTATGTACTACATGCACGCAGTGACTATGAGGCCAGAAAACGGTATTACGTCCCCTAGAACTTGAGTTATGGATGGTTGTGAACCATCATGTGGGTGCTGGGAACTGAACTCAAGTCCCCTGAAAGAGCAGCAAGTGTTGTAGTGACTGAGCCAAATCTCCAGCCCCCATGTCTTTCTTATACAGAAAACAATTCATGAGATGGGTCTGCAGAGCCCTCTAACACATGGTGATAACTTATCAGCACGTGTCTCAGACCCAGGTTAAATAAACCTGAAAATAAGTTGCCTGTGATTGATAAAAATAATAAACCCAGGGCCAACTTTCTTAAGATTTTCTCTCTGATGGGCGATGACTTGTATCTGCCTTGCTCCAAAGACAGACCTAAAAAGGAAATAATGGATGAAATAAACCCAACACCTGTCACATATGCATTCTGGTTTTGTTTTTAAGTGTGGGTGAGTCCTTGGCACCCAGAATGGTATATTCATCTCACAACTATTTTTAAGCTCTTCGGTTGCTGTTTAAAACGTTCTTTTCTACTTTCCTGAGCCCCGTTTATATCCTGACTGTGTTGTCAACATTGGGTTTGCATAAAACAAAGTTTTCTGTGTCCAGCTACTGTTCCCATCCACGGAGGTATCATGGCAAGTTTTATAAATAGTCCAAAGTGTTATTTTCATAGAAGAAAACAAACAAAACTAAATGAAACCAAACTCACAGACACAGACTGCAGAACCATTTACCTGGCCCCATTCATTCTGTTTCCTCCCTTAAGAGCTTACATAATTCTGCTAACTATCTGACTCAGTGCCTTTCGTTTGGAAAAATTCCACTGCACCCAAACACTGACTGCATCCTGTGGCTTAATGACTCCCAGTCTTGCCGCTGTGTGTTTTGGTTTTATGTTTATAATTTTTTATTCCCATAATCAAACCCCATTCTGATGTCGGTGTCTGATTTCTTCTATGGTTATATTCTCTTTTCTTTGTACATCAGTCCCTGCTTTTTTCCCACATCTGGTTTGTTTGGGACTGACTGGGGAAGCGAGTCACATGACACCAGCCTGCCAATCATTCCTTCATACCTCACAGGGAGTATTATGGGGGCAAGTATATCAGCCAATGAGGTCCCTGAGAGAAAGTTACCCCACTCCCTTATTTTATTTGTTTGTTTTCTTAGCTGACATTTCACTAATTTGGAGCTACAGGTGTCTGTCTGTCTTTCTTCTGAGATATTTAGCTGAGCATTTAAAAATAAAACAAAGACAATGGCTAGTATTTCACCACTAGAAGACATTTTGAATTTTGTGTGTTTGTGTGTGTCTGTGTGTGTGTGTGTGTGTGTGTGTGTGTGTGTGTGTGTGTGTGTGTGTGTGTTCAGGTGCCTGTTCAGGCTTGTGGATCCTCTGGGGCTGGGTTTACAGTCAGTTATGTGTCACAGGATCTGAGTGCTGCAGGCCTAGCTTGGGTCCTCTGTAGCAGCACATACGAAAACCATTGAGCTGTCTCTCCAGCCCCAAGTTGCCATTTTTTTTAAACACAGAAACCAACTGAAAAACAGAAGGAGAAAGTCATTTTTAAATGAAAATGCAGGCATTGTCTACACAAACTGAAGGACACAAAGATAACCTGTTCCCATTAGTATCTGTCCATGGTTCTTCTTTAAGGTTGTGAATTAGAAACTGTTTAGTTTTTTGGAGGTTTTGTTTTGTTTTGTTTTGTTTTGTTTTGTTTTGTTTTGTTTTTGATATGGTTGAGTGGGGGACTCTGAAGAAGCTATGCTGTGGGACTGTAATGGCCTAGGTTTACAGAGGAAGGGTTGAGGGAGCTTCAACCCTGGATACCTCAAACATGAGGGTGGCAGGAGTTGGCTACCTCTCCCCTCCCAATCTGACACCACAAAGCTGGCTTTCTCACCATTAACCCTAGCAAGAATTTGTTACCCTGACAGTTATCAGGCTTCAGTCCTTGTCTGACCTATAAGAGTTTTCCCCTCAGAACTCTACAGCTCTGGAGCATGCAGATGAAGTATCTTCCAACATCCCTGTCCTGGCCAATAGTACATGGCCACATAAACCTTGCCCTAGAGACCCTGACCACCTTCCCAGGGACATAAATACCCTTTCATCTCCCCTCCACCAATAAATGAACTAGTTCTCCAAAGCTGTTTCTGGGTGTGTTCATTGCCCACTAACTCATTGTTAACCGGGGTCCTGCACTACACTCACCCAAACTGGGCTAAGCTTCCCTCTTTCTAGTTAAACTCAGTGTACAATGGATCTGGCTACCCAAGAGAGAAGTGGACACAAGGCAGCACTATGTTATGTGTGTGGTGGAGCTGAGGGACAGTATCATCTTTAAGGCAGTCATGCCTAGTGGCAATGATTCAGCCATTTGAGATGTAATCCTTAGCTGAGATTACTGTGTTTCTCTAAGACCCTGGTTTCCCCTGAAAACAGTTGTGATGAACTGAGTGAGTGAATACCCTTGGTCCCTGCCCTACCTGTGATCTCTTTTCCTTGTAGGGCTCCCACTTTGATATCATCTGCCCTGTTGTGACATAATCAAAAGACCCTCAGTAGAGCCAAGCAGATGTCAAGGTCATGCTCTTACACCTTAAAAACTGTGACCTTGAACCTTAAATTCACTCATTTTGTGCAAAGTTCCTACACCAGGCTGGGGATGTTGCTCAGCAATACAGTGCTGTCTGGCAGGTGTAAGGCTGAGTTTTCCCTCTAGCACTACAAGAACTATCAGCCTCAGGTCATGTTATAGCCTTGCACAATGAGGTAAGGCAGAGCCCACACCTCTTAGTTCTTATAACCAAAACAGCAAATGTCAATAAGTAAGCTTGATGCTATCTCTTTGTAATCTCTCTGCATGGCACATCCAACCTACTTGGCCTGCAGTTTGAGGGGTGCCTTTAGAGCCAATTAACGTTGAGTGATTTATACTAAGAACTGTTGTTGAGGGCTTCCTTATATTTTGCCCCAGGCTGTGGACAAAAAACAAAATGTTTAGCAACAAATATGTAAACATTTAAGCACGGCTTCTCTGCTAAAGCATCAATCCTGTTGTTGGATTTCCAGTCATAAACCTTCAAGGTAGGACTCTCCCTAGCACTGTGTTCTCTGCAAGACTCATTCTGATGTGGCTGGTTCTTCCTACTTCAGATGTAGACACAAAGAACCTAATGTTGTCATCTCTGACCTCAGTAGACAAGAGATAACACAGCTGATTCCCTTAAGTTCTTAAAGCTGCTGCCAACTTTAATTTTCTTTTTAAATCTGAAATCCATGCACAGGGAGAACCTAGACCCGTAGGCAGGATCTGCTATTGTCATTTTGCTAAATTGTCATGTTGCCTTCTAAATATTTATATTTAGACTTATAATTCTGTGATGCTATTAATGTTCTTCTGTAAATGACATGTCTGTTGCTCTTAGGAATTCACAGTAGCTATGGTTGCCCATTAAAGATCCAGCCAGTCAAAATCCCTACATAGATGGGAGCTCCTGCAGCCTCACTCCAAAACTGAAGAGCTATTGGCAATTGATGGGGGCAGGGAGAATCTTTTTTTTTTTTTTTTAATGAGGCCACCAGTAGATTCTCCTGGTCCAATGGGTGGATCTACATGTATGATTCATGTATGTATGGACAACAAAAATTGCAAATTAGTAAGAAGATGAAGAAGAAGGAGGAGGAGGAGGGGGAGGGAGGTAGAGGAGGAGGAAGAAGAGGAGGAGGAGGAAGAGGAAGAAGAAGAGGAGGAGGAGGAGGAAGAGGAACAGGAGGAACAGGAGGAAGAAAAGGAGGAGAAGGGAGGAGGAAGAGGGGGAAGAGGAGGAGGAATAGGATGAAGGAGGAGGGGTAAATTGAGAAGATGAATCTGAAAAGAAGGAAGTGTTGGTGAGGATCCTGTGGAAGTTAATTTTCTCCACCTGCATCCCACAAACATGTGCACCATCCACAGACAGCTGTCCATACAAAAACAACTCACACTTCAAAGAGGATGCAGAAATGGTTTACTCTGGACCCAAATATGAGTAGCCATGGCCTGGGAACACAGAGTAGATGCTGCAGTTTATGTAGCCCTAGACTGCCATGTAAATCTGAAACAAAGGCTGATGTTATTGGTATTGTGCTTGTTAGATTTGTTTTCTTTTCTTTTGTTTTGTCAAATCCACACAGTCTAAGGTCTTCTAGAAAGAGGGAACCACAACTGGAAAAAGCAAAAAACAAAAACAAAACAAAACAAAACAAAAAACCTCCAACAGATTGGCCTATAGGCAATCCTGTGGTGCATTTATTTGATTAATGGCTGATGTAGGAAGGTCAGCCCACTGTCGAGGTGCCAAGCCTAGGCAGGTAGTCCTGGGTTTTATAATAAAGCAAGCTTAGCAAGCCATGGGGTCAGTTCAGGATCCTGCTTTGAGTTCCCTTCAAGAGATGCTGTAAGCTGTAAGAAGAAATAAACCCTTCCCTTCCCAGGTTGCTTTTGCTTAGAGTGTTTATGACAACAACAAAAAGCAAAGGAGAGCAGGGATGGAACAAGCTTTAGAGAAGCCTGAGTATGAAACTTAGCACACCTTCCATTAAGTGAGCTGAAGCAAGCTGAAGAGCCTGTGTCTATGAACCCCCAGATAGACAGGAGATGGGCGGGATGCTAAGCAAGGGTCTGTGTGAGCTCTGGTGTTGCAAGTGGAAATTTCACCTGGCAACAAGCATGGGATGAAATGAGTGAGTGAAAATATTAAAGCTAACCTGGGCACATACCCCAAAGAGCTGACTCCTGCCAGTATATGACATGGGCATCTCAGAAAGAACAAAGACAACCTACAGAACCAGAATAAAATTAGAAACTATAGGTCCATTTGATGGATTCTCCTAAACTCCTTGTTCTGGGAGGCAAAAATCTCTCTACAACAGAGTGTAATCTATTAAAGGCTAGCATATTTAATTTGGTAATTATTATTAATATAAATGATTATTAATAAATGAGAATTTTACAACTTAGTGATGAGGTGGGAGATCATTTCCCCATCTTATAGATAATTACCCACAAAGGCTGTGATTATAGAACTCATAACTAAAAATCAAATTAAATAATTGTATATGCTTGGCGAAGTATAATCGTTCCCTCCTGTTGATTTCTATAATTAAGATCAGTAACCTAAAACTGCCCCCTAATCTAATGATAAATAATGCAATCTTTCATTCAATTCAACGTCATGGTTGTCAGTTAGGAAGAAGATGAAGATAGAAGAGGAGAGGCTTGCAGAGCAGCTGGATCTAGTGATTTGGATCTAGCTATTGGCATTCCTTATGAAAGGTCTTTGTGGAGTCATCACGGCTACCCCAGTCAGAACCTCAAGTGCAGTAGGACTTCAATAATAGACTTGCACATGAACTACAGCCTGAAGGCAGATTTCAGAATATGATTCTGTCAGTGACTGGCACCAAGAGAATGAGATGTCAGGATACAGGTGTTTGAATAACAGCATCAAATGACTTGAGTGGTGTGTACAGAATACTGCACAGATTCTGTCCTAAAGGGCCACTTCACTACTATGAACCATATTCTCTGTCATAAGAATAGCATCAAGATTTTTTTAAAGATCCAGATAATAAAACAGAAGTAAATCAGAATCAATCATTGAAAGATTGATGGTTAGCTCTAGACATAGGAAAAGAAAAAAAGAAAAAAGAAAGAAACAAAGCTCAACCCAGAACATGCCAGAAATTGTGTTTTGAACTGAATGAAAATGAAATACAGTGCATTAAATTTGTGTGAGACTGCTGCTCTCCCTCACCAGAGACAGACAAGTTGCATCCATGATCAACATCAGTTTATCCCAGTTAGAATGAATATTAAAAAGAAAATACTAGGGAGGACATGGGGAAAGAGGGCTTTTCATATGCGGTTGGGAAAGCCAATTAGAGCAACTGTTATAGAAAATTGAAAATATATTCACAAAGCCCAAGATCAAGAATCAACCTTGGTGTCCCTCAAGAAAAACCGGGATAAAGATGTTCCAGTGTCCAGTGTGCGATCCTCTGTGTGGAGGGAGGGAGATACAGGAACAGGCTTGCTGAATGTCCCAAATAATTCCCGAAAGGACAGCAGGTTCGTGGATTTTTTGCTGCAGGATAACTTACTTAGGGGGGAAAGTTTAATTGAGCTTATAGTTCCAGAAGGGTAAAAGTCCACCACGGTGGGAAGCAGGGCAGTAGAAACAGGAAGCTGAGGGCTCAGATCTCAATCGTGAACAGGAAGCAGAGAGAGCAACCTCCAAGTAGACAAGGCTGTGAATTCTCAAAGCCTGCCCCCAGTAATATACTTCCTCCCTCAAGGCTAGACCCCTTCCTTCCCTGAACCACTCCATCACCTGGAGACCAGTGTTCAAATTCCCAAGCCTTGAAGGGGCATTTGCATTGAAACCATCACAGACAGTTGGTGTCAATGTCAAATAACTATCTTAGATGATGAAGTCATTAAACTTGAGTTTTCATGAGGATTGCCTTCCTTTCTATTCATGTTCAAGCTAAGAATAATGAATAAATAAATAAAAACAATTAAAACCCAGTTTCTACTAAACAATATATAGTCATATCTATCCATTACTGGACAAAGCAAAGTTTTAGTTTTAAAACAGTAGGAATTGGGGTTTTTTGATTGGTTGGTTGGTCAGTTGGTTTTGTTTAAGCTTAATTTTGATATTTTGAAGTATAGGTACATAGATTTATTTAAAGATTTCCTGAGTGGGGATAAATAATGAAGACTCTAGAATGTACCTTGGGTCAGAAGAAGGACTTTTCTTTGTTAATAAAAACAAGCAGACTGGAAACATACTTAATTATCTGCTCACTGGCATTTTCCAGATGCTGCCTGATCATTTCACGGCAGACATTATTTCACAGTGGCATATAGCCACTATTGTAAGTTTGACAATTGTGCCAAATACTTCCTCCAAATGACATGCAAAGCGGATGCATGGTGGAGTCACTAATTTTCTACATCTGTTCATCACGTCTAAGTCAGATGTGACATGGATGTCATCCCCATGAGATCCAGTTTCAGTAAGCTCATTCGGTGACATGAATAGCAGGATCTTTGATGAGCACATCAGGAAATAAATCATCAGACTCATTCAGACATCCCTGCCACAGATGCAGAGCTGGCCTGGTGATTCATGGAGCTGAAAATTTTCAGAGTGGGATAAATACTGATGTCATGACACCAGGTGGAGATGCTGGGAGGGGAAGAAAGCTGTTTCCCTGTAAGTGCAGGCCCAGCATAAGTGAAGGCACACATGCATACACGTGATATATGATGGAGTGTAAAGTACAATTTGCCAGACATTCTTTCTCTTCTCCCCCCCCCCGTCCATCCCTCCCTTCTCCCCTCCCTGCCCTTCTCCCTGTCACCCCCTCCCAAGCGCATGCGCCTTTTGAAGAGAGATTTCTCTATGTAACCCTGGCTGGCCTGGAACTCACTTTGTAGACCAGGTTGGCCTTTTACTCAGAGACCCATCTGCATCTGCCTCTGTATCCCAAGACCTGGGATTAAAGGAGGGCACCATCATGCCTGGCCCAACTTGTTTTCACTCATGTGTTTGGGTGTTTTGCCTATGTATTTGTCTGTATACCACCCGGGAAGACAGAAGAGGGTGTCAATTCTACTAGAAGTGGAGGTACAGAGGTTTGTGAGTCACCAAGTGGGTGGTGAGAATAGAACCTGAGTCCTCTAGAAGAGCAGTTGGTGCTCTTAATCACTGGGCTGTCTCTACAGCTCCTTAAGTTTTAAGCTACCGTACTGTCCAGTCTGCTTTTATCATGAAAGTGACATAGCCTAGATTTATCTGAGAGGAAGGCATTCATGGATAAATTACCTATCCCAGGTTAGCCTGTGTGAATGTCTTGATTGATCCTGGACACAGCTGTGGGTAGCACCATTCCCTAGGCAGGTGGTCCTGGGCTGTACAAGGGAACTAGCTGAGCATGAGCTTGTGAGTGAGCCAGCAAACAGCATCCTCCATGGTTTCTTCTCAGTGATGAGTTGAGGGACCTGCTGAGTAATAAGCAAAATTAACCCTTTCCTCCTCTAAGCCGCTTTGGTTGTGCTGTTTTATCACGGCAACAGAAAGCAAGCTAGAACACATACAAAATGATGAGTTTTATTATGACATTTTCACACATATGCACCATTATACCTCATTCTAATGAGCAGCCCACTGCCTTCCTCCCTTTGCCCCTCTTCCCTTCTTGCTGGTTCCCTTCCATCCCCCAAAGAATGCTACTATCCTAGTGTCACACATTCTATGACCCTCTCTTGATACCCTCTCACTTAAACTCCCTTCCTCCCTCTTATAGTTTCCTTTTTACTTTTATGTTTATCTATCTATCTATCTATCTATCTATCTATCTATCTATCTATCTATCATCTATATATCATCTATCTATCTATCTATCATCTATCTATCTATCATCTATCTATCATCTATCTATCATCTATCTATCATCTATCTATCTATCATCTATCTATCATCTGTCTATCATCTATATATCATCTATCTATCTATCATCTATCTATCATCTATCATCTATCTATCTATCATCTGTCTATCTATCTCTCACACACACACCACAACATACCACAGCACACCACAACATATACTCACATGCCGCACATACACACCACATCAGACACACATATCACAACATATACACACAACACACAACACATACACAACACAACACACACACAACACAACATATACACAAAACTAAATCCTTCTATAAGGATCATGTGTATTTGTCTCTCTGAGTCTGGACTATTTTGTTTAACATAC
This sequence comes from Uromys caudimaculatus, assembly GCA_028551405.1. Classification (NCBI taxonomy): domain Eukaryota; kingdom Metazoa; phylum Chordata; class Mammalia; order Rodentia; family Muridae; genus Uromys; species Uromys caudimaculatus. The sequence continues at coordinate 25,763,525 of CM052721.1, forward strand.
TGATCTAAAGTTCTTTCCATCTTCTGAAAAAAAAATGTCACTTCTTAAACACATAAATACAACCTGCTGAGTCTGTATAATGTCACTTGTATGTATGTTTTCAGGGCTGACCATTTGGAATTGGATAACCAACTAGGGTGCTCGCCACGGGGAAGACTATCTCGCCCACTCCCAGTGTTCCTTAGGTGCCTGCAGTTCTTTGTGTACAGTTGAGGTGTCCTTGGCTTTTCCCCATCCACTTTAGCATATTTTAACATAAAAATGCTCATTTGTCAAAAAGTAAGTTGGATAATACAGATTCATCAAGACACTTAAAATCATTAATCTCTTATGATCCAGAAGGAAAATCTTTGCCATGTATTGGCGACTGTTTCCAAGTGCATATAAAATACGTTCAGTTGTGTGTGCTCACTATGATGGGCCCTCCATTACCAGGGGATGATACAAACAGCAGTTCTATAATAGTATCAAAACTACAAAACGGAGCTGGTGAGATAGCTCTGAAGGTAAAGGCACTTGTTGCCTAGCATGTCCTCCTAAAATCAGTCCCAGGGACCCTCATGGTGACTCAAAACCATCTGTAACTCCAGTTCTAGGAGATCCCACACACTCTCTGGCCTCCTATTGTATACACAGGCATGCAGGCATGCAAAACACCATACACATGGAATTATGTCTGTAAAACCAGACTACAAACCCAGCAGCTATGGTTCTCTTTCCCAGTCAGCCAGCACCCTCAATTGATGTGATAATTGAGCTTCCTCCCAGGTGGCTGCTTTTGTGGTACTGTCCTTATGTGCTTGGATGGCGACAGCCTTACAGACTGAACTTGCTGCATCTGGGACCTCCCCACCTCTGTCTCGTCTGCTGCTCTGTAATCAACTGCCCTCCAAAACACAACACCTAGCAAACAGCTCTGCATTGAAAACAATGCTCCATCAGCACACAGGTTCTCTGGATTCCTCAATATATTTTGAACCACAAAAGCTCATCCCCTGCGGATGACCTCTTGCAGCTCACAGTAGGGTGTGGACAAAGCCAGAGGAGCACTGGTGAGAGCTTAAGCCGGCAAGGTGGCTGTGGCATTTATCCAAACAGATGAACTCACATCTCACAAAAATCATCTTCTGAAAGGAACAAGCAGATGACTGCAGTTTATTTCAGTTAACATCTGCCCTGCCAGGCTTTCACTTCTCACTGAAGCTTTTGAACTGCTAATGTGCAAGCTTGCCCCTGCTCCTCTCTGCCTCTCTCTCAGGAAGTTTTACTCATAAATCCAAGTGCCGTCTACCAGAAAGCAAATGAGCAAAAATAATTAATGCACTTCCTTTTTAAAAAAGAAAATAATATGTCTAAATAGATGACTTGTGGAAAATTGCAAGTAAGGATGGATCACGTTTTCACATTGTGTAATTGTGGTAGTTTTCCTCAGCAGGGCCCTCAGCTATCTTTATCATCTAAATTCTTTTTCCTTGTAAAAACAAGATTGATTTTTTTAAAAGTTGAAACAGTGCAAGATAGAAGCAGATAGTAGCTATTGCAGAAAAATTAGTCTTTGTAAACCTGGAGAGCTACAATGCAAGGAGAAGTTGCCTGCTCCAGGAATTTATAGCCTTTCTTGGAGAGATGCTCTGTGTCCAGGTTTGCAAATCCCTCATCAGAGAATGGTGGGCTGTTTTGCTGGACAGAAGGCAGGGCTGCCAGTTGATTGAGATCAAAATCACTGAGTGGATGACAGGATACTGAGGTTGTAGCAGTGGTGGAGTCATGAGGTTTAATGGAAATAATGGCTTCGTTAGGTTCTTTAATAATTTAAATGAATGTATTTCCGAAATAAATTTCATCGAAGGAATTGCTATCATTACATAGTCTCCAGGTTGGGGCTCTCGGCTTTCTCACCAAGCAGTATGGGGACAGAGCAGGTGTTGTACAGGGTAAGGCAGATTGATAAGCACATCTCAGGCTAACACCCTGCACAGTGTGACCAACTTGTCCTGCATCCTGGGGAAGGTGGTAGGATGGATCCCAACTGCTAGTTTTGATGCCAGAGTGGCTAACGTGTCCTGCATGCCAGGGCCATTGGAAAGCCAAATAAGAGAATTGATTTATTCATTTTCATTGTTCTTATTTCTTCTATTTGTGTGTGTGTGATATAAATACCTGTATGTGTGCATGTTTCTGTATATGTGTTTGCCTATGCATGTGGGAGCCCAAGGTTGATGTCACGAATCATCCTTCATCACTGATCCACCTTATTTATTGAGGCAGGGTTACTCAATTAAACCCAGAGCTCACTGATAGAGCTGGTCTTCCTGGCCAGCGTATTTTGCAGACATTCTTGTCTCTACCTTTCCAGACTAAAATTACAGTCAGACCACCATACCCACTTACCATGTAGGTAGATTTCTGGGGGTTTGAACTATGGTTCTCATGCCTGTATGGCACATGCTTTAACCACTTGAGCGATCTCCCCAGCCCCCAAAATAAGAAATTTTAATTGGCTTTAGAGCATTACAGTGGGATTTGTTCAGCAACAAGAAATCTATTTTGAATGCTAATCTATCAACAATAAATTACACTAAACAAGTCAACTACTTTGTTTTATTTTAGATATAGTCACCCGTTTCTCAAAGCAGTAATAGCAGGTTACAATTAAATGATATTAAAATCAGATTTCAAATTATCTTTTGTATTAGTTGCTTTACTGTGATTAAAATATTATGAAGAGGAGCAAAGTTCCAAAAGTTAACACATGTTATGGCTTAAGGTTCCAAAGAGAAGGGGATCCATTGTGGGAGGGAAGGCAGGAGCAGGAGGCTTGCCAGTCACATTTCATCCCATCCACATATAGGAAACAGCAAGAAGGAAGTAGAGTGAGGCTATCAACTCCCAAAACCCATCCCAAATGATGTACTTCCTCCAGCAAGCCTCTACCTCCTAAGGGTTCCATAACCTCCCCCCAAACAGCTCCACCTGCTGGGCATTGAGTGTTCATACACCTGAGCCTGTGGGGAGATGTCTCACTCAAAGCATCTCATTTGTGTTTACTGAAGCAGCTTTGACTTGGCCATGCACTTAATTTAGTATTTGCACTCAGAAGAAAAGTCCCATGGTGTGAGGATATGGTAAGAAGTGTGGAACATTGGCTTTGCTCTTTGCTGTTGTTGTTGCTGTTCTTTTAAAAAACTTGACACAAGAATTTACATCTAAATGTGAGTTCAGAAAGCACACATCTGCCCCAGCTGTTCCACAAAGCATCATCTTCCACATTTAGCTTCACGCTTTCTTGCAATCTTGAAGTTGATAAAAGAAAGCAACTGTAATTGTAAGGTCCAATCATGCTCAGCCGAGACCCCACATTTTCTGGTCATGTGTGATATATGTGGAAATCACAGTCTACTTAAATATTGTTCTGGGAGGTCTGTGTCACACTAACTTACATCTAACTTCTATTATCTATGCCTAGAAGGCTATCTTTATGTCTGACAACCAATACCTGCTTTTGACTAATATAAAAAATCATCTTCTTTGATATGTGTAAAATATCTTCCTAGGTGATAGAATTTGCTTTTGTAGGTAGATAAAGGATACAAGTTGAAATCGATACATTTCCTAGTGCTGTGATAAAATACCTGACTCTAGCAACTTTAGCAAGGAAGATGGGTTCATTTTGGTTCACAGTTCCAGGTATAATCCATCATGGTGAGTCAGTCAAAGCATCAAGACCTTGAGGCAGCAGGTAACATCACATAAGCACTCAGGAAGTAAAGAGAGAAGGGATGTCCAGAGAATGACATCACCTATAGCAGTCAGGTCTTCCCACCTCCATTATCCTAATCAAAGAAATCCCCCACAGGCATGCACACAGAGGATGCATTGACAAGATGCATCATCACAAGGTCCATCTTACTGAATGCCTTACAGATGTTCTTTATTTGATCAGAGAATGTCCACTGGGTAATGTATAGAAATATAGGATCTGATGGAACTATCATCATACTTATGTTGCTCAGCATAAGCTCACTAAGTAATCACTTTATTTATTTATTTTAATTTAATAGTGTAATGTGTATAAATATTTGCCTACATGCATGACTGTGTGCATTGTGTGTGTGGCATTTGTGGAGGCTAGTAGAGGATATTATATTCCCTGGAGCTGGAGTTACAGGTGGCTGTGAGCTCCCTTTTGGGTGATCTTAACTACTGAACCAGCTCTGCACCCCAGGAATGGCCTACTTCTTGAAGTATATGTATGACACCCTCTTAATTGCCAACTAACTTCCAAACACACATGTGAAATTCTTCGTTCCCAGACACAACAGAGCAGACACACATATGAACTCAGAGACTGTGATAGCATGCACAAGACCAACACATGCTCAAGACGGGAAAACAAGCAAGGTTTACTACTATGAACAGACACCATGACCAAAGCAAATCGTATAAAGAACAACATTTAAATGGGACTGGCTTACAAGTTCAGAGGTTCAGTCCATTATCACCAAGTTGGGAACATGGCAGCATCCAGGCAGGCATGGTACAGGAGTAGCTGAGAGTCTTACATCTTCATTTGAAGGCTGCTAATGGAAGATTGACTTCCAGGCAGCTAGGCCTAGGGTATTAAAGCCCATACCCACAGTGACACCCCTGCTCCAACAAGGTCACACCTACTCCACCAAGGCCACACCTCCAAATAGTGCCACTCCCTGGACCAAGCATATACAAACCATCACAGAAGCTTAGCATGGAGGAGAGAAGGTGAGCCCCACATTTCACCCCTAGCCACAGGGCTATTGCTTTTTGATAGCTGCTGAGAGAGGGAAAGACAATATTTTTCATAGAGTGACACTGGGTGTGCCAACCATACTCCTGGGCAGGTTCCACACCCAGGAGTAATTGGCTAACACAAGCTGGACTTTGTGGTTGTTTTGTTTTTTGTTTTGTTTTGTTTTAAGAGAGACAGAGAAAACATTAGTTTGGGCAGGTAGGGAGATGGGGGAGGATCTGGGAGGAACTGCAGGAGAGGAAAGCCTGAGATCGAAACATATTATATAAACGTCTCAAAGAACCAATAAAAGCATTATTTTTAAAGTGATTTTCATTTTGAGGTAACTATCTACATAAAGCGGGGGTTTCAATTTTAAATTTACAATGAGCAGATCTTACATATTTTAAGTTTTTATCAATGAACAATCTATTTCATTACAACTTAATTTATTTGGCCTAACAAGTCCTTACCTATAGGCTGTGCTAGCCCTCATCTATCAATCAAAACTTCACTCAAACTCTGGAAGCAGGCCCAGTGACTGATTTAGTACTACTTCTTGCAAAAATCCATAATTCACAATATTATTTCCTATGGATAACATCAGTCTTTAATTTGATAAAACAGAAAAAAAAAGTTTTCTAAATACACACACACACACACACACACACACACACACACACACACACACACTTAAAAACAGTTCTTCTCAAAGGGTTAGACTTTGCCTGCAGTTTTTTATGTTTCTATTTTATACATCTGTGAGTGCACATGAGTGCAATGCCCACAGAGGTCAGAAGAGGGCATCAGATCCTCCCTGGAGCTGGAGTTAAACAAGAAGTCATTAAGTTGGCTGTGGTCAGTGGGAACTGAACCTAAGTCCTCTGCGAGAACAGTTAAGTTCTCTTAACTGCTACACCATCACCCCGCTTTTCCTAGTAGCTCCTTTAAAGACACCATCTAGACAAACAACTATGTTTCTAAGTAACAGAAAACAGCAAAGGGAATTCACATCACATGCCTAAACCAGAGGTTGCTGGTTTAAACTTTCTGATTGTTGGAGGCATATGACCTAGAATGACACTTGGGTCAAAGATTGGGATTTATGTCAGTCGTTCAGCTAGGTAAATTGAAAGCTCTGGGAATCTTGAACGCTGTAAATTTCTAGAGTGGGTTTTGAATGTATACAGGCTTCAATCTTGCCTTAACATTCTAAGCAGTGATATATTATGTGCAGTTAGAGGAAGCTGGTGGCTACTCTCCTGGAGTACCTCACCTCCTCAGAGGTACATAGATATATGTTTTCTAAAAAAAAAAAAAAAAACCCAAACAAACAAACAACAACAACAACAAAAAACGAGTGTCCTTATGAACTCAAATGAGAACAAACGATTTAAGCTTCAGAGACCTAAATAACTTTTTTTCCTTTTTAAAACCCTGACATTCAAACACATGTTCCTCGGTAGAGGATAAAATGTTATCAGCTGGGATAGCTTCTCTAGAGAAACATTGTCCAGCTACGAAAAGCACTAGACAAAAGAATAGTTGGAAGTAGCAAATGCTCAATCAAACAACTCTGCAGGTTCACAAAACATGCTCTAGTTTGGGAGCAATTGGACATATGTCCCAGTAACTTTTAGGCCATGGAAATAATATCCTTATTTTTCAAAATGATGTGAGAGGAGCTGGAGAGATGCCTTAGTGGTTAAGAACACATACTGCTTTTGCAGAGGATCCAGGTTCAATTCCCTGCACCTGTAACTACAGCTCCACGAGAATCCAGCGCCCTCTTCTGGACTCTATGGGCACTGCACACCCCCACTCTACAGATGCATACAACTAATTAAAAATAAATACATCTTAAAAATAGCAGTTAAGTGAAACAATCCCGGTTAAGGAAGAACAACAGAGAGACCTTAAATACAAGAGCAATCATATTACTGTATATTCCTATAAATGATCAGATCATCATATATTCCAATTTCCAGGTCATGGTGCTTGACAGGAGGAAGCAACTCTAGCACAAATTGAGGAATAAGAGTGTAAAGATAAGCCACGCATGGTTTGTGGAAAGAAAAAGCAAGGATTCTGGAGTTTCAGCAATTCTTTTTTTGGTGAACCTCACTGTGGATACAGAAAGCAAAGAAACCCAACTCCAGCTTTTCAAAGATTATAGGAAACATTTATAGCAGACATGGTAGGACTTTACCTAAGATGACCAATCTTTGGAGAATGAAGCCCCTGAAGCTGTATAAGTTTTACTACAGATTGATATTAAAAGCTTAGGATAAACGACTAAGTCCTGGAGAGATGACTCAGCAGTTAAGAGCACTCTCTGCTCTTCCCGAGGTACTGAGTTCAATTCCAAGGGAATTAGTGGCTCCTGTCTATACTGAGATCTGATGCCTTCTTCTGGCATGGAAGCATACATGCAGATGAAACACTCACAAATAAAAGTTGTTTTTTTTTTTTTTAAATTGCCAGCTGATCCAAGACAAAAGGACGAGCATAGATACATTTCGGCGGTGAGATGGGTAGAAAGACAGGAACTCTCTAGCTCTGGATGTCCTGCAACTCACTCTGTAGACCAGGTTGGCCTTGAACTCACAGAGATTCACCTGTCTCTACCTTCAGAGTGCTAGGATTAAAGGTGTGTGCTACCAATGTCCAGTGCATAGACTTTGTAAGAGTAAGCCTGGCTTATTGTCTTAGAAAGCGCCATGATTGAGACTTAAGTGTCTATAAATGAAAAATCAGGAATGAAATGTTTCCACATTGCTGTTCTTTATTGTAAACTCTGAACTTATGGAGTGGAACACAGTATTACCCACCCTTTCCGACTCAACTCTAAGTCCAATTTGTCAGGCCAGAAAAACCTAAACAGAAGAGCAAGAAGTCGAGCCTGTGACTCTCCACTGTCCTTAGGGTGTTGTTTTAAGCAGAACACAATTGTGTTGAAATTGGACATTCTGGAAGAGGGAACAATGAAGTTCTAACTCAGCCTCAGTTGGTTACCATGAAGGAAGCAAAAAGGTTGTGTTTATTTAGGGAAATCTGAATAGATGCAACCAGCCACAATTAAGACACTCTGCAATTATGCCACGATTATATTATATGAAGTACTAAAGGTTTTTAAATGTGACAATTGTTACTAAAGTCAAGTCCTGCACAAAGACAAAATCAATGATGGAAGCACAGCAACAAAACCAAGCCAGCAGGAAGCATGGGCAACAAGTGTGTGGTATGCATGCTCCTGGCACAGGGCACACATGCTAATGAAAGAGTTCCTTCCTAGTGTGAAGCTTGAAACAGAACAGCTTTGGACAGCAGATCTTGGGAAGTCTCCCTCCTAAAGGTTGACAGTGCAAGGCTGCATATAATTGCTTAGATGGAGAAGTTAAAATGAAAGCCAAGTCATACAACCAAGTGATAGTGTCCATGAGAGCTGAAGGCACAGATTTTTAAAAAAGATTTATTCACTTATATTTTATGTATGGGTGTTTTACCTGCATGTATGTATGTCTATCATGTATATGCCTGGTGACCATGAAGGCACCATGAGGGTGTGAGATACCCTGAAGCTGAAGATACCCAAGGTTCTGAGCCAACTTTGTGGGTGCTGAGAATTAAACTGGGATCTTCTACAAGAGTAGCAAGTGTTCTTAATGCCAAGCCATATCTCCAGCCCCTCAATAGATAATTCTAAAGCTTCTTAAATCCCAGGCAGACTTGTCGACTCTGTTGCATAGACCTTGTGCTTCAAGTGAAGAAAAAACAAAGCAAAACAAAACAAACAAACAAAACATGAATTACTAAAAGCAACTCCTACTTTACATTCAGCTGTTCATTCAACAAACACTCATGAGTCAATTAAAACATTCGGTGCTATAGGAACTCATTGTTAGAGGAATAAGGTCTCATAATTGAGAAAGCTTACAGGTAGAGGGTAGGGATTACTTAGGCACAAGCTTAGACAAGAAGCAAGTCAGACGTTCTAGAAACAATTGGCCTGGGGAAGCAGGTAACAGGAAATATGCATCCTTATGCATGCTGTGTGACTGAGCTAAAAGCATATTCCTCATGTCTAATGGACTTTCTGTGCCCTTTGACCCACATCTCCCATCTCTACAGTCTCTGGAAAACCAAAAGTAAACATAGCTGAGAGATACATAGATGACTGAGGGTGCCTGAGTGTGCCTGAGGGTGTCTCGGCCCATACTTCCTGGTCTTCTCCTTTGCCCCCAAAGTCACCTTGGATTTCCAGAATGGTGGGTCTGATCAATAAACAACTTTTTATGTGAGTCTAGACTGCCTCAGAAAAGAACATTGTTCTTATCTTGACAAAGCTTCCTGGATCAATCTTGAGATAATGATCATCCCACATTGATTTGATCAAGATTTAATTAATTGCACAAACCACTCCCAACCTAGACCTCCATCTATTCCTTCCTTATAGAATCTGGGAACTCACAGATGTGTCAATAGAAGGCTAGGCTGACTCCATGGCTTCAAATTGGCAGTTCAGGAAATGAAGCCTAAATCTCTGTTTCTAAGAACTGAGCAAGTCCAGGCAAGTCCAGGTCTCAGAAGCTGCACCATCCCCCATCTGGCATGACGCAAGGATAAGGGGTCAGCAGAAGTTTCCAGACTTCCCCAGCAACAGTTTCCAGCCCCCACACCCCAAGAGTGGTTCTGGGATGTCCCTAGAGATGAAACAAGATAAAGGTTACCTACCCCGGAATTTCCCTCATGTGCTTTAAATCAGGCCTGTGATCTCATTTGGCTGTCTCTATCTTGATAATGGGAGACCCCAACATGCTGGACTTCTGCAAAATAAAACAGTCTTTGTGTTGACGCACTATTGTAAGACTCTGGAGAGTCTTAACTTACTGAAGACCCTCTGGATGGACACACGGAATCAGGGATTGATGCAAAATGCAAGAGAAATTTATTGATTCATCAGCATGCTGAGGTCATTCTACATACTTATCAAGACGGGAGGGCAACCTCGTGGAGCCCATTCAGGGACCTTATATAGGATTTTTTAGAGCAGCAGCCACCATTAGGTACAATGTTATTAGCAGAACAGTGTGACTTTTAATATGATTGGGCTTTAGGGAATGAGGTAGCAGGGGCTTAATCAGCCCCTCCCTTCCAGCCTATATGCTTTCTAACCTGTTTCTTCCATGTGCTCAGAGGGGGGAGGGGACCCGGGTGGAATATCTCAAAGTTTCCGAGCTGACCTCTCACTATCTGAGTCCAGGTATCATTCTTCAGCAAGTTACAAACTCTTATACCTACAAATGGAGAGCTAAGGGTCTGTGTCTCCATGTCTTTCACATTCTGATCAAAAACTCTTAATAGGTTCATTGTTTTTTTAATTTGTTTGGTTTTCATGGCAAATGGCTAGACTAGAATTATTGAGGATCCCCATCATGGCAGCTCATTTATTTGATCAAGTGTTTTAAAATATTTATTTTTATGTATGTGTATAAGTATTGTGTGTATCTGTGTGAGTGTACTGCCTTCAGAGGCCAGAAGAGGGCGAAGGATTCCCAGGAGCAGGAATTACAGATGTTTGTGAGCTGTTCCACCTGAGTATGAGCTCAGAAGGAACTGGAATCTTCTAGAAGCATAGTATAGGTTCTTAAGTGTTTAGTCATCTTTGTATCCCTGTGGCAGCTAATTTAAAGAGAATACTTATGATCTAATTTGCTCAGTGACTTTCGAGCAGGCAAATGATTACTTAATGCAGTTAGGTCCTTTCACACATAATGACTTACATGACATCTTTTCTCTAAGGAGGTTCCATATAGACAATGGAAATATTTGTTATTTTATGCCTGAGACCCTATACAGAGGACTCTGGAGATTTTTACAAAGTGGGCAGAGGGAGACTATTTTTTTAAAGTGAGTGTTTTAGTAATACATTTATGATATTTTTAATGAAAAGATAAGGAACATAAAAATATTGCCATTGACACATAGGCACATGGCTTTATTTGTAGATCTGTTACCAAGCATGAAGCTATAAGTGAACCATGCAACCTCCAGGCTGAGGCCTCCTGTGCCTGCTGTTATTTCTGCAGCCCATCAGCTTTTCCAACTTGGGACTTTACCCAAAAACATGACCTAGTTGGTTTCCAAAAAAGTCAACTAAAACAGCACACACACACACACACACACACACACACACACACACACACACACACCTTTTTCTCAAAGTATAAAAACCTTGAAAATTGTTAGGTCTGTGAAATTCACATGCTTCCTCATATCCCATGATGCTTTTCTTCACGGTACCCATTTCGAAAGCAAAGGCAGTATAAACATCTATAGGGTTAATGGTGTCCCACATCCACTCCACAGCAGGGCTAGACCGATTGGGGAGGCAGGATGTGGGATTTTGACTGCACTTACTCCACTTGGCACTGGGCAGGAGTCAGGCTATGGGGAAGCCACAGGACACTGCTCCGGGGAGGGGGAGCACAGTATGAGGCTCAGGACAGCTGGGCTGGCTGGCTTGGTGTTTCCAGGATCTGCAAGGAGGCTGGGGCCCTCTAGTTCTCAGGCTCTTGGGCACCCAGGTGCCACTGGATACTGCAGAAGAGCTGAGAATGGAGTGGGGCCCACAGGCTGGATCTAGCCCGGGGCCAAAGATGGTAGCAGTCTGGCTGGATCCCTCTGGGATAGCCCTTGGCTTGTAGGCAGTTAGCTTGGCTTGGACTTGGTGGCTGTGGCTGGGAGTATTGAGAGGCCTTCCACAGGAGATTAGACAGGCCAGCTATGTAGGACTCTAGGTAGCCTTAACTTACCCAAGACCCTCTGAGTTAACACATGGAGTCGGGGAGTGATGCAAAATGCACGAGGAATTTAATTCAACATGCTTAGGTCGCTCTACATACCAAGATGGGAAATGGACCTCACAGATCCAGGGACCTTATAAACTGATTTTAGAGTAGCCACCATTAGGCACAATGTGATTGGTAGAAGAGTGTGACTTTTAAGCTGATTGGTCTTTAGGGAATGCAGTAGCAGGGGCTTAACCAGCCCTTCCCTTCCAGCCTTCATGCTCTCTAACCTGTTTCTTCCAAGAGGGGAGGGGTGCCCATGTGCTCAGAGGGGGGAGGGGACCCTAGTAGAATATCTCAAAGTTCCTGAGCTGACTCCTCATTCCCCCTTTTTCTTGTGCATGCTTCAATCCTGAAGTTATTATTGATGGCTGTGCAGCTCATACTCCTGCTCTGTATCTAGCTCTCCATATTTCTGCCTTCAGATCATTAGCTGTAATCCACCTATGTGTTCCTTAACCAAAGCATCTAAGCAGTTCAAAATGTAGGGACCAAAAGTAAACAATAGGAGAACAATCCTCTGTTTATCCTCTAAACAAGTCCATCTGTGTATTTGGCCTATTAAGTCTTTTGCTTGCTTTCTGGGGAGCATAGTTTTCTTTCTTGTGTGCCATTTCCCTTCCTTCTCTAAGGATAGTTGGTAGGGTGGCTAGCAATCTGAGTCCTTTCTTCTTCAGTGTATTCTAAATGAGGCCATCCCTTAGTCCAGTCCCATTTCCCAGCAGGTGTTTCTTGTAGGCCCATAAATAGGATAGGCTCCTGCATAGCCACTTCATGAGCCACTAGGTCTGCCTAGTTATTGTTCTGGGTCACTGACTTTCTTCCTTTCTGATGTCCTGGGTGTGAATAATACTCACAGTTACCAACTTCATTGGGACATCTAAGAGATCCAGGATTTCTTGTTTGTTTCCTCTGGTGTGAGCAGTCCTCTCTCTTGGCATATAGCTCTGTGGTCATGGGATGTGGCAAAGGCATACCTGCTATCTGTGTAGATGTTGATTTTCTTGCAGGCTCCAAGTTCTAAGGCCTTGATGGGGACAGTTAGCTCCACTTCCTACATCAACATGTCAGGGGGTAGACGTTCTGCCCAGATGACATTTGTGCTGTCTACCACAGCAGCACCTGCTTGTCTCTGACCTTCATGGACAAAACTACTCCTGTCTGTAAACCAAGTAGCCTCGGCTTTTGACGGAGGTCAGTCGGAGAGGTCTCTTCTTTTGGACCGGCAAGTTGTGGCCTATCAGGCAGGAAATGTAACTGGGCCCACATTTTGGAGAGTATGTCTCGCCCCAACACAGGGTAGTGACAGTCTGGGATGATGTTAAATGACTGGGATACCCAGCCCATCCCTAGGTCTACTGTTCTTCGGGTAGTCCATGAATACATGTTCGTGCCAATGGTTTCTTGGACCCAAGATCTTTTCTTGAAAACGGGGCCATCGGCTTGGAGGACCGAGTGTTGAGCCCCTGTGTCCACCAAGAATTGAGTGGGTTTCTCCTCCAATCTCAGAGTTACCCTGGGTTCGGGGAGAGGGTCTGAACTCCATCTATCCTAGTCACTGTCTTCAATCAGGGCTAAAATTTTTGCTGCTTGGGAGCACAAATCCAAAGGCCTGGGATTTCTTGCTCCTGGCTTCTGATAGGACACTCTCAGGCATAATCTGTTTTTATACCATTTTAATCACATGCAAACAATAAGATCAGGTCTAGGTTGAGGAAAAAACAATATAATAAACACAACTAGCCAAGGAATGAGCAAGGCAATTAGCAAAATTCCATGATCATTCCTGTGATTGCTGTTTCTGAGGGCTTGTCGGGATGACAGAAATATCTGAGCCTACTTCCTTGTCCAAGCCCCAAATCAGATTCTCACCTGAAGCCTACTTCTGTTCCACCCTAAAATTAAGATTTCTACCTGAACTTACTTCCCTGTTCTAGCCTAAGATTAGATTCCTGCCTGAAGCCTGTTTCTTTGTTCTTGGCGGAATGTCAGGACTTCTTGTAGATTCCTTCCCTGTCACTTTTCTTCCTTTTTCTCTTTCTCTGCTCCTTCTCCTCCCTGTTTCCCTGTTGTGGTAGACTTTCTCAGCAACCTGCACTAAGTCTCTTAATGGCTTACCCTGTCTTTTTAGCCACTGAAGCTTTTTCCTGTTATCTCTACTAGCCTGGTCTATAAAAGCTATTGTCACAGTAGCTTTGTCCTTCTTGCTGCTGAGGTCATAGGGTGTATATTGGCAGAATGCCTCTATGAGCAGCTGTAAGCAACTAATCCCTTATACCTGGGTCAGATTTGTGGGTTGTCAAGTGGCCCTCTTGAGACCTGCCAACGGAGTCTGGTGATGGAATGACTTTAAGGTGCCCCTTACCTTCTACCATAGTCAGGAAAGCCCACTGTTGATGATAGCCTGGTCAATCAGTCGGGTCTGAGGGGTCATTCTTTCTAACTTCATCCTAGGTGGGTTGATGAGTAAATAAGGCAGTTTTAAAGAGATTGATTGGCCCCTCAGAAAGGGAGATGGGATCTTCTCCTGCTCCTCCCTCTGGTAAATATGGGTACAATGGTCCCAGTCCCATATTTAGGCTGTGGATCCCTAGACCAATCCTGGTGCTAGTAGGGCCAGGGTAAGGGGATATGGAGGAGGAGAGTCTTGGAGTAACAGGTCTACTGTTAAATGGTCTTGGAGGATCGACTTCTTCTCAGGTTTGGATCTCTCCTCTGGCTTCCTTTTTCCTGATGGCCAGAACCTGTGAGGTGAGTCTTGGGGGAAAGAAAGGCTTTTATCTATGAGAGGAGGGGGCCCTCTACTAGATTTTCTCACTCCTTGTCCGTCTTTGTCCCCACTCTAAAACTCTCAGCGTGCCTTTCTTTTCTACTTCCAAATCACAGGCTCTAGCCTTATCTTTCACCTGCCCTCACCTGCCTACAGACAGCAATGCACATTTCCTCCTTTTTGCCCAATTAAAAGGCTCTTTTCTCTCAGATAGAAATTGAGTACAACTATTAACATTCTGTCATTTATAAAGTATAAGATACAACTAACACCCAGTCCATCATTTTTGTTGACTAAATAAGGCACTCTGCCATCTATATATCCTAACTTAAAAAGTCTTATAGTTCCACACCTGTTATGTCCTGGTTTAGCTTGTGTACTATCTGAAAACCATCCTCTCAAGTCTATATCATCTTTCTCAATACTAAACCGCTTGGGTTGGCTATAAGGCTATAATCAGTCTTCAATCCCGTCAGAATTCTGAGAGCAACATAAAATTTACCTGGAAATATAGGAAGCCTAACACAGCATCCAGAACTGAAACAAAATGTAGAGACAGCTGTCTACCTATACAGTCCCGTTTCCAGGAATGGGGTGCTGTCAGGAGTAGATATGTCTCAACAAAAATGATTAAATAACATTAAATGTCATTCTCTGTGGATTTCTGACATTATTGAAAACTATCTATCTATGCACAGTGATCTACACTGTTGTCCTTTAACTATTCCCAGCTATTTTTAATTAAAATATCTTGAAAACACCTTAACAATTAACTCAGAGCTATGAACTTGCTATTTGGTCCTTAGCTCATATGCTTAATAATCTAAAATCAATTTGTAAAGGCAGTCTTTTTTATGAGCCAATTTTAATAATAACCAATAATAAGTCTTTATTTGTGCCATGTGAAGGATGGCACAAAGAATGTTTATTTATTTTTTTTTTTATTCTCTTGAATCTAGTACTTTAGGGGGTCTCCCTCTATCAAATCTGATCCATATAACTCTGGAAGATGTGTAGAGTCTAATCACTTTTTCTAAAACCACAAAGACAAAGCCTTTCTCCTAAATGAGCATGTCCTTTAGCCAGTAACTAGGAAAACTTTTAGCTTGACCTCTCTCCCAGAAGAATAATAAAACAATCACAAAACTCAAAATCACACCCATTTTGATAATTAAAACAATTCAAACCAAGTGAAGTAAACTACACAAATACTGTATGAACCTATTCTTAGGCTTTTTGCCTCAGAGCAATCATCTTGTCTCTGTTCACAGCAGGTGACCACAGAGCCAATGAGCTGAGTCTGCCCCTGGGTCTCTTCATTTAAGGTTCAATGCTTGAGCCTCCACATGACTCCTTCTCTCGCTGAGAAACCACCTCTCCCCTCCTTTGTTTTTTTCTCTTTCCCTAACTTTCCTATGTTTAACTGGATAAATTCAGTCTGTTTGATATCAAAAAACAAAAACAAAGAAAAAGTCAGTCAGTCTGAGTCTTAGAACACAGAATACAAAGCAATTAGAACTGAAAACAATTCACACACCAACAATTCACCCCAGCTTGCCCCTGCCATGGGAGACAGGTGCAAACAAACAACACACAGTTTGTCTCTTCCACAGATGCAGAACAGACTTTCCAGGCCAGCTCCAGCTGCTCTGGGTTAAACCAGGCTGCCCTGCCAAATGCATCAGCACAAGCCAGATACTCAGGCAAACTGAGAGGGTCTGAGGCATCCCTCTGTCCCTCCTTGGCCATGGCATTCAGGTATGTCTACCTGCCGTGAATGCCACCAAACAGGTAGCACAGAAGTACCCAGACAGGTGGCACAGAAATGCCCAGATGGGAAACCAGGTGGCCCTGCCAAATGCATGGACAGAAGCCAGATAACAGAGCTTCCAAGCAAGACTTTTAAAAAGACTTACAGACACAGACTAAGACAAACATTGAGACAACTGAGGTTATCTGCCCGAGTCATTCCTCCAATCCGCCGATCTCCTGTGCGTTCCCACAGAGGGCTGTATACTGGCCAGTGCACCATATGTAAGACTCTAGGGAGCCTTAACTTACCCAAGACCCTCTGAGTGAACACATGGAGTGGGGGATTGATGCAAAATGCAAGAGGAATTTATTAATTTGGTTTGCTGAGGTCACTCTGCATACCAAGATGGGAGAGCAACCTCATGGATCCCCTTCAGGGACCTTATATACTGATGTTAGAGCAGCCACCATTAGGCACAATGTGATTGGCAGAACAGTGTGACTTTTAAACTGATTGGTCTTTAAGGAATGCATAGCAGTGGCTTAATCAGCCCCTCCCTTCCAGCCTATGTGCTCTCTAACCTGTTTCTTCCAGGAGGGGAGGGGTGCCCATGTGCTCAGATGGGGGAGGGAACCCTGGTGGAATATCTCAAAGTTCCTGAGCTGACTCCTCAGCTATTTAGGCAAAGGCCCTCACCATTGCTCCACACAGCAGATCCCAATGAAAAGAGGCAGTCCATGGTTTTAAGACATTTATTGTCATGGTAGAAAGTGGATGAGTAAAAACTGTTCCCCATTTCTCAGGGGTGGGTCTGAGGTTAAAGATCTTTTGCAGGGAAGAGTGTCTGGGAAGAGGAGTTTATTGGCTAAGCCTCGAGGCCTTTAGGTACCTCATTAAAATGGAGATATGTCTCTAAGGCTACGTGACCATGGGTCAGGTCCTCTAGCTGTGAAGGGGCTTGGGGAATTGCCCTGACGTGACTGATGGCGATAAATCTATGAAGAGCTGTGTTCTGTCAGGAGCCTAGTTTCTGGGAACCAGGCAAAACACCTGCCATCCCTCAGGGTTGCCTGGGTTTCAAACCTTAACTCAACCAGGAACCAGGCTGCCTTTCACAATCCTACAAACGTCTAAAGTTTCCTATACGATATTTGATTGATATAGTCCCAGATATTTTCCTGCCTTCTTGCTGTGTATGTTCCTAGAGGACCAAAATCTTGGGCTGGGGCATGTCTTCCTTGCTGGGATTGCAGATAAGAGCCACCTGCCTGTGAGTGAACCCTCTACTGGGTGGGGAGGCTGTTCCTTTCAATGTAGAACAAGCAATTTACTCATTTCTTTTGGATAAAAGATCTATGGATGGTCCCACACTGGAATGCATAGGTACAGCAATAATCAGATTTAAAAAGAAAAGAACTTGGCATTGGGAGGGGATGTGTTTTGTGATCTTGGAGAAGTTAAAGATGAGGGGAAGGTTAGATATTATCAAAATACATTATATACAACAGTTCACTTTTAATTTTCTTCAGCAATGTTTTTTTGCTGGTGAGTAAGTTCAGAAACACATTTGCTTGTCAAAATCCACAGATCCAACTACTCTGCAATCCACTTAAAACTAGTTTTTGATACTAGGACAGCTCTGGAGGAGAACATTCAGGGGCAAAATCCCATGACACATCAGTTTATAGGATGAGCCTATGTGAGCCCACATCCTCTGCCTCTGATTAAGGTTTAGGATAAATCTAAATGTCTTCTCTAACCCACAGACTCTATCATGGTTCTCTTTTTCCTTCAGATATTTGTTCCAAGGTTGGACTACAGATACAGATGTATCCAGGGCCTCCCTAGACATGGAAAATCTGGTTCTTACTGTCAACCATATTTCTGCCAGGCATGAAGAGAATCAGGAAAGCTGATTACACAAAACTTCTAGGATTTTTAGAGAAGTGAAAATTAATCCAAACATTTGTTATCTAGGGTCCAATTATTGAGATCAGCCACACTTCTCCTGAGCAACTTCCACCTCAAACCATTCTAGACACAAGTAGAGACTAAAGCATTAAGATACAAGTCCTGACAGCTCCTGAGTCCTACAGCGATCAGCCTCCTGCTGTCATGTCTCTGTCCTGGGGACCCAGCATCTTGACATCTTGTGCATCTGCCCTGTGCTTAGGATCCCTCCTCCATGAAAACCTGGCAATGGAAGAGAGAGCAAGTGTGGAAGAGGGACATCCCCTCCACTGCTTCTGCTCACAGAGACATCTGTGCAGGTTTTACAAGCTCCTCTGCATTGAGAGGATGGAGAAATTGAGTCCTGTCCGCAAGATTAAAATATAGACACCACTGAGTGCTGGAGGGATCTTCCAGAGATAAACGAAAGCATCTGAATGTGCTTTTAGTGTTTTAAAAATGATAATGGAAGATATGACTTAAAATTCTCATAGGAATAATAGACAATCCATTTGAGGCTTTCAAAACCCAATTTGTGAAGTTTTGAGTGAGAAGATAAATGTTTGATATTCTTATCCTGAAAAAAGTCTTTTTGACTATTACATAAAGAAATTATATTAACAAAATGACTGATACAAAGACAAGTTCTCAGATGCCTAAAATGCTGTGAGAAGGGAGGGTTGTAACCAAACAAGAATGATGGCTGTGCAATGGACAAGCACAGACAGGTGCTGAGGATGTGATGTCACCCCATTCATTCCATGCTGCCCTCCATGGGAAAGAAAGCATCTGTTAGTAGGCAAAATGTCTTTGGAAACAGAAGTGACTTCCTATCCTCCCTTGAGATCAGGCTTGGCCATGCATTTCAAGGCAAAGGACATGTATGTGGACCTGTTTGATGAGGAGATTTAAAGCTGGGAACTGAGCAAGAAGACTCAAGTGTGGTAAGGATGAGAGGGCAAGTCAAGTTACAGTAGCAGGGGCTGGTGGAGAGATGAAGAGGAAGACTGGAGAGAAGGGTAAGGAGGGAGAGAGGGGAAAAGAGAGAAAATGAAAGAGGGGGTGAAGAGGAGGAGAAAGGAGGGGGAGAAAAGAAGAGACATTACAGGGCAAATTGATCACATGTGCTGTTTGTGAAAATGCTATTTTCACAACTATTTCCACAGCTATTGCTTTGATGATATGTTCAACAATCACTTCATCGTCCACTCTCCAATATTTACATCATTTCTTATGGGTTTACTAGAAAACATGTCCATGCATTTACACATATCTCTATTTCCTTAATGCCAAAAAACAAAATTCCTTGATTAAAAATCATATTCCTCTGTTGTGTTTGAGATGAAGTCTCAGTATATTACCTCACCCAACCAAATTAACCCCAAATTCATTATCTCCCTGCATCGGCCTCTGAGTGCTAGTATTATATGTGTGCACAGCCATGCCAGGCTCAGGCCATGTGTTTGTTTTTAATAAAATTTATACTTTTCAATAAACAAACAGATAACAACAGCAAAAGAGACAACCTCTTGATGACAATGTAACACTGACCCTCTGTTTTCCTGATAACTACCCAATATGACATAGTGCTAAATGGAGATTTTACTCTAGAGCCAATGGGATTTAGAATAGTGGCACCAGGTTTGAATTTCTAAAGAAATACAGAGGAAAGTGAAAGAGTACTAATGACATAAAATAAAGAGAAAACTGAAGAAAAAAAAACAGAAGAAAAGAAGAAAAAAGGAGTAAGAGGAGACAGGAGAGATAGGAAGGCAGAGAGCAGGGGAACAGCTTACACTTGAGTGAACCAGACTTGGTCTAACTTAATTAAATACATTTCTTTGGATATATCTGTGTATATAGGTGCTGGGTATGTGTGTGCACATGGGTCTGTAATGTGCCTCCCCACCCCATTCCTCAGGGCCTGTTCATCTTGTTTTATATTTTGGTTTTTAAAAAGTATTTCTTTCTGCCAACATGGACATCTAAAATGAGCTAAGCAAGAATGATGTTATTAGACATGCCAAAATGGACAGGGAGGCCTTTGAGGAGCCACCCCTACACAGAGAGTGATGGCAAATAAGGAATGTTGAGGGGGAGAAATAGTCTGCACCAATTGGTAACCCAATACCAGATGGTCAGCCCTAAAAATGTACAAATACAAGCAACATTTTACAGACCCACCTTGTTCTTTAAAGCACTGTCTGTCTTCGGCCTGAAGCTCACTGATTACCCCAGACTCATGCCTGGAATCTTCTTGTCTCCACTTCCCAGGACTGGAATTACAAGTGTAAACATGACTTCTTTAATGTGAGGTATGGGCGTCACACTCAAGTAGTCATACATGCACGCCAAGCACCTAGCTGACTTAGTTATCTCAATATCTCTTTCCAACTCTAAATGATTTAAAGGAAAATGAGATTAAAGAATAAGAATAAAGGAAAAATATTCCCTGCATCTAAAGGTACATATGGCCATTGGCTCTAGTTAATCAGACTGTGTCTCAGGTCTTCAGTCACGGGCAGAAGGGACCAGTCCTCCATGGCTTTCTTTGTACCTCACACAGAACACTGCAAGGGTGGGCACCCATCAAGGATATTAAGTGTATGGGTCAAATAAAGACTGTGAGTCTCATGACATATGCCTCAAATGCCCCTTCACCACACAAAAACCATAACAGATAGCCAAAGGTTCCCAGTTCCGGGGTTGGATTCCTGGGTATTGTGTTGGAAGACTGTTAGACTTCATAGCTCTAATGACCAGAGTTTTTCTTCCTACAGAATAGAAATTTGGACATATTGATCTGCAACTATCTTTGGAATAATAAGACATCATCGGGTACACCCAAGGATGGCAGCTTTGTTCAGAATCTGTGACTTTTTCCTTTAATTTAAATTTGTTTTGCACTTGGTCTATGGAGTGCGAACACTTTGACTGGAAGCGGTAAAAGATGTCCCTCAGCACAAAGCAGCTTTAATCTTTCACACAACTTCAATTTTATCTTCCTCATTTAATGCTCATCAGTAAATACTGCCAAGTAAAGGCTTGAGCTCAAACAATACAGCTCCACTGAAAATCCAGCTGAGTTGAGACAAAGGACACACCGGCTTGGCCAAACTCAGCAGGCTGTGTGTCAGTTACAAATGTGCTCCTCAACTATTTGACTATCTCAAAACCCATCCAAAGAAAATGCTTTGCAAAAGAAACTTCTATTAAGTTTATTGAAGTATGAAGGATCTTGGAGGACAAAAATAGGGTCATCATCAACCTTGCCTTGACTCTGGGACCTTATGGTATCCGTTGTGGGATAGAAAGTCATAATTACTCTCCTGTCCCTCTAGGCTTCATACTCTATCCAAGTTTGCAGAGGGGTCCATGACTGAAATTGCTACAGTGGCCAAGAAGGCATGTGGGTGCCTAAAGCATTAAGCCATATCTTTAAATAATCATCTAAAAAGCACGTAAGTTAGTGTTTAGTGTGTGAGAAAATCAGAACAACTGTAATTACTAGTCACATTATTTCAGCCGTATCTTGCATACATCTTTTGTAATGCACTCAAACCTTCAATAACATGCTCAGAGTTTTGACCTTTGTTTTAGTGATTTTTAGCTGTAGACACAGACATCCTTCAAGCATGACCCTATTCAGACAATCTTTTAGCATGGTATCAACAACTCCCAGTGACTATATAGTCTCCTGCTTCCAAGAGATCTCACACATAAGCATCTTTTTCACAAAGATGGACATTGAAGCCCATACTCTGTGATTCCTGTGTTGTTGTAATGTCTCTCGGGTTGTCTGAGATGGTCAGATTCAATGTGGGGCAATCCAGAGACAAACAGGTGCATCTGACATCATAGGAAAACCACCTACTCCTGAATCTCAATGGTATTCAGAAGTGGAGACATTGATCGGATATTAGACCACAGAGTCCAGACCTTGAGAATGGGATCTGTGCCTCAGTAAAAAGATGTATGAGACAACCTAGTATATTTAATGAAACTCAACTTCCAGTTGCAGTCTGGACCTGCTAGTTAAGACCCTGAAGCCAGGCAGTATTGGCACACGCCGTTAATCCCAGCAGTTGGGAGGCGGAGGCAAGTGGATTTCTGAGTTTGAGGCCAGCCTGGTCTACAGAGTGAGTTCCAGGACAGCCAGGGCTACACAGAGAAACCTTGTCTCAAAAAAAAAAAAAAAAAAAAAAAAAAAAGATACTGAAAAAGAAACCACCTTGTACTGAAAATCAAATATAGCTCCACTTTGTGCCAGGGAAGAAACAGGCTGTGTGCACAAGAAGCTGGTGCTCTGTGAAGAAATCGTTTTGCTTACCTGTATTTCAAGGGTACTTCCTTCTGTTCTTTGAACCTCAGGAGACCCTAGGTGTGAAATTTTACCCATTCTTTGCATGGGCTTCCCACATCAGCTTGTTCTTAGGTAAAATTGAATTAAATTTAATTTGCCATTATGGGTTTGTGTCTGTTAGCCAAATGGGGGTCATCACGGTTGAGTGATTGTCCTCAGACAGATATGAGGCTGCCTCCTCTCAGATATTACATTCAGATGAAGACAAGAATCCTTACTGGCAGTGTTTATATGCTCAGCAAACATCCCCAAAATGGCCCTCTGGGAGCACATGTCGACTTAGTCACTAGTTTTACAACCCCAGAGTAGAAATTGGCCGACGTCTGCTTTTTACCATTGCTCATAAATTAACTTCAGGACTTGAGATGCCTTCTCTTTTAGGGACATGAAATATAAATATATTTTAATTTGTTAACACCCCTGGGAAGCACAGATCTTTAAAACTAAGTACCAGAGCTCAGTTCCTCCATCCTGGTCCTCTCTTGCCCTCATTAAGCTGGACCCCAAGCCTAAGCCCAATCCTCCTGGTCTGTGCTGTACCATGAACCAGGCATCAAGCAACTGAAGAGCTTTCTTTGAGCTAAACACATTTTCCTGAGTATAGAGTTATTGTACTGAGGCCAGAACATTTTCTGTTCATAGCCTGCTTTTGTTTTCCTGTTTTATTTTCCAGTTATCTCTAACGATGAGTGGCAGGAGATCTATAACAGTCAGAGAAAATGGGAGAAAAATAAGGAAAACGTCTTCAGGCACTGTGCTGCTCAACTTTTTATTTCACCTGACAAATCACAGAAACAAAAGAATGGTAATGTTTCTGTTTTAAAAAGAAAATTCACACAGTGCCAGAGCCTCCCAGAACGGCAATTTTCATGGACACTTAGTTTGCTTTCATGTATCTCTCCCCAATTTATTGTGTCATGAATTTCTCAAAGAAATGTGTGTGTGTGTGTGTGTGTGTGTGTGTGTGTGTGTGTGTGTATGTGTATGTGTATATATATATATATATATATATATATATATATATATATATATATGTGAGATAATCTTAGGTAACAGAAATCCATTGGGTTGCCAACCTTTGTTTAAAACAGGAGGATTGTCAGCTGAGAAGCTTACCCCTCAGACAATTTAATCCAAACAAAATATAGATCTTCACTCCCAGAGTCGCTGAACTACAATAGAAAAGCTGTCAAAGTAATTTTGAAAACTTGCTCAAAATTTGTATTTACTTCACTTCATTGACAAAGAGAAATGCTCAGATCCAATTTCTGCTGTTCAGCTTGGAAGGTGCGGAAAACTACTTCCCTCTATCAAAACACATCCAGTGGTTTCTCAGCATCACCCAGCATTTGGTCCTGATGGTGAACAATCAAACCTCTTAGTACAGCCAGTGTGCTGGGGCAGAGAGCTTGTTGCCAGTGGACCCTGATACTCTAAAATGATGGGAAAAGACAAAACCAGTGGCCAAGGTCCAAAGTCAGGACTGGTGAGATGACTCAGTGGTACACAAGCCCAAGGATGAGTCTGGTTCTGAGATCCCACAATGTGCAAGGAGAGAATCAACTCCTGAGAGTTGTCTCCTGACCTCTACACCCACACTATAGACTGTGCACACACCTGAAACAGTCATTATGTAAGTAAATAAATAAATACACTAAATCTAATTTCCTTCCCTTTTAAAATCATCAGATCCACACAGTGTGCTGCTGGCTGTAATACTATCAAGAAGACAACAGAGAACACTAAATGCATTTGCCATGCTATGTAAGCATCACT
Organism: Uromys caudimaculatus; assembly: GCA_028551405.1. Classification (NCBI taxonomy): domain Eukaryota; kingdom Metazoa; phylum Chordata; class Mammalia; order Rodentia; family Muridae; genus Uromys; species Uromys caudimaculatus. The sequence goes on from CM052721.1 coordinate 25,787,753, forward strand.
ATGAAATAGTTCCAGATTCTTCTATTATGTTCTACACATTTCTGCTCTTTACCAACTATGCCCCATTTCATCCCAGCCCCTAGTTCCTTGTCAATCACAGAGCTGGTTTCTGTCATTATGGATTTTCTTGTTCTATTTTTCTTTCTGTGACTGTAATAAAATAATCCTACCAAAAACAACTTAGAGGAGGAAAAAGTTTATTTGATTCATTCTCTCAGGTCACAGTCTATCACTAAGGGGGCAGAAATATGAACACAATCATGCTTGTATTCCACACAGCATTACCTCTCACTAAGGAACAGGCTAAGAGTCTAAGAGCATAGCAGAAACCAAGAAGGACACTGTTTATTGGCACACAGACAGGCAAATACATATCTCTCTCTCTCTCTCTCTCTCTCTCTCTCTCTCTCTCTCTCTCTCTCTCTCTCTCTCTCATTTCTAAGAACTAGAATGGCAGGCAATTGTGAACAACCTAACTTGGGTAATGAGAACTGAACTTGGGTCCCCTATAAGAACCATAATAAATGATATGGTATATTTGAATAGACTTATCAATGATACCTACTTAAAGATAGAATGTCTGTAGAAGGGAAGAAATTAATAAAACAGAAAGAGGGAGAGATGGATAAAGAACATTTAATATAATCAAAGTGTGTGATATATTTGAAAAGAGATATATCTGTGAAACTTGGCCCTACATATAAAATTAACACACACCAATACAATGGCTTGTAATATAAAATTATTTTAAAATTGTACTAGTGGAAATACACATTATATAACTGACACAATTATTATGGCTTTTTTCAAAAGTTTGAAACCTAAGAATTAGTGAACACTGGAGCTGGAGAGATGGCTCAAAGGTTAAAAGCACTTGTTCTTGCAGAGGACCTGGGTTTGATCCCCAAGATCCATAAGGTAGCTCACCACCATCTGTAACTCCAGTTCTAGGGCTCTGGCAACCTCCTCTGGTCTCTGTGGCACTGTAGCACACACACAGACTTACATTCAGGCAAAACACCTATACACACAAAATAAAAGACAAATCTTTAATAAAAAGATTTGGTAGACATAAAACCATGAAAGAATATTTTTTAGTACAATCAGGGACCTAGAGGAGAAAATTGAAACTTGAATTTAGGTTAAATTTTAAGGCAAAATCAATGGGAGAGTGAAAAATGCTACAGCACTGTTTCTCACCCTTTGATGTAGTGACTTGTTCTTGAACAAAAGTTGAGAAGTGTTGAAATAATTATTTATTAATAAAATCCTGGTGGCAGATTTGTTGCTACCTGCCACAATGTTTTAAGTTCCCAAATGAAAAACATACACAGCCTTTATATTTTGATATTCCTTTGATAAACAGTGCAATACCTGGGCCACTCCCTAAACTCCATGCAGTTAATCCACCTCCTGTTATTACTTACTAAATTCTGTATTCTATCTAGGCCACACTCTGGACCATACTCTCCCAGCTCCTTCACAAGGCAGCCATGCCTCTCCTCAGGCATGGGTTCTCTCCTCTTCTCCACACTATCCTGGCATAGGGGATCTCCTTCTTCCTCCCCCCCCATCTCTCTCTTCCAAGCCTTGGAAATTCCAAAGCCCTGCCTCTGCCTGTCCTTTCCAGCAATTGGTTGTTGCCATTTTTATTTACCAATCACAACCAGCTGGGGGCAGGTTCCCAGAAGCTACATGCAGACACTTGTGTAAGCAGTTTTGGGGACTGAAATTAATGTTAGAATACAAGCAGCATTAGGCCAACCCCACCACAGAGAAATTCAAAACTATGACTCAAAATTTACAGGACTCTTTACTGGTGACTCATAATTGAATAATGGGAAGGCATGAAATGAGAGGGATAGATAGATGCATAATTAATAGATTAAAAAATAGATACATATATAGAAGCCAATATGTCTCTTCTTTGTTGGGCATCTTAATGAGAAATTACAAAATTGGATCTCCATTTAAAATATATTGCTCCAGTGAGACAGCTCTATGGATAAAAGACCAATGACATGAGTTCTAACTCCAGAACCCAACACATGATGGAGAAAGTGCACCAACCCTGCAATGCTGCTCTCTGTCCTAGCTTCCATTCTGTTCCTGTAATAAAATGCTCTGACCAACAGCAACTTATGGAAAGAAAGAGTTTATTTCAGTTTATATGAAATGGCCTATCCTTGAGAGAGTTAAGACAAGAACTCAACTAGAAACTTGAAGCAGAAACCTTGGAGCTTGCCATTTGCTCGCTCACTCGAAGGCTCATGGCGAGATAGCTTTCTGCCTGGGGAATGGTGCTCCCCACAGTGGGCTGAGCCCTACTACATCAGTGAAATCAAGACAATTCCCACAGACGTGCTTACAGGCTATTCTTATCTGAGGAGTCTCTCAATTGAAACTCCCAGATGACTCTAGTTTGTGTCAAGTGACACCTAAATCTTCTAACCTCCACAAATGTTCCATGACACTAATAAACAATACCCCTCCTACACATATTCAAAAATAAAATTAGATATATGAGTAAGGATATCATGATGTTGAATGGGATATTTCCATCAATACAGGGACATTTCTACTTTAGTCCCTACTCTTACATGTGCTCAGTGGCAGCATAAAAACTGTGTGTGTTCTATCACAGCAATGCTATGGTGCACATGGGACATGATTCTGAACAGAACATGAATGGAAGAGTGAGTATCTGAGGGCTACACAGTGTGGAATAGTGTTTCCCTTTCTATCTCCTTCCCACTATCTCAGCATGGAAGATGTTTACTGGAGGTGTTCAGCACAAACAAACAAGCAAATAAATACGCCACATTTTGCTTCAACAGGGAGACCATAGTCAGACCATGCAGTAGTCAGGCATGAGGTGATGGGTAGCTCCCAGAATCTCTCCTTAGGTCTAAGTCAAGAGCTCAGATGTGCGTCAGGAGCCTCTGGGGCTTTGCTGTGTACTCAGAGTGTCTCAGCCTCAATACCTCCTATTTCCACACATGCAATCTGCAACAGAGGCCAGACAGCAGACTCCCCAGCAACTTTGTTATCAGAAATTCTTATTTCCTAGAAATTTATCTCCTAAAGCCCCAGTCATATATTTTCCCATGTAAAATTCAGAATGAGGTCCATGCTGCCCATAGTACAGGATCTGGCAGAGTGGAGCTGCTATGGGCCAACCCAGCTCTGTCTCTTTGGGCCTCAGCACTATGTTAGGGTTGACTTAAAAGGGGGTTGCTTGGTGGTCTGTGGGTAAATTCTGCCATACTTATTTATATTAGTTACAAAGTAATGAAACATTGATGGTGATTGAGGCAGTGAGAGTTAGTTCTATAAAAGAAAATATTAAATTGTTTTCAGGGAGTAAGCTGTGGTTCGTCAGGTGAGTGGACATGGGAAACAAGAAAATGATGACAATTTAATCATTAGGATGGAAGCATGCAGGCATTCTGGATTGACCACTCAGTGGGTCAACTCCTAAGCTTATTCATAAAGGGCTAAAAATCTGTCTCTTGTGATGACCTCATATATTATAAACATTGGTAAGGGCTAGGCTCAGTGGTATGTCCCTTTATTACAAACAGAAGTAGAAATATTGGCAAATAAGTCGGAGGTCTTATTTTGTGTTAATTTACTATGTCCAGAGCAAGCACAACTAATTAGAGGTGAGCCAGAATGCAGGATGCAGCAGGATCTATCCACCAATGCTTGTTCTCCTAAGGACTGAGCTTTCTCTAGGGAACACCACACCCTCCATTCCATTAATTTTCAATAATTGATCTTTCTGCCTCATTAATCCTAAAAATAATCACAAAGGAAAGATGGCTGGTGTGTTTGTGTGTGTGTGTGTGTGTGTGTGTGTGTGTGTGTGTGTGTGTGTCTAAAACCAGAACTGCTGAGTCATAAAACCAAGGTTGAAAGTCTTCCTCTAGGGACCACTGTAACAACCTTTTTCCTCATTGGAGCCCAGTGCATATCTAGAGTGACTCTAGGTGGATATCAGTCTGCCCAGCACATCCTGATTCCATACCTAAAGTCCTAGATCCTGGGACTCCCCCAGACAGGGCAAATGGGTGATCAGGATGCTTCCTTCCTATAACGGCATTGTGTTTTCCTACACTTGTTGCTTGATGTCATGTGACCCACCAAAGCCCCTGTAATACATATGGAGTATTATTGATACCTGCTATGCATGCTTTATGCCCAATTAAAAGATCTATAGACTCAATGTGTCTTCTTCCTTCATGCTGATGTGCTTTTACATGTACAGAAGGCTGGACATTCCAGGGGCCAATCTGTAGTCATAAGAAGAACAATCACAGATTAAGCTTATATGTAAAGAATAACAGAAGCACTAGATGGAAAGATTCAGGGTCCTTGAAGACATGGTGAGCTGCTAAAGAAGGCTTCACTTTGAGCAAGACACTAAATATCTCTTGTACCATTTATCCAGATACCTGGCATCATACAAAGGATGTTAGCATTAGATCCTCTGCAGAGGGGTTTCCTGATTTTAAAGATCCATGATGCAGAAGCTGGATTTGTGATTTATGAACCCTGCCTGTGTCACCTGAAGGTCACTATAATGCTGACCATCACAAGGATACTGATTTGTAAGGGTTGTCTGTGTTCTTGTTGACACAGAAAGGGAACTCTCATGTCATTAAGAATAAGTGACAGTTTGTTCTGGCACCATGAATGAGTGGCTGTGGCTCCTGGACACAGACTCAGGTTAATCCAGATTCCATGTTTCAAAATGGTAGCATTATAATGAAGGCTTTCGACCTACCCACAAGACTTTTAACCTCAAATTTATCCTGTCTACAAGTAATGTAGGCATGAAGGAGAGAATAGACTGAGGGAATGGCCAACCAATAACCAGCCCAATTTGAGACCCATCCCATAAGTAAGCACCAATATCTAACACTATTAATGATACTCTGTTATGCTTACATACAGAAGCATGTAGTCCTCTGAGAGGCTCCATCCAGCAGCTGACTCAGACAGATGCAGAAATCCACAGCCAAACAGTGGATGGAGCTTGGAGACCCTTATGGAAGAATAGGGAAAAGGATTGTGGCTCCAAAAGGGATTGGAACTCTACAGAAAAGCCAACAGTCAACTATCCTGGACCCTTGTGGCTCTCAATCTGAACCACAAACCAAAGAACATACAAGGGCTGGACCTAAGCCTATCCCCACATATGTAGCAGATGTACAGCTTGGTCTTCATGTGGGTACTGAACAACTGGATTTGGGGCTGCCCCCAAAGCTCTTGCCTGTATGTGGGATGTGCTTTTCTAGCTGGGCTGCCTTGTCTGGCCTCAGTAGGAGAAGAAACACCTAGCCTTGAAGAGACTTGAAGTGCCACGGTGGGTGAGATACCCAAGGGATCCCCACCTGCTCAGAGGAGAAGGGAAGGAAGGAATGGTGTGGGAGGGGTGACCAGGAGGGGTGCAATGAATGGGACATAAAGTGAATATGTACAAAAATTAAGTTAAATTTTAATTAATTAAAAAAATGAAGGCTTTATGGTAACTGTTATGAAATACAATGTGGTGAGGGGTACCTTCTTTGGAGGGCCTGAGCCAAGGTGATCCCCTGAGACCCCTATGCAACAGATCTGGTATAAAGTGGGCTTATTAGGGGAGGGGAGAAGAGTGGGGTCTTAGGGAAGGGATAGAGGCAGATCAGTGGCATTTAGACAGGCAGATAGAAGCAGAGAGAGAGCCATGAGGGCAGAGAAAAGACAGACAGTGAGGGAGAGAAGGGGGGCATACTAAAACAGAGAAATGGCTGGGGTGGAAGATGGGTCTTTTTTATCTGCAGCACACTTGGCACACCTGCTGGCAGCAAGTGATGACATTAGCAATTGCCAGGTCCCTGAGAGCAGGCCAGCGGAATTGTCTGTACATTAACAGTAACAGAACAATGAAAGTCATGAATCAAGGTGCTTTTCAAATACTTTGCTGGAAACATAGGGGAGTGGGTTACAGCAAAGCAGAGCAAACTGCTGTTGAACTTGATGCTCTCTGACAGCATTCAGCCCTTTGGTTGGTTGGTTGGAAACTTGGTGTCTGTTCATACATTCTAGAGGATTTACCTAATGGTCACAAAGGTGTTAGGTCAGGTACAGGGCAATAAATGGCTATTAAGAATGCTTGGAGATACACAAGATAATGTGAGTTTAGGCTTGTAACGTCCCAGCCCCTCCATATCATTGAAGTTCTAGTGAATTAATCAGCGTTGTGAAAGACCCCCCGAGCTCAGGAGACCCTCACTCAAGTCTCGGGACAGCACGACCCCCCAAGAACTCACGAATGACCGTCCTTGCTGCAATCATACGATGTTTTTTTGGGGAACCAGAGCACTGGGGTCGAGCTCGTAACGTACGCAGAGGCAGAGGAGTTTGACCCCCAGCAGTTAAAGTCAGGGGTGTTTAAAGGAAAAAAACACAAAGCAAGGGATGGGGAATGGAAAGAATTTGCGTTATGGGGAAGTACAGAATGTTCTAAGTTAGTCACAAGGCAGTTGCACAAACATTTTTGTGGTTAGCTAGTTCCTGAAACATTGTGCCTCTGGCCCTGGGGCCAGGCCAAGATCAGTCGTTTCTTAGGGGAAAGAATGCAGCCGGGTGGGGTTTGGCCAGGCATGCAATTTCAGTCCTAGTTTCTGGCTCCAAGTGTGCTAGGGGTCTAATTTTTCTCATAAGGGTGTCAGGTCTTTCAGTTGCAGAAAATGCAATGGAGCTCTGGGTCCTTTCAGGATTGTTTATTCCCATTCTCATGAGACCATCCCAATAAGAGGACTCATACCTGCAAAGCCTCTAGTTCAGCAAATTGGCCAAGAATTATAGTGGAGATGTAACCAACAAAGAAAGAAAGCCAAACAGTCAAATTACAGAGATGCACACTTGAGTGACAGAGCTGAGGTACTCTCGCTTCATAACTATTCCTCAGAAGAGAGACAATCACTGAACGCCCAAATCTTCTAGAAAAATCAATCGTGAAAAACAGATAAATAATGAAACTTCATTCAGCCTGATCAACGGCTGTAAAGAGCTCTCAAAGTCCCTTTAGCAGGCTGAAATTTTGAATGCTGTTTTCCAACACAGAAGTCAACATCTGTTCTCAAAGCTCAGGCTTTGGCGCTCACTGATGTTTTTTTTTTTTTTTTTTTTTTTTAATGAGGGTCAAGACTATATATATATATATATATATATGTAAAAAAGTACCTCATTCTGAAGAAATAGAACCCACCCCGGAAGTGTGTCACAGTGACATTTTCAGGTTGCCATTGATACAAAGAAATTACTTATATGTGGTATTTAATATGTAATCCCAGCCTAGGATTTCTACCCCACTTTTGGTTATTTTGTTCCCAGATGAAAGACACACTCACAGCCTTTATATTCAAAATACACTTTAAGCAGCACAGTAGCTGGGCAGCTGCTTACCCTCCATGCCATCAGAATCTACTTTCCTATCCATAATACTGAGTTATTACTTACTATTTTCTGTGTTCCATCTGGGCTGCTCTTAAATCTAATTGAGCAGCCCTGAGAGACATGTATTTATGGCTCAGCTAACCCATGGTGGCTTCTCCTTTCTCCTCTCCTACAGGTTCTTCTTCTCCTCATGGTCCCAAGCCCCAGGAAACCTCAACCCCACCTATGTCTCTTCTGCCCAACTATTAGCTCTTGGCATCTTTATTTACTAATCACAATTAACTGGGGTCAGGGTCACTTAACTCCGTGCAGACTCTCTCATCTCTGAGGCAACCAGTTTGGGGGGCCCAAATTAGTATTAGCACAAATTAGTATTAAAGAGCACAAGGTCAAACCACTACACTTAGACTCTGATGTAATCCAAGGAATCACCCATGCATTCCAATACAAGATATAATATGAACCACACACATTCCCATAACAAGGGAGTAAATGGATGTGCCCAGATGAAACTCATACAAAGGAGGAACTCCCCCATAGTGGTGTAATGCTAACTACACATGTCCATTGTGGGATGACCATCTGTCTTTCCGGGTACTCACTCCTTTACCTTGTGACTATGTAGGTTGTAGTTCATGAATACAAGCACCGTTGGTCCTGCATCAGAAGTGACAACCATCTCCCCATTTCCATCTCCACCATTCTTGAATGCTGCCCCAAAGATGAGAATCCCATGTATGGAGCATACACAGCTAATGAGAAGATGGGGTGCCTCGTGGAGGAAACCTTAGATATTCCTGGCTAACAGCAGACTGATCATCCTAACATGGGAATGAGAAGGTCTTGGACAGTCTAGAAACATCCAACCCTGCAGCTGAACTGATCTATAGCTATATCCTAGCAGGATCTGGGAGAAAAATGGCCCAACACTGGGTCATTGCTTTGAACCAAGGGATTAGTTTTAAAAGGGTGACTCAGAAATGATGTAAGCCGATTTACTGTTTCCTTTCACTTGGGAGATGTGGTCTTCAGACTTAGAAGTATTAAAAACTGAAGATGGAATGACTGTCCTGACACATCTGAAACACTAGGTATTGTGATGGTTTCCTAGTACTTTGAGCTTCCTGGAGCCCCTATCTACACCTCTTGACTTCATCTCCTTCATTCTCTCTGCATTTGAAACACTAGGTGAACTGCCCATACAGTTTAGATTCTGAGTGATAAAAGTAAAAGCTTGTGTTTTCCCCACCCATACAGCGTGCACATGAATGTCTAGATTCTCATGACCCCTACAGGTTATGGCCAGCATCACAGCCTCTGTGATGTTGCATAGATACAGGCAGACATCTGTAGTAAACCCAGTTCACAACAAGTTAGAGTTGTTCCCTCTACAGCCTCAGCTTCTGTTCACTACCGAGAAATATTTTAATTAATAATGAGCAAAGTGAGAATAATTGTTTTAACCAGTATCACACCTCATGCTGTGAATGTCAGGCTGTGCATTTGCTGTCTGGCCACCTCTGATACTAACAACCCAAATGTCAAAGAACACAAGTCACCATTAACCTCTGGGTCGTAGAGGTGGTACTTAAGATTTATTGTCATAGTTATTCCCCAGTTATTAACTACAGGGGCTTTGCCTGCTATGCAGAAAAGTGGGATGTGCCTTGCTTTTCTCGAGTTTTCCAGATCTAATGTGGCTCTTGTTCTCTCTCTCTCTCTGTCTCCCTGTCTTTGTCTCTTTGTCTCTCATCCTGGTTTTTCCCTTGTCTCAGATGGTAAACGTGTCTTGCCTCCTGTAAAGAAAGAAAGAAGTTCCTGGTACATATACATTCAAGCTTCTTGCTGCTGGGCAAGTTGGCTTATACCATGATCTTTTCAGGCAGAGATTTAGGCTTGCAGATTGAAGTACTTCCCTGAATGGGCCAATGGCTGTGGCCGTATAAAAACACAGTCACATTCCAAAGTAAAGGGCTCAAAGACGATTGCATCAAAGCTTACCCCAGTATGAATGACAACACACAAAATCTGAAACAACTTGGAGGCAGCTCAACAGGTCGGAAAATCTCCTCAGTAGCTCTCACTGTTTGCATAACCTATTGGAGGGAGGAACCTTGCACATTTTGTCAGTTTCAGAGACTTCCTGAGACTTTTGAGTTGTATACTTTCTTAGCCTTAATGAGCTTCCTTGCAGTATGGAATATTTCAACTGGGAGGAAAATTGTTCCCAAATAGTAACTTCAATAGTCCTCAAACTCATAGCAATCCTGCTTCAGCCTTGGGAAAGCTAGAATTGTAAACAGGAATGTACTTCCACATTCAATTTAAGGAATGATTTCTATAAAGAAATATTTCTACTTCTGTCAGAGTGTGGATTATAGAAAAGTAAATTCAGGCATGGAAGATGCATCTCAGTGGAAGTCATTGGAACCTAGCAAAAATTAAACATAATAACAACAAGCCAACCTACTGGAGACCAAATTATTTGTAAACCTTCCCAAAGCACCTGTGTTCAGAGCTCACACTATTTAAAAAAGATATAACAAAATTCTTCTATTTTTTTCTGACATATTTTGATATCTGATTTGTCATATCCAGTTAGTTGTTGTTTATTGTATCAGTATAGTTGTGAAGTAAAGGAGCCAGCCTGCAGTAACATTATAATAGGATTAAGCTTGACTTTGTTATCAATGTTGATCCTAGGAAAATGTACTTGACAGTTATGAGACAACCAGTTAAGAATTTTCCAGCCAACAATTCCAAATATTTAAGTATTTGAAACTTCAGCTCAAACCTCGAGAAAAGTCACCAGATTGTTTCCTGAGAATGGTGTGCTTAATCACATATAAGGAATACACAAATAGAGAGATAATTCAGTCTGAAGTCTAATTTGGTATCAATCAACAACATAAGGATGGTTAAAAGAAAAAATAATTTCAAAAAGACTCAATTTTCACCTATAGCTCTGCAGATTCAACAAGAAAAAAATCCAGATTCTCTGACTTTTTTTTTCAAGATTGCATACACGGGAGAGATAGCATACTTGCTAGAAAAACTGTCCAGTAACTACCTTTTGAGTACCCAAAAGTTGCTAAATAAATCATAAGCCAAATAGATCCTTCCTTCTTTAAGTTGCTTTAGTCATAGTCAGAGTGTCTTGTCATACCAACAGTGTGTGTGTGTGTGTGTGTGTGTGTGTGTGTGTGTGTGTGTGTGTGTACATGTGGTGGTGGTGATGATGATAAGGAGGAGGAGGAGGAGGAAGAAGAAATAGCATAAGGTAACAGGGACAGTTTCCAGGGCAGGAGACTTTGTCTAAGATGAAATATAAGCAAGACAAGGAATTTATGAGGAAATTCAGGGACTGGGATAAAAAAAAAGATTTTATGTGAAGGACAGAAAAGCCCAGTCTGGGAAGAAAGAAAATTTAGGAGTAAGATTTGGGGACAGATCTGGAAGGGACTTTACACTCGGACACGTGCTGAGGGGCTGGGAGAAGACACATATGGAGGGTGATGTAATCTGTTACATCACAGTTTTTGCTTCAGTGTTGGGTCTTGTAGCTGTGGGGAGGGCAATAGAGGAAGGATTCAAATGAATTGGAAGGCAGCACTGCTACAGGCAATAGAGGTGGGCAGGGGTGGGCAGAGGAGGACAGGAGTGGTCAGAATCAGGTCTGACAGAGCTCTAAGACCCAGATTCAGGGATTTGAGTGTCATCGGCACCTTAGGTATTATATCCACTCTCCTAGGTGAATGGATACTGAAGCCAGCAGATCTGTGAGATAAGGTGAGATGTTTAATCTCCATTGGTGTTGTGGCTTGCCTTAGAATCACCCAGGAGACTAAAGCACAGCTGTAGACTTTTCTGTGAGAACGATTCTGGAGAGGGTTAGCTAAGAGAAATCCTGCTCTGCATGTGAGTGGTAGCTTCATGTGGGCTGGAGAGAAGGAGAAAGCCGACCATACAACTACATCCCTTTCTCTCCACCCTCCAATGTGATAAACCTGGGTGCACAGGAATTACCACCCGTGAAACAAACCTCCTGAAACCATGAGCCACAATGAGGCCTTTGGTCTTTATATCAAGGTGATAAGAAGATAATCCAATATGGAAAGAAAGCAACAGGATCTTAGCTTCCACGCATGGCAGGACACACAATGGAAAAAGACAGTCTTCTAAGTGTAGGACCTAGGCTCATTCTGGAGGCTCAAGTGAAAAAGATGTTCATGTCTTAGGAAAACCAAACCAAAACCCTCCGCCAGGGAAAACATGGTAACCATTAGCAACCTGTGGGGTCAAAGCCCAAGGAGCCCATCACCCTAATCGTGACAGTGATGATCTATCTCCTCTGAGCACTACTCTGAATTTGGTCACTCACTCTACCCATGTCAACACGAGGCCACTGCATCTCCCATTCACTGATGGAGAAGTAGAGGGCAAGAGGACTCATGCAGTGTCCATACCTATGTACTGGACAATACAGAGGAGGAGATAGTGAGAAAAAGGGAGGCCCAGAGAACCCACAGTCTAGGTCCATGAAGAGCACAAAGTGATGCCATCACAGGAGAACCCAAGGCCACAAGAAAGGAGGACTCCAGAAAAGGAACGGCTACGTCAGTGGGTGCTCCTTGGAAACAGGTGCACTGCATCCTGGGGATGGGGACATTGTTGCGATTTTGTCTTTTACCGTCTATCATAATGCTAAGTGTGCGCCCCCAAGACCTGGAATCTGCCAGCAGCCCCTGGAACCCTGCCCCCAAGTTAATTCTGATTGGTGAATAAAGATGCGACAGCCCATAAGTGAGCAGAAGAGACAGTTTGTGGGCTTGGAGGGAGGGGACCACATGAGGAGGGGGAGAGAGAAGCCACCTTGGAAAAAGAATGTGCAGGAAGGAGAAGGAGAGCCACCATTGGCTAAGGACCAAAAGAACGTGGCCCAGATGGCTTCCCATTTGGGTTAAGAGTGGTCTGGATGGAACACAGTAAATAGTAAGTGATAACGTGGAATTATTGAGAGGAAAGCAGAGTCTAACAGCATGGAGGGTAGGCAGCTGCCCAGCTATTGTGCAGCCTAAGGCATATTAAAAATGTAAAGGCTGTGTGTGTCTTTCATCTGTGAGCATAAATGGTCTAAGGTGGGAAGAAGCTCCGAGCCAGGATTTTAATTTTTTTTCACTAGAGGATGTCAAGATTCTTGACTACCTGTTGACATCTCAGAGTCTGGAGGGAGTCAAGGTGCTGAAGGAGGAGCCACTGAAGTGAAGATGTTCAAGAGGTCAGAATGGAGACACTTATAAGGGTGAAGGGTGCTTCAGTCAGCCTACTTCCAAGTCCTGGGAGATGGTTTGTTTGGAGCACCCTGCTGAGGTTGGCCTTGCACAGAAACCTACCGTGGACATTGGTCAATAAGAAGAAAATATCTGTGGCTAATGATTTGGGGCCAGCTGGTCCCTTCCAGCAGAGTCATAAGGATGAATCAAGACTCTACCCCTGTAGTCTGTCCTGGGGAGCTCAGCCCAGAGAAGGTCTCTAAGTACAGTGTAAACAGTGATCCCTGGGTTAAGGATGGGTCCATGGACGGATCCACAGATGCCACTGGGAATGTCTGGGAAATATCTTCCTGGATCCCCAGTGAGACATTCGTTCTCTGGGATTTCTACCAGTTGTGGAGATATAAACACAAAAGTGAAAGGGGAGGGAATCAGTCAGAGAAAGAAAAAACTGAAGGGTCTGAGTTCCAGCCTCTTCCTAGGGAGATGGCTGCCTCAGTATTCCCGGGTGCCTGCTACACTCTCTCTGCTTCAGCCTCCACTTTAATGCATAATTTATGGATGCAATTAACAGAAACCAATCAACCAAGACTGTGCACACAGTACTGTGTTTAACAAGAGATGCCTCCAATAGTGATTATGTTAGAATAATAACAACACCGACAACAGCCCTGTCATCAGTGCTGTGTTGCCAAAGCTAACAAGACTGATGGTTTTACCAATAAAAGAGCCAGCGAGCAAGCCTGGGAGGAGGATTCTGGGTGCTGTGGCTGCTGCTTGTTTTTTTTATGCAGAGGCTCAGACTTTTACACTCGTGTGTGTGTGTGTGTGTGTGTGTGTGTGTGTGTGTGTGTGTGCGCACGCACTTGTATGGGCACCCATGTCCTTCCTCAGGTGCTAGGGTCTCTCACTTGCACCTGGGGCTTGCCAATTAGGTTAACTGGGGCGGCCAATGATCTCTAAGCATCCTCCGCATTTTTGTTTTGTTTGTTTTTTTTCATCTCCAGTTCTAGGATTATAATTAAAACTAAGCCACTACACTTAGATTTTAACTTTTGTTTCTTTGCTTACTTAGGGGTGGTGCTTTGAATGAGAAATATTGCCCCATAGGCTTGAGTATTTAAATCCTTAGTGCCCAGTTGATAGAGCTGATTGGAGAGGTTAGAGGGAGGTGTAGCCTTGCTGTAGGAAGTAGGTTGCTGAACCTGGGCTTTGAGACTTTAAGGCGCACACAACTTTCAATTCATTCTCTACTTCATGCTTGCAGTGGAGGATAGAAGTTCTCAGCTTTCTGCTCCAGTCACCATGCCTGCAGCTTGCTACCATGCTTCCTGCCATGATGGACTCTGGAACCATCAGCCCAAACAACCATTTTGTTCTATAAGTTGCCTTGATTATTGTGTGATATCACAGCAACAGAAAAGTAACTAAAACCCTGGGTCCTGGCACTTCAACTCAGAGCCTCCTGCTTGCATCACTAATAATTTACAGACAGCATTTCCAGTCTGGCTTTCTCATTCTTTGTGTCTCAGTCTATCTGGTTCCCAACACTCCCATCTAAGGGAACTGTTCTAAAGCAGGTGGTCATCAAGGCCCCGAAGCTTGCAAGTCCTCTAAACTGTACCATGGGGTCTGCTTCTTGCCCAGCTTCCCGTCACGGCTCTGCAGCAGGCAGCTTCCTCTGTGTATTCCTGTGCAGATGCCAGTCTGTTTCCTCATGCACCTCACCTTCTGCTACACTTCTCCCTGTGTCTGTCAGCCCCTTGGCTTCCCCATCAGTGAGGGTCCCTTTGCACAAAGCTATGTTAGAACTGCGGGGTTTCACACAGGGAAATCTCTTGGCAGAGGACAGGGCTCAGAACAAACTGAAACTTGTGATTGTCGCCACAGGGAGCCTCAAGCTGGTGCAGGAGGCCTGTGGAGATTCTGCTGAACATCAGGGTCCCACTGTGCATTTGCTTTTCGTCCTTTATTTATTTCTATTGTATTCTCAATATAGTGTCTCACCTTGTAGCTAGAGCTTGCTTTATGTCTTCACATTCTTGCTGCCCTCACCGCTCAAGCGCAGGCAGGGGTAACAGTCATCACTGCACAATTGCGGGGCATGGGGGGTGGGGCGGTGGTGGTGGTGGTGTGTGTAACAGACATGTACCTCCTGCCTGGCTCAGACTCATGAATTTGGTCATGAATTCTTTTTAACTTAGTAAAAATACACAGGGCTCTGCTATGCCGTTTTTTGCACATCTGTGCCATTGTATTTGACTGCTTTTATTCATCCCCCTCCCTCTCCGCTGCCCTCTTGTTACCTCCCCACCCTCCCCCTTCCTGTTACTCTTCAGGTCCCCAATACTTTTCCCCCTTCTGCTTTCATAGACTGTGAATTCCATCCCTCCCCGCCCCCACTAAGCTCTAACTGTAGAGTGCTTGGAAGTGAGCATCCAGGCCAACCCCGTCATCTGTATTCAGACCCTTTATAGCTAAGCCACAGCCACCTTCATGCGGCTATCACAAAGAAGTTCAGGGAGAACATCACATGCTGCAGGCAGCTGACCACAACCGGGGGCTGTCATTGTCTGTCAGCGGGACATGTCCCAGACCTGTGAACATGGCTACTCTCAACTGACACGTTTTCCTTCAGTCTGTGAGCTGGTGATGGACACGGGCTCCAACTGTTACAGACCTGCAGTAAAACTACTCCATCTTTCACCACGGTTCCAAGTGCTTCAGTCTCTCAAGCTGAGTTTTCAGGAGCCCTGTGTTTGACTCATGGAGGTACAGAACAAGGATTCTGACACTTTCTGACAGCTGCAGCCATGTTTTCGTGGGAGCCACAAACATACTTAGAGTGAAAGTCCACGAGGTTCTCCATTTCCTTCTCTTCATCTTTAGTGCTGTTTCTTTAGTGCTTGTTTGTTTCATTTGTTTCTTTGCTTGAGACGGGATCTCACATATCCCAGGCTGGTTTTGAGCTCATACAGTTAAGAAGGACCTTGAACCTGGAGTTCCTGCCTCCACCTCCCTAGTGCTGAAGTTACAGATGAGCACCACAGCATTAGGCTTAGTTTTTTCACGTTGTTCGAAAGGCCAGGGGTAATTTCAGTCATCTTTAGACACTTGCAATCAACAGTGTTTGTCACAGACTCCATTAATTTGAGAAATAATTTTAATTAAAACATGCTAATTCCGTTTCCCCCTTACAGTCAACTGACCTACTCTGACAACTATAACAGCAACACTTAACCAATCTTCTAGAGAGACCCCAGTAGCCCAGGCCTGTCTGAAGCCCTCAGACACTATGGAAGACCTATCTTCCTCAGGGAAAACAGGCACTGATGTGTGGCAGGAAACAAGCCCACCATGAGGCCCAAGATTGACTGTCACAGTAACCTAGTTGTCAGTGTACTTCTGAGTAGAACAGATGGGGCAGAACCCCCCAGAGTGTTCTATTTCACATACAGATGGGTTCGTGGAAACCAGAATGCTCTACCAAGGGGCTGAGCTGCAGAGGAGAACCCATCCTTTCTAAAGCCAAGGCACACCAGAATGGAGACTATTTTGGTAGCACCCTGAGGGTATTGTATGAGGCTCCTGGAGTGTAGAAGGACCCCCTGAGGACCCAGCAACCCTGGACAGAATGATCTAAGTTTAGATAGGTCCAGTCTGTCCTGAATGGAGTGAGGACCAAAACCTCCAGGGTAAGATGTTCCAGGGGAGGGAGCACCTGTGCCCAAATCCCTGTCTGATTCCTCTCCCCTGCCCCTTTGTTTAAAAGTGTCCTTCCAGGCACAAGACACCCATGAAGACTTCAGAAACCTTCTAAGAAAACCTCCCTGAGGTCTCCTTCAACTGAGTAATAGACAAACTTGCTTCTGTCTCTCCTGCTTCCCAGCCATGTGTTCTTGAGTCCCACTGTTCAGACCTATACAGTGTTAATATATATACATGTGTGTGTGTGTGTGTGTGTGTGTGTGTGTGTGTGTGTGTGTGTGTGTGTGTGTGTTTGTGTGTGTGTCTACCTAGCATGGGAATGGTAGAGGAGTAGAAGATGGCTCAGAGTCCTCCAATTGAAGACTCATCACAATATCTCATGTCCTTTAGTAGCCTGGGATTCACTGAGGAACACTTCCCTCCAGTTGTATGCACTTGCCTGGATGATCTATGCCATCAGCTAGCCCACATGCTCCTACAATGGAGATAACATGGGCAAGCCTGTGGTGCCCACAGCACCAAAAGACACAGTCCCATATCTCCTCCATCTCTACTGTGCTCCTTCCCTCTTAGGCTGCAAGCAGTGATTGATCCCCTAAATGATCAGTGAGTAGATTCAGCACAGAGCAGACTGTATTAGAAGATGCCACAGTTGCCACAGCCTGGCTAAACTCCAGTGGGGCTCATCATTTCTGCTCTTTAGTGGAATCCCAGGAACATTGGCAGGTTTCACACGAGGATCTTAAAATCCCTCAACTGTGATCTCCATGTTCTCAGGACCAGACTTTAGTTTTTCAGTACTGTGAGCTTACTCCAGATATGTGCCCTCCCTTGCCTTGCATTTCTAAGCAGAAAGCCATGAGACATGGTCTAGAAAACATCCCTCCTTGAATTTCCCCTGGTGAGAGGCTCTAGTATGTACCATGGCCTCTCTCCTTTCTGGCTACAGGTGTTAATTTGGAAAGAAGGAAGCAGCCAGCTTATATGGGTCAGTAGGACCACATGAAGGGGACATGAGAACCATTCCATTTACTGACCTTTAGAAGCATCACAAGAAAGTTTGTTATGTTCCCCCTTCGAGGTAAACAATTTATAACTCATTTTTCATAATAACTCGGCATCTCTTCTTTTTTTTCATATTTATTATTTTTATGTATGAATGTTTGCCTGCATGCATCTCTGTGTGCCACATGAATGCAGTGCCCTTGGAGGCCAGAAGAAGGCGTCAGATTCCCTGAACCTGGAGGTACACATGGTTGTGAGCTACCATGTGGGTGCTGGGAATCAAACTCAGGTCCTCTGGAAGAACAGCAAGTGCTCTAACCCCTGAGCCATTTCTCCATCCTCATGCACTTAAAATCTGTTGACTTAAACATCAAACATTAGTAACTAAGAAAGTAAAAAACTAAAGAAAGTTACTTTTTTTCTCTTTGCGTTTTTTCCTACTATTTTAATTGTCTACTCTATTTCATGTCCCTTTGTTGATGCTCTACAGAAAGAGAGAGTCCTGAATTTAGTTTGTCTGATCTAGGCAGCTATGTAGGTTGTAAAGTTACACTGCTGAATGCACCTTTAGTGGTAAGCAGGCAACACATTATAACCAAAGCCTTCTTAAACCATAAACATGACTGATACTCAGTAAGATGTTTGGATGTGAACTCAGCCCAGAAAGTCGAAGAAGTCACGAAAGCCTCAGAAACCTCCCATCTTCCAGATCCTCCATTGATTTCCCCGAGAAGCCTGTGCCTCCTGTAGCAAGAACACTGCCACAGCTTGAGCATTCACAGTAAATATAGGGAGGATAGTGGGCCAGAAATAGAAATAGGTCCATGCCCCTTGCCTTGACCAACAACTGTCTCAGGAGAATGAATCAGCAGCCTTGATAGAGTGCCTGCAGCTGACATCACCCCTCATTTGCCAGTACCCAGTGGCAGAGAAGTGGTGGTGTATAGTTCTAGAATGGCTTGCACAGTCTTCAGAATATGCGGCTGCATCTGAATTAGCATCTGATGCAGTTATGTGCAGCTCCTGTCTGAAACTTACTAGACATCTGCAATGACAGCAAGCAGAGCATCACCATCCATCTTCTTCACTCCCCCCCCCCTTGTGTTTCTTAGCGTCTTTCATAACCAATGGGAAGCAGGATACAGGCACCAGGTACAAGGGAGTGGTTTCCTTTTGTTGAGTTTATTTCCTTTTCTTTCTTGTATGTGAGCGTACTTGTGTGTCATATCCCTCTGTGCATGCAAGTACAAATGTGTATATGTGAGTTGTATTCATATGTGTGTGCAAGTACATTTGGAGGCCAGAGATTAACCTTACCTATAGTTCCTCAGACACCATCCACATTGTTTTTTGGGGGGATGAGTTCTTTCATTGTCTTGGAGCTCACTGATTAGGGTAGAATGTTAGTCTACGATCCCCAGGGATCTTTCTGTCTCTAGAGACCTTACCAACATTGAGGTTACATGTGTGCATCACCATGCCTGCTGTTTATGTTTTGTGATGTGGGTTCTGGGGACTGAACTTGGGTCTTCAGGTTTCAATGTGCACTGGTTAGTTTTTGTCAAATTGATATAAATTAGAGTCATCAGAGAAGAGAGAAACCCAATTAAGAAAATGCCTTCATCAGATCTATCTATAGGGCATTTACTTTATTGGTGATTGATGTGGGAGGGCCAATCCCACTGTGGATGGGGCCAACCCTGGGCATGTGGTCTTGGGTAGTATGAGAAAGCAGGTTGAACAAGACATGGAGAGCCAGGAAGCAACATTCCTCCATGTTCTCTGTTTTGGCTACTGCCTAAAGGTTCCTGCCCTAAGTTCTTACCCTGATTTCCCCAAATTGATGGACTGTGAACTGTTAGGTATCTGCATCTCATCACAGATACTGAGAAACAAACTGAACATCACAAGCACTGCATAGACTGAACTGCTTTTTACTCAGTTGCGGACGAAACATTTTTCCTCCTGCACCGTATTCTTTCAGTTGTGTTTTAAAACACATGTATTTGTATTTAATTAAAAGAGACATTTTAATAAATAGCATTATAAACATTATGACAAGGAGAGAAAATATCAGCATTGTATAATTAAGAGAGACTAACTAACACCTTATTAATAAGAAGATATTTCCACCATGGCTTTGCCAATAAAACTCACAGCTGTGATGGGATTTTGGTTAACACTAATTGTTTGACATTCTTTTTTTTTTTTTTTTTTTTTATTTATTTATATATTTTTGATACTTTATTTACATTTCCAATGTTTCCCCTTTTCTGGGTCTCCTCTTTGGAAACCCCCTATACCCGCCCCCTCCCCGCCTCTGTGAGGGAATTCCTCCTCCCACCTACCCACCCACCCATCCCCATATTCCCACCTTGACATTCCCCTTTACTGGGGCCTCTAGAACCCTCAGGCCCAGGGGCCTCTCCTTTCTCCCTGATGGCCATGGAGATCATCCTCTGCCACATATGTAGTCCGAACCATGGGTCAATAGATGTGTATTCTTTGGTTGGTAGTCCGAACTCCAGGACGACCAGGGGGGAGTTCAGGTCCATTGACGCTCTTGCTCCCTCCATGGGGCTACAAATACCCTCAGCTCCTTCAGACTTTTCTCCAACCCCTCCATCTGGGACCTCACTCTCAGTCCAGTGGTTACTGTTAAGTGAAACTTGGACATTCTGAACTTTGGGGCTAATATCCGCTTATTAGTGAGTACATACCATGTTCGTTTTTTTGTGACTGAGTTACCTCGCTCAGGATGATATTTTCAAGTTCCATCCATTTGCCTGCAAATTTCATTAAGTCATTGTT
>CM052721.1:25808495-25851756 GCA_028551405.1 Uromys caudimaculatus
TTGTGTTTTCCTGTAATACTTTAATGGATTTTTGAATTTCCTCTTGAAAGGCTTCTCGTTTTTTATCACTGTTCTCTTGTATTTTTTTAAGGGTGTTATTCATTTCTTTCTTAAAGTCTTCTATCATCATCATGAGAAATGATTTTAATTCTGAGTCTTGCTTTTCTGGTGTGTTGGGGTATCCAGGGCTTCCTGTGGTGGGAGAGCTGGGTTCTGATGGTGCCAAATACTCTTGGTTTCTGTTCTTTATGTTCTTACCCTTGCCTTTTGCCATCTTGTTAACTCTGATGTTAGCTGATCTTCTCTGTCTGGTTGTGGCTTGCCCCTCCTGCAGGCCTCTGTATCAGTACTCCTTGAAGACCAACTCTCTCTGAGAGGTGTTTGGGTTTGGAGAGCTGTGTCACCGGGTCTGCTCTGGGGTGCAGAAGGAAATTGGAAAGATCTTGTCCCCAGCTGTCCCTTGGCTTCTATGCCCTGATGGCTCTGCAAGGGTCCCTCTTGGTCCAATGGGTTTGAGCAGAAGTGGTGGTTTTGCCTGTGCTCAAAGGTGTGTCAGTGCTCCTGTCATACCCGCTCTCTCCTGTAGCCTTGTGGCCTAGGCTGGTGTCCCCAGGCACAAGCCCCTGGTGGCCCAGGCAGAGGTCTCCACCCACAGGTGGGAACCTGAAGGGTCAGAGATTTTGTGTTCCACGGCTTCTCAGGCACTGGGTCCCGGCAGATCTGGGCAGGTTCGGGTGAGAGGTGTTGCTCCCCTTTATCCCACTCACGGCTTTCCCAAGGTCCTGGGAAGGTAGCTTTTTCCAGTGCTCGTTGGCTATGGACTCCTGGTGGTCCAGGCAGAGGTCTCCACCCACAGGTGGAAACCGGAAGGTTCAGAGATTTTGTGTCCCCCGCTTCTCAGGTCCTGGGTCCCAGCGGATCCGGGCGGGTCCGGGTGAGAAGTGTTGCTCCCCTTAACCCCACTCCCTGCTTTCCCAAGCTTCTGGGAGGGTAGCTTTTTCCGGCACTAGTTGGCTATGGACTCCTGGTGGCCCAGGCAGAGGTCTCCACCTCCAGGTGGTTTCTATGCCCGCCTACCTCGGTCCCTGTGTCTCCCAGGTTCGGAACAGTTCCTGGTGAGCTGTGGAGGTTGTCTTGGGCCCACTCCCAGCTTTTCCAAGCTGCTGGGAGGGTATCTTTGTCCCGGCGCTAATTTGCTATGGAGCCGTGTGGCCCAAGCTGAGGTCCCCACCGCCGGGGGAAGTTCCTGTCCCTCAATCTCTGTGGCCCGTGGAAACCAGGTGGAATCGGTGAGCGCTGAGGCTCATTTTGCCCCCACTCGGGGCTTTTCCACACTCCTGGGAGAGAATTTTTCTCCTGGCGCTGCTTGACTATGGAAACCTGGAGGCTCACGCAGAAGTCTCCTGCCTCAGCCGCCCGCTGTTGGGATCCAGGGGTTTTCTATGCCCGCCTACCTCGGTCCCTGTGTCTCCCAAGTTCGGAGCAGTTCCTGGTGAGCTGTGGAGGTTGTCTTGGGCCCACTACTGGCTTTTCCAAGCTGCTGGGAGGGTATCTTTGTCCTGGTGCTAATTTGCTATGGAGCCCTGTGGCCCAAGCAGAGGTCCCCGCCGCCGGTGGAAGTTTCTGTTTGACATTCTTGTAATACAACCTTGACATTTTTTGTAGACTCCAGCTGATTGCCTTTGTATTATCTTGGTTTCCAAAATTAAGTAAAGATACTAGGAATCATGGCCAGACTATTTCTTGACTTAAAAATTTGACACTGAAGAGCAGAAGAGGGGTGGGAAGATTGCTTAGCATAGGTGTTTGTGCATAAGCCATATAACTTAAGTTTGAATCCTAGAATCCACACAGCAGAGGAGAAGCAGCAGCTCCTGCATTGGTCCCCAGATCTTGATAAGTGCACACACCCATACACACACAAAGTAAATAAATAGATACAAAGTTCGTGGTAACATGCATGAACCTCTCAGAAGCTATGCATGTGTGAGCCTATGTGCATGATTCATGTGTAGATCTTTTTCTCTAAGGCTACAGTTTTGCGCATCCTTATGAAATCTTCATCTTCTTCTTCATTTAAAATACTCAGTATCATGAAAATGTCAATTTCCCTCCTTTTACCCTCGTAGTGCTTAACAAAGAGTAGGCATCATGGGATGGGCATGCTGTGTGATTTTCAGCTATGCCAGACAGGACATTAGTGCACATAATCACAGAGTGAGAAATTGTATTCCCTTTTCAATTATGTCCCAATCCTTCCCATTACAGCAAGGGGGAAATGTATCATTGTGAAGACAGAAACTGTTCCCTGTCACACATTTCCTAGACCCTCTTTGAATCCGACAGAACTGGATTCCCATACAGGAACTTGGGTGGAAATAAGAATTTAAGAAAAAATGGCATGATGAGTTTAGTGGTTTTAAAGGAGACATTGAAGAGTCCCTTCTACTTTGTGAGGCTTTAGTGAAGAAAGTGACACCCATGAGTGGGAAATAGTTCCCTTTAACCCTAGAACAGGATGCAACTCAGATGCCCAGCTTCCAGAATTATAGGTAACATGTTCTCTTGTGTTTAAGTTACCTTGTTAATGGTGAATGTGCTGGTTAATTTTGCAATTTTTTGGTTTGTTTTGTCAACTTGACACAAGCTAGAGTCATCTGGAAAGAAGGAAACTCAATTGAGAAAATTCCTCTATCAGATTGTCCTGTGGTGCCTTTTTTTGGTTAATGAGAGAGCTCAGAACACTGTATGTAGAACCACCACTGGGATACTGGTCCTGGTTCTATAAGAAGGCAGGCCGAGAAAGTCACACGGGTGGTTGCCAATAAGAACCATTCCTTCATGACCTCTGCTTCAGTTCCTGCCTTGAGTTCTTGTCCTGGCTTCTCACAGTGGTGAATGTAAGTTGTAACTTTCTCCCCAAGTTGCTTTTGGTCATGGTGATTATCACAGCAACAGAAGCTAACTAGCACAGCATTTTCTCACAGGATTCTGAACAGACTATGACAGTAAGTTTCTTCTTCTATTTTAACATCAAAGATTTCCTAGAAAAGAGAGTTAATGTATCCATCTGAGCCAGGAGAAAGGTGCTGGTCAGTTCATAAGGATAGATGTGGCACTTCATTTTGCAAAGACACCATATCTACTTTACAAAGAAAACACCTCTGGGTGCTCGGAAGTTCAGCTTAATCCTTTCAATGCTGACTAAGAAGAATTGAAGACTGCCAAGTTTAAATTAAATTATGAAAGGAACATGATTTTACCATAGAAATAACAATAAAGTGGGACAAGGTTGTACATTGAAATATCTTTTCAAATATTAATAATAGCTTGCCATCATTATCCCTTAGGTTAATATAAACAAGGCTGTTTTTCTATGTTTCCTTGAATGTTTATTTTTTTCTCTTAAGATGTTCCTATTTTTTTACTCCTTTTGAAGATCTATTTTATTTTATGTGTTGGGGTGTTTTGCCTGCATGTATGTAAGCCCACCTTAGGTGTGAAGTGCCCAGGGAAGCCAGAAGGGGGCATCAGATCCCCAGGAACTGGCATTCCAAATGGTTGTGAGCCACCTTACGGGTGCTGGGACTCAAACCCAGGTCCTTTTAAAAAAACTGTCAGTGTTCTTAACCATTGAGTCATCCCTTCAGCCCCTCATTTTCTTCTATTTTACTCCTGTATTTATACTGCTAATTGTGATCATCTTCCCAAATACTTAGTTGATGAGCTTATGCTGTGGCCTCTCTGTTATCATGAACACACACTATCAGGCAGTTGAATTGATGGGTTAATTGGATTTAGAACCTCAAAAAGGTGATGTTTCTAGAGAGATGAGTATCCATCTCCCAGGGCTGATGCAGCCCTGCTCTACTGAAGTCACTGCCTACTTCATTGCTGGTTTATAAAAATTACAAGATGAGACTATGGCACCTTCATGGATGGGAAGCTCTTGAGGGAATGGGTACCAGTTTAGGTGGGACAGTGTAGACTCACTGACCTCATTTGCCTGGTGCCCCTACTATACTGAGAGCAGAGCGCACAGGGATCCCAGCCCAGCTCAGCCATGCTCACACCTCAGAAGCCAGAATCAGATGTTCTTTATGACATCCCTGGAACGGCCTTTCCCACAGGATTTGATAGTTTGAGAACCACATCGTCAGAATTAGGGCTCCTTATTAAGGAATAAATGTGGGCCCAACCTCTCCGCACATAGTACTCATGAGAATGTTTCATAGGGTCATAGAAGTCTCAACGACTCATCTCACAGGGACACAGAGGTCAAATGTCGTGCGCTGTACCATCTCGCCAGCAAGAACGTACACAGACACAAGGATCTTTCTGCAGCGAAGCGTTTATTGCATCATGAAGAGGAAAACGAGGAAGACCCTGAGCCCCAAGATGGCACCGCTTAAATACTCCCCGAGGCGCGTGTCCTTTCCTGATTAGCTACTCACTCATCACCCCATTTTATGCCCCAGATAGGCAGTGACTTGGTGCACGTGTCTTTACTGCACATGCGCCTACAGCTTGTTTACCAGAGGCGACAGCGGATGTCAGCGCCATCTTATAATGGCGAATGCCGTCACAGCTCTCTACAGTCAAACATCATTTTCCTTAATTCTGCAGATGGCACCATTCTCTCTGGACCAGAGATAGAAGGTCAACATCTCAGCCTCCTCCTCCAAAGAGCAGCATTTTCTCTTTCACCAGCCAGAGCTGGATCTGTCAGAGAGCTAGGGAGTAGTGAATCTGTCAGGAGCAAGGGATGGAGGTGATCTCATGAGCCCAGGCTGTAAAAGAGGGAAAGTCTGTGTCCAAAGAGACTTGAGAGAATCCTGTGCCTACTCCAAGTCAGCATGTTGTGAGGCTCTTTGGCATGTAACACAACCTCCTTACTTACGTTTTTCTGGTTGATATTTGATACTTAGTGGCTAACACAAGGTAGCATGCAGGATCCCAGAGAACTGCACTCTAAAGAGAAAATCCAACCTCTGATGTTAGTGAAGAAGATGTGCTTGGTTACATACTGATTCAGAAAACATAAACCTTCAAAAATTACAACAGTACCAATGGAGAATCAGAAGGTAACTCTGCCTCCCAATTTTCCCAGAGATAATTTCTAACTTCTTTAGCTTGTATGACTTTTCATCTGTGTTGGTGAGGTTTCTTTTGGCTAAAAAACAGAAAAATGGGTAAGCGCCTTCCTTCATACTCTGAATCATCAGAGCTCTGATTCGGATCGGAGTGTGTGCTGTTTTGTTGAAGAAAGCCTTGGTTGTCTAGGAATGAAGGGCTGTGGGATTCTGTACGATTACTTCATATCCCATGTGAGAGAGACGCAGTCACTGTGCACACAGCCACCTGCACAAGTTCACACAGAATAAACAGACACAAAGTTCCTTTCTTCAGCCTGGTCAGTGAAGCCTCATAAGATCCAAAACCCATAACTAATGGTCAATACCAAGAATGTTCAGCTCCCAGGATGACACCAGGCAGGTATGGGTGTTTCCTGAGGGAGAGCACCCACCCCTCTCACTGTGGAGTCCCTCCCGATCCAGTAAGAGGGTCACACAATCCAAGTTCCCAGTTCTGCCTGGCCTCACAACAAACCAAGAGCACATGATTTGGAGAGATGAGATGGGCAGATTTTCGACCATCTCACATGCACAGCAAGAGCAGTATTAAGAAGATAGAGAAATGCTAGGTGACCAGAGGCCCTTTCTCATCAGAACAGATGACAGTTGCTCCATGGTGTTCGAGTTAGGGGCATTTCCTACAGTAACAGAAGGTTTATAATAGCACCCTATAGGATGCAGGCCCATAGCCACCAGGTGTCCTGCAGGAGGAGCCTTGCTGCTATCCTCAGATCAGCTCTCCAAGAAAATAAATAGCATGTGCTCATCATTCAAATAAGGATTATTTAATGCAGAACTCTGTTGGGGATTTGATTTGTGATGACATGGGAATTTTCATGGCTGCTGTGAGTCCTTGGCAACAGTTGGTTTTTTGACTGGTCAATAAAGAGCCAGCAGCCAATGTCTGGGCAGGATAGAGGCAGAACTTTGAGGATTCCAGGGAAGAAAATGCAGGAGAGGAAGAAGGAGAAACACCAGGGTGGAAGGAAGGAAGAAGATTCAAATATGAGAGCCATATTTGAAGAATATGGAAAGACAAATATGGAAGACAGAGAGCCAACCATGTACGAATCAGGAAAAGCAGCCCCAGAGGCCACTCCCCCATTGGGTCTGGGGTAGCAGAGATAAAGTATAGATTTTAGAAAGTAATAACTCAAGAGTATTGGAGGGGAGAGTATGTTAGCAACATGAGGTCCAGGAGTGGTCCAGCCATTGAGCTAGTTAAGACATTAAAATATAAAGGTTGCATGTGCATGTCTTTCATTTGTGAATCCAGAACTCTTGGGCAGGTGCAGAGATGCATACACACCCACCAGGAGCATAGAGCAGACTTTAACAATTTAGTGATACAGAACTCACCCCCAAACTTTCCAAGATGCCCATGGTAATGAGCTTGTGAAAAGATCGACCTCTTATCGTGTCACCTGCTATCAGGGACTCAATGAAATGCAGCTACACACCCATCACATGGGCAAAAAAAGTTCTGGAAATGCCAAAAGCTGGAGGGGGTGTGTGCTAAAAGGACACCCCAGTCCACTCCGTGTCCACTGGTATTCATATGGTACATTCAATACTGTAGACAGTACTGCTGCTTCTTACAAAACTGAACAGTCTTAGATTTATGTCCACATAAGAATCTGCAAGGGGGGGGGGATTTAGAGCTCTTTTGTTCGCAATTGGTCAGAACTTGGAAATCGCAGAGTTATCTTTTAGCAGGTGAATGGATAGAGGCCTGTGCCTCCAGACAATGGAGCACTTCATGCTGGGAGGAAATGAGCTGCCAAGCCCAAGTGTGGAAGAAACTTGAGTATTAGTTAGGAAAAGAAGACAGTTTGGAAGACTGAGGCTTCAGCAGGCAGTATCTTTAAAAGGCAAGGCAGGGGAAATGGTAAATAGATGGGTGTCACTCAAGGAGGTGTGGGAGGAAGGAATAGATCACACACAGAAAACTTTACGGCAGGGGCTAGGCAGACGACTCAGTCAATAAAGTAGCTGCTGGGCAAGCAGGAGGGTCTGAGCTGCACCCCAGCCCCCACAATGAATAAGCCAGATGTGCTGAGAGCTGGTATTCACAGCACCAGGGTGGCAGACACGGGCAGATGCCTGCGGCTGGCTCTTAAGGAATAAGACCCAAGGGTGACCTGTGCTCTCTGTCGTAATCACTGTTCTATTGCTGTGAAGAGATGCCATGACCACAGCAACTCTTATAAAGGCAAACATCCATTGGAGCTGGCTTACAGTTTCAGATGTTTAATCCATTATCATCATGGTAGGAAGCATGGTGGTATACAGGCAGACATGATGCTGGGGTGGTAGCTGAGAGTAGCTTAGAGTTCTACAGCTGGTCAACAGGCAACAGGCAGAGGGAGCCAGTGGGCCTGGCCTTGACTTCTGAAACCTCAGAGCAGACCCCCAGTGAAACACTTCCTCAAACAAGGCCACATCTTCTAATCCCTGTCAAGTAGCACTACTCCCTAATGACCTAGCAACCAAATATATGAGCTTATGGGGGCCATTCTTTTTCAAACCAACACAGTCTCCATTTTATGCACACAGAACTGTGTAAACACCAGAACACACATGAGTGGGGAGAGACAGAGACACATAGATATAGAAACGGTGAGACAGAGAAACAGACAGACACAGACAGACAGACAGACAGACATAAAGAGAGCTATAGCATTAGAAACATGTTGATAGTGCAATGGTGGGCACATATCATCGTCCAAATCCACAGAAAATACAACACTACGATAACTCCACTGTGAACTTCTCACCTTGGTGGTAATTATAAATACATGTAGTCAATTATAACTCAGGCGATGCTCTGCTGAGGGACAATGACATGAAGATGGTATATATCTGTGAGAACAGGAGGAGTGTGGACTTTTCTGTCTTTTTTGCTCATTTTCTTCTTAAAACAGCTCTAAAAACGAAAGAGAAAGTAAATACAAACATTTTTTTAAGACAATTGGATGATTCCTTATTATTTAACCAAGAGATGACAATTTTTCACATAAAACTACCTATTCTATATTTTAAAATACCTAATTCTTAGTGGTCTAAAGCTAGAAACAATCAAGACAAGAAAATGATTATTCTCATTAACTTAAGTGGGTTGTGTGAAGAGTTGGTGTGTCAGGGTGTTAAATCATAATGTCACACTTTATTATAGAAGCTTAAGAAGTCTCAGTGTTTGCATTGGGCCCTTGATTCTGGACATTCTGTGAGTTCCCACACACACCAGAAATGAAATATCATTCATATATATATATATATATATATATATATATATATACACACACACACACACACACACACACACATATATATGGAGAGAGAGAGAGGTAGACAGAGAGAGACACAGAGAGAGACCCAGAGAGATATAATACAAATGATATAAAGAGATTAAGTTGAGATATAGATGTAGAAGTAGATATGGAGATATATAGATACAGAGATGATAGAGAGATACAGATATAGAGATGATATAGATGATATAAATAAATTAGGTAAAGATATAGATATACAGACATAAATACAAGTATAGATATGGATTATATCAATTATATCAGCTGATATATATCTTATTCACACAGCTAAAGATGGCTGCATGTTCTATTGGGCATATCTGACTGCATCCACATTTTTCTTCAAAGCTGTTAGATATTTTTGTCTTTAGCAACACAAGAAGCAGAGTCTCACTAAAGAACGTCAAATAAAGAGCCTCCATGAAGAACCACAGTCTCACCTTTTTCTGCTAAGCCGTCATTGTAGTGCAGGGCTTCTCACCCTTTCATACAGTTCCTCATGCTATGAGGATCCCAACCATAAAATTATTTTGTTGCTTACTCTCTAACTGGAATCTCACTAATGTTATGAATCATAATGGAAATATATTTGAAGATAAAGGTTTGCCAAGGGTTTAGCGCATGACCCACAAGTTGAGATCCACTGCTGTGGACAGTGATCAAAACAATGCTTTTTAGGAACTGGAGAGATGACTCTGTGTTAAGAACACTGGCTACTTGGCAGGTTTGGTTCCCAACACACATGTGGTAGCCCACAACCTTCTTTAACACCAGTTCTGGGAGATCAGACCTCCCTCTTCTGGCCTCTGTTGTCATTGCACCCATGTGGTACATGTACAGAAAGTGACATACACATAATTTTAAAATAAAGTAAATAAACCCTGAAAAACTAATTTTTTTCGTTCCTTGGCTTTTTGTTAGTGAGTTGGTGTCTCATTGTTTTGAGACAGGGATTCTCTATGTAGATCAAGCTGACCTTGAACTCACAGGAATCCACCTGCCTCTGCCTCCTAAATGGTAGCATTAAAGGTGAGCACCACCATGCCCAGCCAAAGATATTCTAAAAAGATACTTGTAAAATTACACTAAGAGAGATTATAACATGATTTTGCTCTTTGTGATAAAGTATTCATCTCATCTTAACATGACTAAATTTACTAAGGTTAGCTTACGAAGGCCACTTTGTTAAGTTATTATGATCCAATGTGATTCTAATGTGCTGGCAGACAGAAAAATGTCACACTTACTGACTGCACCTTTGCCACATCCCACCAGCCTCACAGCAACCAAAGCAACTCCTTAAACCAAAACCTCAAGCAAGGACATGAATTCCCCAGCTCTCAAGGTGGAACACAGACTGTGCTTGTGTGAGAGACAACCAGGACTCAGGGAAGTTAGAGTGGCTTCCCGCTCCTTGGCAACCACAAACCTCCTCGATTTTCTTACATACCAGAAGCCCCAGAACTGCCTGCCTGCAGCCTTGCCATCCAAATGTACAGCTTTCTAAAGGGATGCTCGTGACCCTACCTGGGATCATGGGATTGAATGTGGATTTGCAGAAGGCTAGTCCAGAGTTAAGACTTCTGACCGTGCAACAGCTAAATATCAACTCAAAATCCAAGGCATGAGGAGCCCAGGTTCTGGTCCCTTCCCTTGAATGTCTGCCCTCAGTCCCTGTTGGGAGCTGCTGAGACTTCTTAGCAGTACTACTGCCATTGCTAAGACAGCTGTTAATAATGCTTCTGCCTCTACAGCCGACTAGCTGATGTCCCTGCTCATGTTTCTGTGGACTGTCCATTGCAGCCTCATTTCTGAGCACATGACCAGACACTGTGCATGCTATCCCTCCTACAACTCAACTAAACACAGCCAGAGCACCTGGACTCAGATTTCAAATTCTGTCCGTGATGCATGCCATGTTATTCTATACATACACGGCTTTCTGCTCTTACAGAATCAGACTTTTAATTTCTTTAAATGTTAATCTTTTCCTCCCATCCTTCATCAGGATGTGAGTATCAAATTAGTATGCCACTGTTTGGGGTTTTGTTAGAATATATGATCTTAAAAATTGCTGTCTGTGTGGCTGCCTTGACTTTCACAACAACAACAACAACAAAAAACCAAACAAAACCACTAAATGAATTTTAGTTTGGGATTAAGACAGGATTCCAACAGTTTTGGAAATAGCCCCAAACAGGATACTATTTATTCAAAATGGTGTTCTCAGTGTTGATAATTATAAAGCCAAATTATCAGTCAACTCTGAAATATGTTGAAGAGTCTCAACATTCTGCACTATTAAATATTTGAGCAAGGTTTCATTCTTTATGTAAAAATAAGTGAGCATATTTTTTCATTAGTTTACAAATGTGCTTTCCTCTTTGAACAAATGTGTGTGTGTGTGTGTGTGTGTGTGTGTGTGTGTGTGTGTGTCCCCACACACCCCAGGTTTCAGAAATCCATCCAGGAATTCAACCCCTGTGAGGGATGCTCACCCAGTGAGCACCTGAAATTCTTTGAGCCCCAGTGATAGAATTAAAGCCCAACATATAACCCAGCTCATCCAATCCGAATCTGGCTTTTGAAACTTGTAACCAGCAACCTTGTCCCTCACCAGCCCAGAGGCCTTTGCGCCTGCAAGTGTAGCACAGCCAGTCATGAGTGGCTTCAGACACTCAGCCTTGTACTGTGTTTGGAAAGTGCAGGTCCCAAGAGCTTCCGAGGCTGGAATGTGATATGATGACTGTAAACTGTGATGGACTCCTCACAGTTGGAAATGACCTTGCGATTCTGTCTCTCATCTGCTCCTTGGGATCCTGGGAACCCACCTTAACTGCAGTGGGCCAAATCTACTTACTGCCTAACTTAAAGTGAACCCATCATTTAGGTTGTCAGCCTCACTTAGAGAGGAAACCAACACTCTATACATAGCAGGACCGAGGAGCTGTACACCGCACCTGTTTCCATAATTGACTCGAACAACTTCCCTCCTAATTCCACCCACCAGCACCTGCCACTCTCCTCTCCTGAAAACAACCGTGGTTCTGCGCTCAAAGACACACTTCACCTCAGTTTTGGAAGACACGGGGCATCCCAGGGAGGGGGATGAAGCCCTGGTGCTAATGCAGTGGCCTGGGAGCTTCTGCTCTTTTCAGATGGCAACCTTGATTAAGCTCCTCTGGGTTTAGGAGACCCCAACTCTTGAGTATAACGGCATCTGTGGGATTGTTGACAGACTCAGAATCTTAACCATCCAAGCTCTGAGAATCTCAGGGTGTATACTGACCAGCTTAGCAACTGTCAGTCTCAGATATCAGGAGGCTTGGCCTTTGAGCCTTGGTACGTCCCAGGAACTGTCCCAGCCACCATGGCCAGAGTTTCCCTCCCTTGGTCTTAGCTTTCCACATGTTTTTTATTTTTTTTATTTAAATACATTTTTAATTGAAATAAAATCCATCACTTATCCTTCCTTCCAGCCACTCCATGTCCCTCACTCTCAAACACACACGAGTGCGCGAGTGTACACACACACACACACACACACACACACACACACACACACAGGCAACCTGCTGAGTCTGCTTTTGTTGTTTTTATGTGTGTGTGCTTTTAAGGCTGACTGCTTTGCCTTGAACAAATGTCTTAGAGTTTTACCTCTGTGAAGAGACACTACCACCAAGGCAACTCTTATAAAGACAGCATTCAATTGGGGCTGGCTAACAGGTTCAGAGGTTCAGTTCATTATCAGCAAGAAAAAGAAAAAAATACAGATCAAAGTAGTTTAGAGAAAAGACAGTTTGTTTTGGCTCACAGTTTAAGATGAGAGAGAGTCTAGGCATCAGGTGGAGTGAGCATAGTGGCCAAACATGAGGTGGCTTGTCACTCTGTATCCACAGTCAGGAAACGAGAAAGAGAGAGAGAGAGAGAGAGAGAGAGAGAGAGAGAGAGAGGATGAGGGAGAAGGAGAGGGGAAGAGGGAGAGGGAGGATAGAGTGAGAGAGGAGAGGGAGAAGGTGAGGGAGGGGGAGAGGGAGGAGTGGGGGATGGGAGGGGGAAGGGGATGGGAGAGAGGTAGGGATGGAAGGGGAAAGGGATGAGATGGGAGGTGAGGGAGAAAGCGAGATGGATGGGGAGGGGGAGAGGGAAAGGGAAAGGGAGAGGGGGAAGGGGAGGGGGGAGCGAGAAAGAGGGATTGGGAGATGGGATGGGGAGGGCATGGGAGGGGGAGATACTGATGCTCAGCTCACATTCTCCTTTGTATTCAGCCCAGAACTCCAGCCCATGGGATGTCTCTGCCACCCACATTCAGGGTGGATCTTCCCTCCTCAGTTAAACCTTTCTGGAAAAATTCTTTCCTAGATGCACCTATCAGCGTGTTTCCATGGGGGTTATAAATCCAGTCCGGTCGACAATAAAGGTTAGCCACCACTCAGCCATCACATTCACACTTGTGTCTTGGCACTTCCTTCCATTTCGAGCACACCAGAATTGTCCTTGGGTAAGTCTCAGCCTCAGCACCCTCCCTCAGCCTCCCTCTTGAGCACCTCTGTCACTCTCTCATTTTCTTATACCCTTGCCTTAGTCTTCCTATCCCTACAGGTCACTAGCTCAACATAACATCTCAGCATCTCTGCCTGGCAGACTCCTCCACTAGCTGTGATACCCATGTGGTCATGGCCACATCCTTCTGTCTACTATGGCATCCCTGATGCTCACGTCTCGGGCCTATAGAAGATGCACAGGAAAGTCTGGTTAAATGCAATAGGTTGGGAACTATTGTAGAGCAGGTGAGTTGCTTAGCACATATCGTTCCTGACTCTGGGTTAAATATTCAGTGGGTGTTAATAGTTATCATTATAAAGGACCGTATTGAAAAGAAAAGTACTTGTTCAGGACCTCCAAGACCAAGTTCTCAGCACAAAGGAGATTTATTTGCACCAGAGTGACAGAGAACAGCGAATAAGAGACAAGGGCTGGAAATAAAGAATGGGGGAAAGGGGAAGGTAATAGGGAGAGGGGGCAGGAGTATTTGCCCTCAAGGACAAAGGATTGCCTCTGGGTAGAGAGGGGATGGACATAGCTCATATGAAAATGACAGTTTATAAAGGGAAAAGGGAAAACCCTGTATTAAGATGAGGTGCTTAATTTTGATTAGGGATGTTACTTAGGTGAGCCTATGAGGGCTTTTGATTGCTGGACTTAAATGCTTTGATAGCTGGACCTTGGTGGTCAGCCTCAGGAGGAAGAAGTGGCCAAATAAGGGACTAGACCTTGGTGGCTAGCTTTGGCAATGCATCTAATGGTTTTTAGCTAGGCAGATGGAATTGGGGAATGGGCAAAAGGCTTGCCACATTCAGGCTGGCAGTCCCTTCAAATATCACTCTGTCTCTTCTTCATAGGTTAGAGATCCAGGGACCCTCAGATGTAAACTATCTCTTGTTTCCTCCATCTGATTTGGTCTAATCTGTTGGACTCAACAGACCAAAGCAGTATCAAGTTTAATCACAGAGGCTGAGCTCTGGCTGATTTCAGGAAGCTCTGTAACCAATTAACCAATTATTCTGTAGCAAATTAAGTGGCCACTTTCTTTTTCTATACCAGCTGTCAGATCCTGTTGATGGTTGGGGTTTTCAGAACCTGCCTTAGTCCAGAAGTCTGTTAGATTAGCAAATTGTGTTCATGTTGAATTGCTCCATTCTGCTTTGTTTGTAATTACTTGGACAAACTGTTGGATTCAATTAAAGATCTTCCTTTGATCAGAAGAGGCTGCTCCAGCAGGAACTTGGTTAGTTGGCTACCCTCAGCAAACTACACTGCATATTAGTATAGACTGAACCTATCTGAGGTTGTTCTATAGGGGTCATACTTTGTGGGCCAGAGGTACCTGGGACTTACGGTTTCCACAGCCATAGGACACAGACCCCATCACAAGTTCTCAAGATGCCTTTGACTTGTAGCAGATTATTTCTGTCACCAGGCCCCCATTGGGCATGCATGGTCCTCCACTCTTCCACCTCCCTGCTCTGTTCCTAAATGTCACATGTGTCCACAGGGGAAGAATATCTGGCCACGAATTTCATGTTCATTTAAGGATGACACAACATCCGGCATGATGAGTCATGTCTACTCAGGAGAATGAGCCTCAGAGCCAGGCCTGCTGTCTTCCTCATGGAAGGACAGTTCCAAATTCTAAGCCATTCATCATCCTGAAAAACTGCCACAGTAGCCAGAATGTTCTTTCCTCCTGGACAGGATGGAACCTTTGAGGACTAGGAAACAGAAATGTTCATAGGAAGAAAGGTATTTAAAGGCTTCTTATTTAATCATGCACAGGACTACTAGTGTAAAAGGAGCCTAAACCTTCTTACGAAGCTTCACTGGCCAGTCCCTTGTGAAAGTCAAGGTGCCTGTTTGATCCATCCCTGGGAAGTGTTTAAAACACCTTATATCTTGGTGCACAAAGTAGCTCTATACTCTAATACACACACTCATGTGCATGCATGTACACACACACACACACACATGTACATACATGCACACACACATGTGTACACATGCACTAACTCGTGCTCACACACATATGCACACATGCAGACATGCCAATGTTCAACTTGGTGAACCAATGAGTTCTTGTTGGAGTTACTGCCAGGGGCAGGATTGACTCAAAAGCACTTGCATCGCTGAGAAGCCCACCAAAACAGGAGTGAAGATTCTCAAAAGCTGCAGCCCTGGAGCTCTATGTACAGCTTGCAGGCAGAGCCTTGATTCTGACAATCCCCTCCCTGCAGCCTGATGGGCAGTCTGCTCCCTGAGCAGCTGTTCACCTGCTTCTGTAAAGCTGAGGGAAGGGGAGCCTCACAAGTCTTAGCTTTCCCAGGTATGTGAGGTTTGTTTCCTCCTGAGTCACAGGAGCAACCCCTTTCTTTCATAGAAAATGTTTCCATTTCAGAGGAAACTGTCATCAAACACCTTCACCCTGAAGCCCTGCTCCTGCCCCATTGTTCACACCTGTACCCAGCACTGCCTGCAACAACCCTTGTCACACTCAGGCATGAGACCACACAGTCACCACATCTTTGGGCCTTGTGTCCCCCTCTGTTAGGTTACAAGGACTATATTCATCTTTCCTTGCCAGCAGAAAGCCTCAGAGCATGGGTCATCCTCTCTGTTCTCTGCTGGGAATGAATCCAGTAACTCTCAACTAATGAACCTTCAGCGATGGAGGTAGACATGAGCTGGATGACTTCAGAATCTGCATTACAACAGCAGGTAGTAGCCAACTGTGAGGTGGGGGTTGCTGTTATCCAGTTCTGTCATCATTACGTCTCCTCATATCCATGGGAGAAAATTATACAGATTATTTTATCTAAACAAGCCCATATTAATATATAACACATTGCAGGCATTATGACTGCAAGAAAAGAAGAGAAAATTGAGGATTATTTCCATTTGGGAATCTGGAGTCCAAGAGACAAATGGGGGCCACTTTCTTCTAGTCAAAGATATCTTTTCTCTCCTGTTTCTGGTTTTTATAAATATTTGTTTTATGTTAAATCACTAGCTCATAAAAAGAATTACAACTTAATCTGTAAATCAAGAGCTTAAAAGAGACCCAATGTCAAACCTCCTTGTTGAGATCACTCAGTTCTTCCCTTGTAGCTGAAGTCAGCCATAACTAGTGCTCAGTGAAACAGACATAGCTGTGGTCCAAATAAAACATATGAACAGCAACAGAATGTGGGCGGGATTTAGCCCATAAGCCTTTGCTGGCTGACCCCTGCTGTGGATGGTTGCCCTCCTTTCCTGCCCAAAGGAATCAAGCTGTGAGCATTCTGGGGACATTCAACTATAACTTTACCCTTTCTGTTTCTCTTCCCAAGTTTTTTTATGAGCTTGTAGTCTCAGGTCATTGAAAGCTGATGCAGGGCATTGCAAGCTCTTATCTAACCTGGGCTTCAGAGAGAATCTGAGGCCAATCTTGACTACTTAGTAAAACTCTGCCTCAAAATGGAAAGTGGAAAGAGAGTTGGGGGTGTAGCTCAGTGGTAGGGAGTTTGCCTGGCTTGGACAAGCTCCTGAGTTCACTTTTCAGGGCAGGAAAACAACAAAAGCCATCATGTCTTCCCTGGCTCCCCATTTGTAAGATATCCTAGCGAATCTTACAACTACATTCTAGAATGTGGCAACATCTTACCTCATAAACTTAGTCCCTGGCCCCAGCTCTCATCATCCTTGTCTCCGTTAACTGGAAACATCCCTAAGCCATGTTTTCCCATCATTCTTGTTGTGTTCAGTTGACCCCACCATCAGAGCAATCCCACTGAAATTACGTAATTCACATTATGTAATTTCATAATTAATAATTGCATAAAATTACTAATTACATAGAGAGACTTTGTCCTTCTTAACCTCCTTCCACATGAAGGCAAACGTTTTACAAAATAAAGACTACAATGAGGTCTTCACTGACCAACCATCCCTCTCTACCTTCTGTGATTCCCTGGCCTTGTTTCACCACTCTCTCCATCTTGGCTTCTTACAACAAAGCAGATGCCTCCACACCTCGGGATTCTGACACATGCTAGTTCTCTTCAATAGATAGGTCATCTCTCCAGTCACCTTTATTAGATTAAGAAGCACCTGGGAGATCTGTATGGCAAGCTTCTGAGTGGGTCTGTGATGGAATTTCTATCAGAAATTAAATCATGAGGGCTCTGCCTAGAAGAATAGATCAATCCCTTCATGGATTCACAATATGATGCCTTTATTAGGACATGATGAAGGCAGGAGGTGGGGCCTAGCTCTAGGGAGGTCTCTGATGTGTGTTGTGGGGGGGAGCAGGGGAATATTCTTGGGCGTATATATTTTGCAGACTTCTTCCTGTAGCCTTATTCCTTGTGGCCATCGGTGGTTAGTTTTGTGTCAACATGACATACGCTATGGTGATCTGGGAAGAGGATGCCTCAACTGAGAAAATACTTCCATCAGATTGGCTTGTAGACAAGACTGTAGGACATTTTTTTAAATTAATAATTAATGTGGGAGGTTCCAACCCACTGTGGGTGGTGCCATCCCAGGACAGTGGTCCTGGGTGCTATAACAAAGCAGGCTGAGGAAGCAATGGGGAGTAAGTCCATAAGCAGCACTCCTCCATGGTCTCTGCTTCAGCTCTTGATCCCTGGTTTCTACCTTGAGTTCCTGCCCTGGCTTTGCTCATGTACTGTGACACGCATATATAATGTAATTACCAGCCACCCCTCCACCTCAGTTATTTTGGGTCATGATATTTATCACAGCCACAGAAAGCTAAGACCCCTTTCTTGTTCCTTGCTGCTGTGATGAACTGCTCTGTGCCATGATGCTTCTCCTATAATGATCTGCATAAAACAATAAATCCTCTTTGCCTTGGGTTGTTTTGTCAGGTTTAGGTCACTGAGATGAAGAACCCCCTACACACACACACACACACACACACACACACACCTCCTCTGTAGCTCTCCATGGGCACACAGTTTGCTCCTGAAAACATATATTTAAGTTTGCTATTTTCTTGGGAAAACTCAGCTGGAAAGCCCATCTTCTCCCTTCAAAGTGATGTCTCCTGTCTCCCACTTCATTCCCCTCCTTAGCCATTACTCACTCTCATCATCTGCATATTTTATTTATTGGCTGCGTTTATTGTCTCTCACCTTCCATTAGCATGTAAATCACACAGATGTGGGAATTTGTGTCCATGTTGTTATCTCTTCAAGATTCTGGAGTGGAGCTGTGTGTTGAATAAATAGATAAATGGCTGAACAGCACTGTCAACCAGGAAGCCATTATACGTAATCTTAAGGTAGTTTCAACATACAGCTTATTCACGGGAGAACGAGCATATCCGTGTATCTCTAGGAATCCACAAAATAAAATTTAGAATTCCACAGCATCTCCTACCTACACCACTGATAAAGATTATTTTTAAAATAAAATGATGGCCTTCTAGTAGTGAGGGGGCAATGAGGTGAGCATCTCTGTCACGGTCTCAAAGAAAATTCCCATGTATTTTCTACATAGAAATTTGTTGACACTGAGCAGATGGCTTAGCATTGTATATGCATCATGGGCTAACAATCCCTTTTAATAAATCACCCCAGGAAGTAAGCAGACATGGGCAAAAACCAAAATGAATATTCACTCAGCCATCCTTGATGTTTCCTGAATTCCAATAGGAGTTAGCTAAGCAACAAATGTCTCAATGGAATAAAAGAATCCCTGAGCTGCTAACATCTGCCTTAGAAGGGTCATGGTAACATGGAGGAGACTTCTTGCAAAAGGTCCTGGTAGTCAGAGTTGACCTCAGTTCTCCAGCCCTTATTCGTGGCCTCATCAAGACCAAGACACAGGTCCTCAGCTTTTGGTTCAACCACATAGATTGTTTGGTACTGGGAAAGTATGTCTCTCTGAGACTGCCGTCTAACAGACTTAAAGACTTTCTGTTCACCCTCTGCTGTGTGACTGTCTTGGTCAGTATTCTATTGCTGTAAATAGACAACATGATCACAGCAACTCTTTTTTTTTTTTTTTTTGTCTTTTTTAAAATTATTTTTTGATACTTTATTTACATTTCAAATGTTTTCCCCTTTCTAGGTCTCCTCTTTGGAAACTCCCTATCCTATCTCCTTCCCCCTGCCTCTATGAGGGTATTTCCCCACCCACTCCTGTCTTCCCTCCCTGGCATTTCCCTATACTGGGGCATCTAACAGCCTCAGGCCCAAGGGCCTCTCATCTCATTACTGGACAACAAGGCCCTCCTCTGCAACCACCATGGGTCCCTCCATGTGTATTCTTTGGTTGGTGGTCCAGTCTCCAGGAGCACAGGGTGAGAGATTGTCAGGCCAGTTGACACTGTTGCTCCCTCCATGGGGCTGTAAACTCCCTCAGCTCTTCAGTCTCTTCTCCAACTCCTCCATCTGGGACCCCACGCTCAGTCCAACGGTTGCTGTGAATTGAATCTTGGGTATTCCGAACTTTTGGGCTAATATCCACTTATTAGTGAGTACATACCATGTTCGTTCTTTTGTGACTGAGTTTCCTCACTCAGGATGATATTTGCAAGTTCCATCCATTTGCTTGCGAATTTCACAAAGTCATTTTTAGTGTTCTGTCTAAACTCCACCCCACAGTTGCCTGGCAACAGCCAGGTGGGCCTGGCCCACAATAAAAGGGGCTGCTTACCCCATCCTCTCTCTTTTGCTTCTCTTGCTCTTGCTCTCCTGCCTTGCCCGCTTCCCCCCCTTTTTCCCCGTTCCTTCCCCCCCTTTCCATGTGGTCACGACTGGCCTCTGCTTCTCTACTCTCTCCTTCTTTCTGCTTTTCTCTGCCTCTACTACCCTCTTAGCTCCCTTTCGCATGCCCTGAATGAACTCTATTCTATACTATACCATGGTGTGGCTGGTCCCTCAGGGGGAAGGAATGCCTTAGCATGGGCACACCCTACCTTACCTCCCTCGCCACATCCACATAGAACATGTCTCATATCTCTTTATCTTTTTATAAACACGTCAGTCATTGTTTTTAATAGATGAGTAATATTCCATTGTGTAAATGAACCACATTTTCTGTATCCATTCCTCTGTTGATGGACATCTGGGTTGTTTCCAGTTTCTATCTATTATAAATATGGCTGCTATGAACATAGTGGAGCATGTGTCCTTATTACATGTTGGAGCATCTTCTGAGTATATACCCAGGAGTGGTATAGCTAGGTCCTCAGGTAGTATTATGTCCATTTTTCTGAGGATCTGCCAAACTGATTACCAGAGTGCTTGTACCAGCTTGCAATCCAACCAGCAATGGAGGAGTGTTCCTCTTTCTCCACTTCCTAGCCAGCATTTCACAGCAACTCTTATAAAGGAAAACATTTAATTGGAGCTTGCTTACATATTCAAGGGTTTAGCCCATTATCATCATGGTAGGGAGTATGGCAGCATGCAGGCAGACGTGGTTCTGGAGAAGTATCTAAGAATTCTACATCCAGATCTGCAGGTAGCAAGGAGAGAGAGAGAACTATCTGGCCAGATTTGGGCTCTTGAAATCTCAAAGCCCAGCCCCAGTGACACACTTCCTCCAACAAGGCCACACCAACCACAGCAAGGACACACAACTTAATCCTAAATAGTGCCACTCCATGATGACTAAGCATTCGTAATGGACTTGTTGGCTTCCACAGAATAACATGATCAAGAGGGTATACACAGAAGTATGATTTGGAGGTTCCTTACAGGAGCATGGGTGAGGAATTACTCATGACTGTGGAGTTCCTTACACGAGCATGATTGAGCCCCTAAGCATTACATCACTGAAAACCACTCTGCCACCATAGACAAAGTTCCCACAGCTACACTGCTGGAGAAAGACTCTGGTCCAGTTGTCTAAAGAATCATAGATATGACATGCAGCTGTGGCAGAAGTACATCCATCTGAGTGAGACACAAGGGAATGGCAGAGATCTCAGATGTAAGTCTGATAACCCTCCCCTGACGCTTCCTACTATGAAGGAATGTCAACATGTTGAGGGTATCTTGTGGAGAGTCATAGCAGCCCTGAAGATGGTAACAGCTGTAATGCTTAGAGGACAGAACTCACAGAACCCTTAAGGATAAGAACACAACAGAATGAGCTTTTCTCCCAGGAGAAAAATGACACCCAGGGCACAGAGGAGCCCAGTGGAGTCATCCAGATGGGCTCACAGTTGGGTCACCACCCCAACTGACCAGACACCAGCTGGGTGATGACAAATGACTGTCAACTTTTAAAGCATTGCATCTAAAGGTTCTTTATGACACACCAGCAAGCCAGCACCACCATATGCTTTATGACAGAGACAATGGAGATTTTTAAAAGTTATCAGGACAAGAAAGTGCCATATGTGTGATTATCAGTAATCATCTACATCTAGGTAGTGGGAGCAACTTTTCATTTTCATTTTTAATTTTGAAACTTTTTATATGTATAGGAGTTTTGTCTGCCTGTGTGTGTGTGTGTGTGTGTGTGTGTGTGTGTGTGTGTGTGTGTGTGTGTGTGTGTGTGTGTGTGTGTGACATGCATTCCTGGTGCCAGTGGAAACCAGAGGAGGGTATCTGATTGCCTGGAGCTGGAGTTAAAGATTGTTGTTAGCCACCAAGGGAATTAAACTTGGGTATTTCACAAGAGCATCCAATAATCTTAACCTCTGAGCCATCTCTCCAGCACCCACCCTGGATGGTATCTTTGTTGATTAAACCTCGTAATATTATGGCCAAGCAGAGAAGGATTTTCCAAGGAGTGTTGTGGTGCTATGCCACTATGACCATAAGTCTCATACACCTGGGATGTGGGCATCACACTGAGTGCTTTAGTGGGAGAGGGAGCAAGCTTTCCTTTATGGCTACTTCCAATATTCTGATGATGGACCCTAAATGATGTGTGCACTTGCTGCTTAAGTAGAGAGATAACACACACCACAGCACCTGTGAAGAGGTCAGAGGACATCTTGCAGGAATCTGTTCCACCTTTCCACCATGTTGGTCCCAGGGGAGGAGCTCAGGATGTCAGGCTTGGGCACCTGCTGAACCATTTCACTAATCCAACCATGCATTCCCTTGGCTTCAGATATTGCAGCAGATGTAAGGAAAAGAAATTTCAGTGAGAGTCGTTTTTTAACTAACACGGAGAAGTGTGTGTGCACACAAGGCTAGTGTGAAATGTATATAGTAGTCTCTGGGACAATATACATACACATCCACTAAATGTCCTTGGACAGCAGACTACATGCACTGAAAGACCCCCCCAAGAACTCATGAAAGACCGTCCTTGCTGCAATCACACGAGGTTTAATTCGGGAGCGGCGGCAGAAGGGCCGCAGAAAGGCCAGTGCACTGGGGTCGAACACCTAACCTACGCAGAGGCAGAGGGGTTCGACCCCTAGCAGCTGAAGTCAGGGGTATTTAAAAGAAGAAACATCCCCAAGGCAATGAAGGAAATACAACTCAGGAAAAGGCTCATAAAACAGAGTGTTTACAAAGCAAGGGGTGGGGAACGAAAGAATTTGCATTATGGGGAAGTGAGGTTTGTTCTAAGCTATTCACAGGTTGGTTGTACAAACGTTTCTGGTTCCTGAAACGTTTTGCCTCTGGTCTTGTGGCCAGGTCAAAGTCACCCGTAGGAATGTAGCTGGGTGGGATTTTTGCCCGGGCATGTAGTTTCTACTCTTGGCCCTGGGCCAGGTCAAAGTCACCCCTTTCTTAGGAGAAAGAATGTCATTGCCTTCCTCATAAAAGGGCCAGATCTTACAGCACAACCTCTAATGAGGCATGGAGATTTGGGATCACCCTCCTGATATAACATTGAGTCTCCCCTCTTGGTTATGTGGTGCCCTGTGACCTGAGGTCTATAGTTACTGTGCATTCAGTTTCTTTCTGCCATCAGGCAGGCTCAAGTTTAAAGCCCCTCAGTCATTAAGCTCTGGTCAACATTGACAATCAATTAAGACTCAAGTTCTGGGGCCAAAAAGATGGCTTAGTGTGTATGTGCTGGTACGTGCTGCTAAGCCCATGCCTGACCACCTGAGTTTGAACCCCAGGACCCACAAGCAGGAGGTGGGAACTGATGCCTACAGTTGTTTCCTGACCTCACATGCACACTGTGACACATTGACCCATGCACACATTAAAAGGAATTTTAAATTTTTAAGAAATTTCAGTTCTGGTCAACCATTACTCTTGCCCTAAGTACTATCTTTCTCTGAAGGTCAAGGCTCTGCAGTGTATTCACCCCTATACTGTTGTATTTTCAATGAGGGAATTGCAGTGGCTCCTGCTGCCATTGCTGTCTCCTTCCTAGATGGCAATATCATGCTTTCTTCCTTTCTTTGGTTTCTTGCTGAAATGGCAGCATCTGCTTCCTTGGGAGGCTTCTGGGGCATTCTACATAAGCAATCGCTCCTGCCTCTAGCAGCTCTGATACACTGCCAAGTAAATTACAAGTTCATTATAGAGTTGAGCAGCTCTGAATGCAGAACAATTGGCTGGGTTTTGCTGAGATAACACAACTGTGAAGCAGCCCATGAGGGTCTGAACCTGTGTCCGTGAAGGAAGGCTACAAACAGTCCCATCCTGCCATTGTTCCACTAGCCTCGGAACACAGTGTGGCTACACTGTTAAAGCTCATGTCTTGTATCAATCCATCAGCTCCATGCAGCCTCTGGAGAAGTGCACTTGTCAAAAGCAAAAGCAAAATTGTCCCCATGTTAGCTGTAAGAAACCCCAGGCATTTAATATACAGATTTGCTCTCAACTCTTTTATTTCAGATTTGGTTTATGAGTTTATGTATATGAGTGTTTTGTCTGCTTGCATGCCTGTGTCATATGTCCAAGAATGCCAAAAGGCCTAGGGTGCTAGAATACAGATGGCTGTGGATGCTGGGAATCCAACCTGGATCCTCTACAAGAGCATCCAGCCAGTAGTGCTTTTAACTACAAAGCCATCCAGTCCATTTCCCTGGTTTCCTGATGTAGGTACCAAGCATTGGACAACCCAGCATTACTAGAGAACTTCTTTATTATTGTTATGCACACGGGTGCACATACAAAATTTGCTGACTCCATTTAGTGTGACATACATGTGTATGTATTTAGAGCTCACTACTTAGGATTGGA
This sequence comes from Uromys caudimaculatus, assembly GCA_028551405.1. Taxonomy (NCBI): domain Eukaryota; kingdom Metazoa; phylum Chordata; class Mammalia; order Rodentia; family Muridae; genus Uromys; species Uromys caudimaculatus. The sequence continues at coordinate 25,832,622 of CM052721.1, forward strand.
CAGCCTATCAGGAGGTTCTTCTTTGGAGAAGACTAACTCGCCCTCTTTCAGCAGCCACATAAATGGCTCCCTCCCTGTTTTTTTAGCTTTAATGAATGTCACCTCATTCTCATCCACAGCCCATGGGTCATCCTATCTACAGTGCAGTTTCTATGATACGCCACAAGGAAGTGTTTCTCTGCATCCGACTTAACTCTCACATCATCCACATTGTCTCCAGTGTCAGGATTTCCTTTCTTACATTAGGGCTGAGTGATATAAGTTAGCCCAGCCATGCTGGAAAGCACATGGAGGCCTCTTGAGACGTTAAAAATAGAATGATTATACAAGCTAACATTCCCACATCGAAATATATATTCAAAGAAATGAAATTACTGTGTAAACAGGATGTGTGTGTTCCCATATGCCCTGCAGCATTATTGACAATAGCAATATGGAACCAAGCTAATGGTCTATGGATGGATGAATAAAGGCACACACACACACACACACACACACACACACACACACACACACACACGCACACACACACAATAGTTTATTTTGTGAAACACAGCAACTGTATTTTGAATTCTTAATATTCTAACTATAAATAAAAAAGAATGTGCTACTTTCACAAATAAAATGCAGTATAAATTGTCTTTATAGAAATCAGATTTCACTGTCATAAAGTGCTGTACCCATCTGCTGCGTGTTTATCTGCCCATTCATCCATTAATCTCTGCATATGTAAGGATATGGAATAGATAGATGGAATCATGTTCTCCAATATAGCTCCCGGTGAGGTGGGAAGGGGCTGAGATTTGGTATTTTTTTTTCTTCCTGTGTTTATAAATTTTATCATGGGTTTCCAACGTTTTATATAAAAGCAAAGGAGCATAAGAAAGCAATGCCTTCTATTCGGCTAACAAGGAAGGCCACTGCAGAGGCAGTGAGTTGCCCAGGGAAGTGCGTTTCATACAAACAGCCAGGAGCCCTGCAGAGGAGGAGGCAACCTTGGCCCACGCTGGGAGAAGAAGCTCTTGAGGTGGCAAAGGCTGAAAACCAAAGGTCCCAGGAAGCTGCAGAAGGGAAAGAGTGAACAGCAGGTGCCCAGGAGCCTCTTGGGAGGGGGCAGGGCGAACATGTGTCACAAGCTGGTCTCCCAGCGCCCCCTAGTGGGCATATCGGGACTGTCTCCTATGACTTCCCTGGGAAAGACTGAGCCAAATTTTGCGCGCGCGAAGGGGGATGGGAGATGGATGAATGAATCTGTAAAGTATATAATACTAAGTGCCGTGGCCTAAACACAGAAAGACAAAACAGCGTGCTTTTTTCCCATATGGGAATTCTCACCGCTCGCGCGGGCAAGCGCGCGCGCGCGTGTGCGTGTGTGTGTGTGTGTGTGTGTGTGTGTGTGTGTGTGTGTGTGCCTGGTAGTGGGTAAATCCTAAGCAAGAAGGAGTAAAAAAAATAGATGTCAAGGAAGGACGTGTCTCGTGTGAATAGGAGCTTATATAGGGAGCTGGGGTGGAGAGTCAGGAGCATTAAGAAGCAGTGTGGGTATGATTGTGAAGGAGACCCTACTAAAACTATACCTTGTCCAAAAATATCTAATGACATCTAATGCCTTGCGTAGTCATTAAAAATAAACGGTCTTTGGAAACGTCGTTCTGGCATGCAGAAGGGGCCAAGAGAATGGAAAGGCTGGAGGAAGGAGGGATGGGGGCCGTCTCCTGGTTTGAAAAGGCCTTGCACCTCCGTGCTCCCCTGCAGCTGTGCTGTCAACATAATCTGGTTATGGAGTTAGGGAGGAGTTAAGGAGGCCCCGTCCACCCCTAATGATTTACAACCAGGGGATGTTCATTGGGGGAGGGAAAGTCAGTTTCTTCATTGGTGTAGCACTGGTAAGGTGCACATTCTATAAGTACCCCCTCCCCTGTGGTCCTTTTAACAACCATAACACTTGAGGAAAAAGGACAGGAGGTGGAGGTGTGAAGGAAGCTTACTTGGAAGAAGATCAGCAGGGGTGAGAGGGGGAGAGGGACAAGAGAGTAATGAGGAGTAAAGATGATCAAATACATCACACATACACATGAAAATGCTATAATAAGGCACATTATGAATAATTAATATGTGCTAATAAAAATAAAAGACAAAGGACAAAGGTACATCATTTTGACTAGTTGAGAAATTAAAACCAGTGAAGAATCGGCACCATGGGCTCTGCAGTTAAAATAGGTCAAAGCACTACGCTGGAAGATCCCGCTTGCTTCAGGTGAAGCTGGCATACAGCTGTGGGGTGGCTGGGTCAAGAGGGACCATAAATTCTAACTCTGCTATACTATAGATGATTTCTGTTTCATCACTGTCTAGGCCTTCCCTTTTAGCCATGCTGGAGTATTCTGATACCATAAAAATGAGCTTGCTGGCCATCACCCACCATGACAGGTCTGTACATCTGTCCTTTCCTTCTTCAATCCTCAAAGTTAACTGAGAAGGCTGTTCTAGAAGGAATTAGAGACCCTACTTAACAAAAAGGGAAGCCAAGCCCTCATAGGGCTGAGGAGCGTTGAGATTCTGAAGCAGGCAGTGAGGGAGGTTCAAATTAAACAACTCTTGTCTCTCTTAGCCACAAACCTTTCCATAGTTCCCCAATTCTGGAGAAAAGATAGTTCTCTATGAAATAACAGAGATCTAAAGCTCTCTGGAGTCCAGGAGTTTAGATCTGGCATTTCTAAGTAGAAGCGCAGAGCTTTAGAAAAATGGAATCTGGGAACAGCCAGAGATCTTTTGAGGCTCAGTATGTGAGCATATTTAATATGAGCACTCAGTGATAAATGACCCGGCTCACCTGTCAGTGTGGGCAATCTGTTAAAGAAAACAAATACAGAATCCTGATTATTTCACCAACTATGAAGATTTGCAAGCCACGAGCACGATGTTCTTCAGTAATTGTTCTCAATTTTGCCTTTCAAGGCTGATCACCCCACAAAACAGAACTGTTCCAGGGAAGAAGTCTTTGACAGATTGGCTGCTCTGCTGGCTGCTTTGGTAGAATGGGTCATAAATATTAACAGGCTGTCAAACATATCATGTCACACCTCTGTCTTAGAAACGCCCAGCCTTCTGCCACTTTGTTCTTTTGATAGATACCATCTCCTTCTCTCCTGAACTTGCTTTGATGGGTCCTCAGAGGACCAGGGTTCAGTTCCCACCACCCCCATCAGGTGACTCACAACCTACTATAACTCCAGCTTCAGGAGAACTGATGCCCTCTTCTGGCCTCTGTGGGCATTGCAGATACTCACAAAGGCGTATACGGACACATATGTAAAAAAAAAAATAGTTATTATTAATTGATCTTAAAAGGCTTTAATTTTGATATGCCCAGGTCCAGATGGCTCATTTGGTTTGTAATCTGAGATGTCTTTCCTACCTTAATTCTTGAAGATGGTTTTCTTGTATTATTTGTGAAAGTTGTACATTTTCACATTTAAATTTGACCAATATTAAGTGTTTAAGTGTTCAGGTGTTATTTCAGGGGCTGGAAAGATAGACATCACCAGGTCCTCAGTCACCCTTCATCCTCTGATGAGAAATCAGATGAAGACACCAGAATACCTGTCGATGATGGAACCTCTGATGAATGGATGGAAACAGGGTGATGGGTGGGAAGACAGCTAGCAGGAGAGGAACATGGGATTAGGGAAGGTCTCCTAGAATCCTGGAGGAAGATGTGCCAGCAGCACCTGGAAAGTAAAGGAAGAGTGGTTCCAGCCAGAAGAAGAGGCAAAACAGAGATTCAAAGATGCAGAGGTGTGTGTGTGTGTGTGTGTGTGTGTGTGTGTGTGTGTGTGTGTGTGTGTATGTGTGTGTGTGTAGAGCTGCAGCAAGATTCCTCATTCCACTGTGGGGCAGTGATCTGTGACAGGCAATCTGACATCCAGTTGAGCTCAGGCAAAAAAAATTCTGGGAGACTCCATGATATTTTTTTACAAGGGATCAGACAATATTTTTAGCCAGTGCTCCTGGAAGATGCCTGTAAAACTGGTCACAGCCTTTACAACCCCTGTATGGAGAGAGGCCTGGTGTGTGAGACTTGTGTGTGACTTGTCACATAGAAAGCAACCCTGAGTCCTGGGCAAAGTAAATGAGGCACCAAAAGGTCCCCAAGCTGGGCCAATGGAAAGTATCAGCTACCAAACCTCTGTCCCCTCCCAGAACAATATAAATAGAGCACCCTGACCAGAGTAGCTCTCTCTCTCTCCCCTCCTTCTCCACCCGCCTGCCCTGTCCGCATGGCCCGCCATCCAGAAGGAATAAAGGTGAAAACTACTTTGCCATCGGAGAACTTTGTCTAAGGGGCTGTAACACTTGGGCCCTTGAGAAGACCCGCTCTACAGCAGCAGAGCGCTCCTAATGGCGGCAGGTACCGCGTGAAGCATTTGGAGCTTGGCAGTGAGTGCTCTGAGCACAAAGGAGCTGGAGAGCTCGCTCAGCTAGAGATTGGCGGCTGCGAACTGATCGGCTCAGGCGGTGCCTGGGCAGGGATGGCCACAGAATCGGACTGTGACTGGACAGCACCTGCAGGTAGATCTCACAGAGATTGCACGACTGGCATCGGGAGCTGAGGGAAAAGCTCCAAAAGCAGCCAGCGGTCTTTCACTTGAGCTCCTGAACCAGAGCCAGGGGACCCGTCCACACCTGCGTTTCTCCCCACGCAGCGGTGTGGCAGTTCCTGCCAGAAGAAGGGGCAAGACAGAGATTCAAAGATGCCGAGGTGTGTGTGTGTGTGTGTGTGTGTGTGTGTGTGTGTGTGTGTGTGTGTAGAGCTGCAGCAAGAATCCTCATTCCAGAGATAATGATTGAAAATACACACACAAGCAAGCATAGGGTGAGATGGCTCCTCAGTGCTTACCCTTCCCATATGAGGACCAGTTTCCAGATCCCCCAGATCCTATATCAATGCTGGGTGGGCATGGCAGCATGTCTATAATTACAACCTTGGACAGAGATGGAGATGAGGGATTTCCCAGAGCAGGTTGGTGAGGGAGAGTTGTAATAATGGGTGCGCTCTGAGTTTCATTAAGAGATCCTCCCTCAATGAATAAGGTGGACAAGCAATTGAGCATTATTCCCAACATCAACGTCAGGGCTCCATATGCACATACATGTGTGCCCATATACATGCAAAGTTGTGCATTCACAGCACATACACATTGAAATAAGAAAGAAAATAATCATCGCTCTCACTTATGAGTAGATTGCCTAGGGCTTCAATGCTTGAGGTACAGACAGTCAGATTAAATCATGCAGAGAACAGGCCACTCACTACCTGAGGTAATAGAAGGAATTAAGGACACAGTGCTGGTGAGCATCGGTGGGACAAAGCCCTCCCTCAGCTGAGACAATGCCATTTTGAAATTCAAACATGTTTTTAAAACCTACCCAGGTAGAGAAAGGACTGGTTGCCAGAAAGACCAGTTCATCCCGGTCGTTTTCCATCACACCAAAAAGGATGTCATTGAGACACTAGAAGGCAGAACGACCACAGGACTGAGGGGCAAGAACTACAGACCTCTGCAGACCTGTGGCTAAAGATTCTGCAGCCACACAGGACAGGGAGTAGGGGACATTCTCAGATTTGGTTTCCTACACATCCCAGTTCTAACACCCGAGGGAGACCATGGGGTGTCTGCTGAGAATTAGATTCACTATAATTCAAGGGTCATCCTAGGTGGCCCATGTGGATAGCTTAATAGGGTGCTATGGTGGGTCTGCAACTCAGTAGGCATTATCATGCCTTTATGGCCCTCTCCCCACAAAAATGCACCACCATTTCTAGAAGCTTCTAGAACTTTCTCAGAGTTGCCCCTAACTATCATATTGAGTGGAGCTTCAGCCAAGTTAAAGAAGTATCATCCCTGACAGGACAATAGGGCAGATACATGGGCAACATAATGCACTCTGGGAACCTGTTCCGCTTCAGCTGGTCAGTTCCCCACAAGGTTCTCTTTTATCCCTCCATGTCTTAAAATTTGCCAATTCTCAGGCTACCTGGGGACTCTCAGGGCAGTGCCAACTGATAAAGGGCTGGTTCCTGGGCCTCTAGAGCCTCTGTCCACAGCACACAGTCCTTACACACTTTGGTAAACACAGATGGAGACAATAAAAGACAAGAAGTTCCCAGGAGCCATTTGGCAACACCACGAATGAAAAGAGATTCGCAGCCAGGCAGTGCTGGCGCACGCCTTTAATCCCAGCACTTGGGAGGCAGAGGCAGGCGGATTTCTGAGTTCGAGGCCAGCCTGATCTACAGAGTGAGTTCCAGGACATCCAGGGCTACACAGAGAAACCCTGTCTTGGAAAAAAAAAAAAAAGAAAAGAAAAGAAAAGAAGAAAAGAGATTCGCAGGGTTGACTCTGAATGGCTTCCCATGAGCCCTTATAGAAAGTGGATAAGCAAAACTCAACTAAAATGTATTTTCTTTGTTTAAACCAGAATGTCAGATGCCTGGAAATCAGGTTATAAAGAGCTTCATGCTGCTTTGCATAAGATACTCATGGAATGGCAAGCTGGTGACACAGCTTTTGTCGAGATGATTTCTCACCTTGGCCATAGGGACAATGCCAACAAAGACTGACTGCAAGGTCACAGAGGTGAGCATTTCCCAGGCCACTTCTATAGTAAGATTTAATCAGAGGAACCATTTTTCTAAAAGACAAGCATTACTGTTTAGTTTAAAACCCTCAAAGCAGCAGAATGTCTGGAATATTGTGTGTTTTCTGTTCTTCCTTGGTCAAGTAGGAGGATCCCATCATTAGAGACACCTACACAGCTACCTGCTTTCTACACCCCAAACCTATGCTCTGTAGCTACACACAGGCTAAGTCCACAACCATTTGATACTTATTCCCCTCCAGGACAGATGGAACTTTTCATTATGATCTTCAGTCACCCCCATTTTCCATTCACCATGCCCCAACCCAATATACCCTCCCCGGTCACAACACTAAGGTGAGTATCTGTTGATGTCTTAATGATGGCCAGCATAATGATGCTCTTGTTAGAAATCCTGAGCCTTGATTGGTGTCTGTGAACATCTCAGGTAGGTTCCAGACACACTAGGTTGCTAAGTTCTGTCCCATCCATTTTAAGAATATACTTGCAAAGTGTCATAGGCTGCTCTGCATAGCCGCCTTCCCTCTGGAATTTAGAACTTTGGAATATTCCAGATAGAGGTGCTTAGGTGACTAGATGATTCGTTCTCAGTGAAAAGAAGAGATAACTGGGAAGATAAGAGAAAGGAGAGAGAGAGAGAGAGAGAGAGAGAGAGAGAGAGACTAGAGAGAGAAGAGAGATAAAGGAGAAAGAGATGAAGAGAGATGGGGAAGAAAGAAAAGAGGAGGGCAAAGGAAAGAGAAATGAGAGAAAGGACAAAGAGGAAATAGAGAAGAGATGGGGAGATGGGAGAAGGAAGAGACAGAGAGGAATCAGAGAGAAGGGCAGGGAACGGGGGGAGTGCAGAGGAGCTAGAGGAAGGATAGAGAGAGCAAGAAGGAGCTACCTCTCTGAGAATACACTGTACTAGGATGCTTGAGTCAATGGTCTTCAGATCAGCCTGAAGGTCACAAGAGAAAGTCCTGGAAGTGAGAATGGACGGGCTGCGCAGGACCTGGACTCATTTCAGACCTTAGGACACCTTTGGTCCTTGAGCATTGGCATCAGTGCTAACCAAAAACGATGTAAACGCTGAATGGTGGCTACATTAAACCAAAGTCCCCAAGTGAGCACAAACTGCTGGATATTTGCTGTGGCACAGCATGAATGTCAATGATGGTTGGGGGAAAGGCAGGCAAGACCATCTGGCAGTGTGTGTGAGGTCTGTCCTGCCCTCCTGTCTCTGTCATTAACTTTCTGTGACACTTGAGTAAGTCACCTGACTTCTGGAAATCCTCTCCCCATTAGCCAGAAGAAGGGGTTCAATTAGAGCTATGGCTTTTAGACTATTTAAAATTGATCAGCTTTGTCTTGATTTGAAATTATTTATACTGCACGGGGCCATGGAATCCTATGGAGCCATGGAGTTGCATGCATATTTAACATTCAGCAATAACAACCATATCAAGTGTTCATGGGTTTGCCAAAAGAGCAATATGGGAGGGAAGCAATATAGAGAAGGGAAGAAAGGAGAGGATGGAGGAGAGGAGGGAGGGAAAGAGAAAGGGAGGAAGGGAGACAGGAGAGAGGGAAAGGAGGGAGAATTTAATAAGTACTAGAGAAAGAAGCCTTGCTTTACCCATGGTGATTGTCCAGTGTTGACTCTGGATGGACAAGTGGTTCTGTTGCTCTTGGAGTATGGATGGTCCTGATAATGTCAGTCTCTAACTAAAGGGCATGTGACCTCATGGCTTACAGGCTTTCAACCCTGCTCCCTCAGCTGCTGCTGGTGAATGATGGTCCCTTTCTGATGCTGACAGACTGAGGGCACTGAGTCTGCCTTTGTCTCAGCACTCTTAGGAACAGGTTCTCATGGTTGCTCTTTACCTCAAAGATATTTTAGCCCATGAGTCAGCCTTAGGACCTCACACCCCTGCATCTCAACGATGGCATCACCTCACTATAACACGCCACTCTATGGAACTCACACCAGGAAGCCTTGCCATGTTGATGACCTTTAACCGGGGTTTCACCAAAGCATCTTCATCTAGCCTTGTGTCCTGTGGGATACAGTGGGAAAACTCTAAACTGACCCGTCTTTTATCTATTTTCACTACAATGTTACATGACATATTTTTGCACTGTGAGTATTTAAGGGATATAGTGTGATACTTTGTGAAACAATCTATAAAGAACATATAGGGCTGCTTATATCTGTGCTTCAAATGCTTGTCACGGTTGCACTCTGAATATTCCAAATCCTTTCCATTCTCTGGTTTGAAATCCAATTTTCTTTTTTTTTTTTTGGTTTTTCGAGACAGGGTTTCTCTGTGTAGCCCTGGCTGTCCTGGAACTCACTCTGTAGACCAGGCTGGCCTGGAACTCAGAAGTCCACCTGTCTCTGCCTCCCAAGTGCTGGGATTAAAGGCGTGCACCACCACTGCCCGGGTTGAAATCCAATTCTTAACCTAAGCTCATTGAGAATGAGACCTCTAAAACTGTCTCAGTTGCCTGCCCACACATGTAATCCCGCCTCCTGGCTGAGGAGCCCCAACCAACTCACACTCCCTCAAGGCTGATCATCGTTAAGGCAGACCAAGTCACACCCAGCTTCCTCCTTCACTGAAGCAGCTGGCCTTCTGCCCAACACACACTGTAGGAATTCAATTCACGTTGGTCTAATTAATTGAACAGATTCAGTTTCCTAGCAGGACACTGCAACATTCCAGGGATGTAATTTTCCTTCTGGGAAACAAGAAGTCAAATGTTAATTGAACCTGGAGCTACCTTCTCATACCTGGCCAGTAAATATACATGTATACAACACTCTTTTTCTGCCTCTGATTAGAACATTAATTTTCAACTGATGGCAATTTGACCACTGAGCAAAAAGCTGCAATGTTTAGAGTCTCATTTGGGTGTTACCCTGGGTGTGGGCGGCTGGATTGCCATATAGAATACTGAGGGTTTTTGTATTTTGGTGTTTTTTTCTCCAAAGATTAATAACATGAAGTTGAGAACCCTGCACTTAAGTGAACATTTGTACATAGCCAGAGACTACCAGTGTTGTCTAAGTCATGCTGGGATGGACTGAATTACCAGCATTCCTTCTGGGAGGATTTCTAAGCACAGACTGGGGACAGGGGCCCAGCAAGGTGTAGAGCCAGTGAGTGAGGTGAAAATACCAGGAGAAATTGAGGATTGTCTCAAAGAACAGAGCAAAGGAGAACCATTGTGCAGGGATGGCCTGGAGTGCGGGGCAGGGGAGGGAGGTGAGGTGTATAGGCAGGGAAAGGACAAAAGGAGCTGGCCTATAACAGGGAGAGAAACTCAGGCCTGAGGCCCTACTGTCACCATCATCTGATGGGGGATCTAATGATTCTATGACTTTTCAATTGCTTTACACCACATATTCACTCACAGTATAAAACACCCGAACATGCTGTATTGTTTTTAAATTGATGATTATCATCCAATTGTAGAAATCACTGTGACATTTCCACATACACATATTCTTTTATAGTTCCCAGCCCCCTCTCCATCCTAGTTTGCATCCCCATTCACATCCACTCCCCTTTCTAATAGGCCCTCTTTGATCTTAAGCTTATCTTCATATTTAGTTTCCACATTCTAGAGAAAACGTGCAGCCATTCTCCTTCTGTATCTGACTTATTCCATCTCATCCCTTACACAGACAACATGATTTTCCGGTCTTTGTGGCTCCATTCTACCCTATCCTGAATATGCACCTGTTACTTTCTTATTGCTAGGACAGACTATCTGACAAGAGGAACTGAGAGGAGGAATCAGGTTGCTAATAGTCCATCATGGCAGTGGAAGGATAGTGGTTTGGCTGACTTGTGTGATGAGGACTTGCAGCAGACCTTACATTAGAAGGCATAGAGGGCAGGAAGCAGAACCAGAATGCTCAGGCTGGGAGCAGAGGTGTTCTATAAACCTCTAGAGTTTTTCCCTGTAACTCACCTCCACCCTCCATCTCTAGCCCCAAAGGTTCTATAACCCAAACCAGCACAGACAGCTGAAGACTAAGCATGCAGATACAGGAGTCAGTGGAGTCATCCTACACTCAAAACACAGCAGCACCATGTAAGGTTCTTTCTTTGTTCCTCTTTATCTCTGTGGCTGACAGATCCCAGAATCAGGGTCTGCCAACACTGAGCTCATGATGCTGGCTGGGCTGTGGATCCTTGAGAAGAGGCTCCTTGCTAGCTTGCCCAAGCTCTTATTAGAGTTCACCCCTCATTGCTGCTGAAACAGTTATGGTAATGTGGCAGAAGTTCTGCCTGCTTGAGAGCATGGCCTCATGATACTCATTTCAAGGGACTTTTGCATAGGTCAAGACCAGCCCATTTTGATTAAGCATGGGCATCCTTAGAGGTCTGCAATTATTCCTGAACAACCCTCCACTTCTGTTTTATAAGATAATGTGGTCATGTGGGCACCATCTCTCTACATTTACCATATTCCATGAAACACAAGATAGTCATGCTGCTGCTCCCACTGAAGTGAGAAGTATGCACACAGGCCAGTTCACACAGTCTGGCTCACTAGACCACCTTCTTCTGTCACAATTACTTAGAATACTCAACATAGTTAACCTCATTGGTGGAGAAAATCAAACTCGAAGTTAACTATAATGTCTCTTTTAAAATCATTAAAAACACCAAAAGGGACAAATAATTTCCAAGCAAAACAATGAGACATGTAAACTTGAAGTACATTGATTAAAATATATTTTTTAAAAACTCCAACAAGTAAAAATGTACATCTGATATCTAATCTGTAATTTCTAGCCATTCAAGGAAGCATAAAAAATTGAACCAAAACAATTAGGAAAATAAATCAGTTAAAACAACCAACAGCCAGGTATAATGATTGACACATGCTGGTAATACTAGAATGCAGCAGGCTTAAGCAGAAGGATTGCTTCAAATTCAAGGAGGAGCTTGTACCCAGGTTGTAAGAAATAAAAGGAAGAAAAGAAAGAAAAAAGTAAGGAAAAAAGAAAGAGAAAGAAGAAAAATGAGAAAGAAGATAAATAAAAAATAAAAACAAGTTAATAAAAACCAGAGGTCACAGATAACTTGAAGCACTATCAGAGATTTAGCTTTTATCATAGTAATCCTATATACAACAACAAAAACCTGTAGTATAAACAGTAGATGTCTTGACAAATAGAACTGGGCTGAATTCCCTCAATTCTTGGCTACTAACTGCATCCCAAACTAACCCTCTCCTCCTTTAAGTTGCTATTGGTCATGGTATTTATCAGCAATAGAATGAATTCATAATAGTCACATTGAGGAGAAAAGTCAGTCACTACCTTGTAGAAAAAAAAGAAAAGAATCAAGAAGGAACATGCCTGACCTCCAATGATGTTGGTAAAATTTCCTTCTAAAATATCCAATACAATATGTCCAAATATAGAGTAAAACATTCAGTAGATAGGCATTTATCATTTCTGATACTCCTCTGTAATATTGCATATTTTCTTGATTGAAACTTTGGATCCACAGATTTCCCATTTGGCCAATTTTGCTGAGTTAATTTATCTCAAATATATTTTCCTCCAACATACATGTTCTAGGAAATCCTCCTCCTGATTCTTTAATGAGCACCTAGCTGTCGGAAACCAACAGATCTGCAGCTTTCTTATTAGCCTGAGAGAAGCCATTTTTTGTAGAAGTTGGGCTTGAAGGTAAAAGTAGGCTGAGTTTCAGGTTCCTGAGAACTAGACTTTTGTTTAGGTTCTGTCTCCTAGGAGATGGGTTCTTTTCCAGGTCAAGGTGACCCCCTTACAGATAGGTGATCAGTAGAGCATAGATGGCTGCCTTAGTAACCTGTCCTGGTGGTTGGGAACACGTACTCCCTAGAAACTCCTCACTCCTATAGCATTGTTTAAGCTCTAGTTACTTTGTTTAAGAGTCCTTCTATATTGTTTAAGATTCTCATACTTCCTTCTCCTTGTACCCTATAAAAAGCTTGGAAATAAAGTTAATCTTTGGAGCTTGATCAGACACTCTGTCTTGCTCCCAGGTATCTCTTGTTTCCTGTTTCTTCTTTCATCCAACAGTTCCCTCCTTGGACCCTTATTGAATGTCCCGCAGGTCGGGGCGCACACACCTAGCAAGCAAGCTCACCCATTGCCTTCCTCCTGAATAGTAACAGGATGATCTTACAGCGTCTCTGTCTTTCCCCATTTTTCTTTGCATCTCCAAGCTTTTTCAAGTAAAATCCACCTTTATTCCTAGTATGAGGAACACACTCTTGCTTAGCCAGCACTTTCTCAGAGGTGGATATAATAAGCCCTGATAATGAGCAGTTTCTCGGCTGCCAAATCAATGGCAAATTTTCACATTAGCAATTTTGCCCTCCTGGAAGATTTAGTAGATTTTAAGGAGTCACTGCGATAAGCCTAGAGACAACTTTGACAAAGGCTGTAAGACCTGTCTGTAACTTTATGACAAGAACTCACCTTCCAGGAAGTGATGGTTCAGAATTATCTTGCTTCCTTATCTGCAACTTTTAAGCTAGCATCAGTTACTTTTTGTTGCTGTGACAAAACGCCATCAGCAAAGGGAAGAGTTTGTTTTGGCTTAAGTTTCCAGACTGAGAAGAGTCCATCATGGTGGAGAGGCATGGCAACAGGCAGCTAGATTTGAAGCTTAGAGCTCACATCTTCAACCATAAGCATGAATTAGAGAGAGAACAAGAAGTGAGATGGGCTATGAACCCTAAAAGCCCACCCCCAGTATTGTATTTCCTCCAGCAAGGCTCCACCTCTTAAAGGCTCCACAATCTTCTCAAACAACGCCACCTTCTGGAGACTAAATGTTCAAACACCTGAGCCTGTGGGGGATATTTCTCATTCAAGCCACCACAGGAGTTGCACCTTTTTGATCCTTCATATAATTATTCTTGATAAAAAAAAAAAAAAGCCTAATACAAAATGACTTCCTAAATCATTTTACATCTAATTTCTTAAGTTAGACATTCTTGTGTGGGAGGAAGTTTACATGCTGATAATACACATAGTTTTTTGATCTTTTGAACTCTACCTACAAGCCTTAGGGTGCAAAGGCAGGGTGAACATTAATAGGTCTGTGTGTTTGTCTAAGCATGTACCTGGGAACTTTGTGAGAAGATTTTTGTTTTTTGTTTGTTTGTTTTTTTATTTTTGTTTTTTCGAGACAGGGTTTCTCTGTGTATCCCTGGCTGTCCTGGAACTCACTCTGTAGACCAGGCTGGCCTCAAACTCAGAAATCCACCTGCCTCTGCCTCCCAATTGCTGGGATTAAAGGCGTGCACCACCACTGCCCGGTGAGATTTTTAATGATATAATGTTATCTTTGGAATGAATAGCACATCTCAGTATTTACAAATGAAATGTATTAGAGAGCAAGAAAAGGATTTCCTCCTCCTCAGCCTGAGATTCTCACTCACATAACATAACCTATGGCTTCTGTAGTTGTTCTATGCATGCAGAAACTGTGAGCCAGCAGGTTCTCCCTTGTTTCTCTTTTTCTTAATTATCATTATACCCCTCCCCCTTTTCTTCCTCCAAACATTTCTATGTACCCTTTTTTGTTCTCTTTCAAACTCATGGTCTCTCTCTCTCTTCTTTAAAATTAATTATTACATGTCTGTGTATATGTGTGTGTGGTGTATATATGTGTATGTGTCTATTTCTAAATACAGCCTGCTCAGTCTGTCTGTGTGTGTGTGTGTGTTTGTGTGTGTGTGTGTGTGTGTGTGTGTGTGTGTGTGTACAAATATACTCAAAGCTGCTTAGCCATTGTCCCTGAGGAAGACTATTTCTCCTACTCTCAACATTTCTTAGTTGCCTGTAGTGATTTGTGTAGAGTTGAGGCCTCATGAACTTTCCCCCATCCATGTTAGCATACTATCCAGAGCTAGAGAGGTCCTGAATCTTAGAGAAGAACCTACAACTTCCACTTCACTAAACTAGCATAATTTCTAACTATATTCCAAATATTTGTTCTTATACCCAAAGGTAAGTGTAGTCCTCACACTTCATCAAGGAAACTTCTCTTTGCAACAGACACAGATCATTATAGAAAACCATGGTGCAGAGTTGTGAATCTCAGTACCAACTCCTGACAATAAGGCTCATGGAACATTATGAAAGAAGGAGTGGAGAGATTGTAAGATCCAGAGAAACTGGATGTTTGCTGTGAGATTGTGTCTTCTACTAGTGTTAGAATCTACATATGTAAAGTATCACCAACATGACTGACCAAACAGGAGCTGAACAAGAATGATGACAATAAACACATTGAACACTATATTATTATCTCAGCTGCCTCTACAACAGAGGTTCTCAGCCTATGGGTCATGACTCCTTGGGGATCTAATGAAACTTTCAGAGAGGTCACCTAAGATTATCAGAAAACACAGATATTTACATTACTATTCGTTACAGTGGCAAAATTACAGTTATGAAGTAGTAACAAAATAATTTTATGGTGAGGAAGTCACCACAGCATGAACTGTATTAAATAATGGCAGCCTTAGAGAGGTTGAGAACCACTGCTCTAGAAGATGGGAGATCTTGGAGGACATCCTGACCTTCATTGGCAAATGAATGAAGAGAGGGTGTAATCAGTCACAGTTATGCCTTGCCCTGAAAGTCAGTAAAGATGATTTTTCTGCAGGTCCAGCAGGACATCAGAGAGTGACCAAGGAGGCTTGATCAGATGCAGTCACACTTACAGGCAGTAGAGCATATATAGACTTGTTTGTATATGGCTCCAGAGCTCGCTCTCTCTCTCTCTCTCTCTCTCTCTCTCTCTCTCTCTCTCTCTCTCTCTCTCTGTGTGTGTGTGTGTGTGTGTGTGTGTGTGTGTGTGTGTGTGTGTGTGTATGTGTTACATTTTGGTGTTCTTTGGGGAAGAGTTCACCTAGAAGGCTTCACACAGCTGTAGAATCAGGTGTCTAAATCTTGGAGGTAGCTCTGCTTGCAGTGGACTTGACACAGAAGGAAGGTGGGCACAGTTTTCTGCAAACCTCAGCTCAGCCTTGACTAGCTGCTCTCACTGAGAAGGCAAAAACTACCACCTGTGGCTCCCTCACAGCTAATCCTCTCAAAACCTCAAAACACCTGTATTTCAACCCCAGACAAGCAAAGGAAAAAGGAAGAACAGGATCAAAGGAAAGCAAAAAGAAGCCTTAGTCAAGAGAAATTCCCAAATATCCACTTTGACTAAAAGCTTTACACGTATTTCTCTCCAGACCCCACAGTGGGAAACAT
The DNA here is from genome assembly GCA_028551405.1 of Uromys caudimaculatus. NCBI lineage: Eukaryota > Metazoa > Chordata > Mammalia > Rodentia > Muridae > Uromys > Uromys caudimaculatus. The sequence continues at coordinate 25,848,556 of CM052721.1, forward strand.
TCTAGAATCTGTTAACAGAAGCCCAAGTAAGGATTCTCCTTAATGAAGAGAAGCCCAGGCATCTATGACATGCCAAAAGGCACTGCAGTGAAATCAGACTATTCTTTTAACTTTCAGTTACCTGGCATTTATTATATGTTTCTTGGTTAAGCAAAAATACAATGGAGAATCATCGTACACCCTCCTGAATTCCCAAAATGTGTGAATGCTCTCTTTCAGGAATGTGATCCTTCCTGGTCATCTACTGAGTCCAACGTATTAATTACATGGCCTCCCAAACTTCATCAAAGGTTAGTTATCCTACAGTAATTTGGTCTTAAGTCAACCCCAGTTAAGAGGATCATGAATATGCAGTACCATAGCTTCTGTTGTTCCAGTTACATCTTACTCCAGCTCTCCTGAAATTTGGCTCATGGAAAGATGAACGTGTCTACAATGAATGAATTATGAAATTTTGTCTGGCTAAGCAAGTATAAGGCAGATTTGTGCATGGGAAAATGGTAAGCTGTGTTTAAAAGTAATGTCTAGAAAAGGGCTAGAGGGATGGCTCAGCAATTAAGAGCTAGCACTGCTCTTGCTGAGGATGTAAATCCAGTTCCCAGCGTTCACAGTGGGTGGCTTACAATTGCTTATAGCTCCAGGGGTTCCAATGCCCTCTTCTGGCCTCCATGGGTACTGCACTTACATGTACCCATGTGTATGAGCTTACGTGTGCGTGCACACACACACACACACACACACACACACACACACACACACACATAATTGAAATAAAAACAAAAATAGAGCCAGATGTGGTGACACATATCTTCAATCCAAAAACTTGGGAGGCAGAAGCAGGGATCTCATTTCAAGGCCAGTCTGGTCTACAATACAAATTCCAAGACAGCCAGGGCTACACAGAGAAACCCTGTTTCCACAACAACAACAACAATAATAATATTATATAACTAGCACATATATGATATATAATATACACTTAAGATTATATATTATTATGCTAATAAATGCTGATACTTATTATTATTTTAAACAATATAATTGTGTCTCTCTCTTTGCAGTAGCAGTGCATGTCCAATGTGCAAATACAGTCTACTAGACCTGCCCTTCCTCTGCCTTTCCTCTGGAAGGGTAAGTTGGATTCCCACAGGATGAAGGCACAATCCTGTCAAATTTGCCTAATGAGCAGTGCACAGAAAGGAACCGAGAAACCTCATTTCGAGAAAAGGAAACACCGATGTGTGACAAGGGATTAAAGATGAGGATCAGATAACAATGAAATCCCACCAGTGGCTTGAAGGATAAAAACTACCAATTGACCTGAAATGACAGGATGGAAGGGGAAATCTGAGGCAAGTCAATTCTTGATATCCTGTACTAATGAGGGACTCTGGGGTGAAGTGATGGTCATCGTGAGAAAATGATCATTGGCATCTTTACTCGCCCAGCCACTAGGAAGAGCCCAAAGCATTCTGGGAACAAAGTATCACCTGACAGAGTTTCAATATCCAAACAAATATAGATTTGCAACCTCAACTCTGAACACACAAGACAAGTATGTGCAAAGTCAATTCCTTTGAACATTGTTTCATCCAGGGCTGGAAAGATGGTTCAGTGGTTAGAGAGCTGCATACCTCTTGCAGAGGAGGATGAATTTGGCTTCCAGCCCCTTGCCAAATAGCTCAAGATAGTATATGACTCCAGGTTTCAGGGGATCCAGGGAATTAGATCAAAGACACAAAGGCACATGCCTCTGATCCCAGCATTGCAGAGGCAGAGGCAGAGGCAGAGGCAGAGGCAGAGGCAGAGGCAGAGGCAGAGGCAGAGAGGCAGAGGCAGAGATACAAGGAGAGAGGCAGGGAGAGAGGTAGAGAGAGAGGCAGAGAGAGGCAGAGAGGCAGAGGACAGAGGAAAGGCAGAGAGGGAGAGAGGCAAAGAGGCAGAGGCAGAGGCAGGAGGATCTCTATGAGTTACAAGGTAGCCTGGTCTACATAGTAAGTTACACAGTCCAGCCAGGGCTATACATAAGATGATCACCCTCCACCCCCAAATAGAGAGAGGGCACAGGGAAACAGGTAGTTATCCTTTGATCTGAAGAGTAATCCACATTTGCACTCTTTGTCTGGGCCTGCAAGCTTTGAAGATTCCTCACACTGAAACATACCATCTATGTGTCTGTCAGATACTGTGCACCAGACTGTTCTCACACATGCAAAGAACAAATAAGAAAAGCCTCCTGCTTGCTGGGAGCTTATTTCTAGAGGGAGTCAGCAAGCAAACAAAAATTACAGGAGTAATCAAACATAGAAGGTGTCAAAGCTCCCTCCTAAACAGTTTCAGCTTGCCAGTGTCTGAGGGATTGAATGGCTGTGTTGGCCCATGTCTGGTTGAATAGAGCCAAATGTTCATTGCATTCAGCCCACTATGGACTAGTTTGCTGCTTTCTTCTTCCAGCCAGTTCTTAGATGCCCCAGGAAAGAACCTGTAGGCCTCCTTGTCTCTCCAACAGTCCAGCTAGGAGTGTGAAAGAGTGACTCCTGTTCCTGCAGCCACCAGATTAGGACAGGGATCAGAGCCCTGCAGCTGACCTCAATGGGTTCACATCAAGAAACAAATCTGGCTTTTGAAAGCTCAATGGCGGCCCTTCACTGATGGCTCTCGGTGAGAAATGCAGAGAGGGAGATTAAACAAGGGAAAGCAGTGTAGACAGAAGCAATCTAAATAGAGACAGTGAAGAAATGACATCTGAGAGCTCAGCAAGAGAAGACAAGAGTCAGTGTCCTAAAATAGGGAGACAACAGGAGTGCAGTCCCTGAGATGGAAACAGATTGGCTATGTCTGTTGTATAAATATTTTGCTGGTACGAGTCCGGTAGGTGCTGCGGTGGAGATGGCGGCACGTCCCAAAACCACACCAAGCCAAACAGTTCCACGTGAGGGGTTTATTTGGGGGGACAAGGTAGCAGCGAGGAGAGAGAAGGGAAGAAGGGGGAGAAAAAGAGAAAGAGAAAGGGAAGTCTTCCGTATATATAGGGAAAGTGACGTGGCATGACGTAGCCACAGGTAAAGGTGGGCGGTGGGTCAAGGTGAATTCTGGGAATATGGTGGCCGTTGCCTTAGCAACAGGTGGGCGGGTCACACTGTCGCCTGGATGATATCACCTGCGTGCGACATCATCGGTTTGGCGCTCCTGATGCCAACA
>CM052721.1:25852256-25872197 GCA_028551405.1 Uromys caudimaculatus
TCCATTGCACGGGGATGGGTGTTACTCATAGCATAGCCTCCTTAGCCCTTGCACCCAGGGGTCTTGTACCATTGCACCTGGAAGGGTAAGGATGGAATGCTCTCAGAATATTGGCCTTTGATCGCCTATTCACTCATGACCGAATTCGCTTGATCGAGCCTGGTTCTGTGTTTTGATACCACTGTAGGGAGGTGTGGCCTATTGAACCCAGCTGACCCCCCCTCTCCTTCTTACTTGAAAGAATGGGAGGAGATGTAGGGAGCGGTTAGAGTATTCGCCATTACAAGATGGCGCTGACTTCCGCTGTCGCTCTAAGGAAACTTACGGATAGCGCGGGAAAACCCCTAAGCGCTTGCGCATTAAGGGTGTACATGACTAATCACCGCCCACTCCCGGGGCGTGCCAATCAGTGGAGGACACGCTGCCTCAGGGCTATATAAGCAGTGCCATTCTGCAGCCCAGGGTCTTCCTCCTTTCATCATGCAATAAACGCTTTGCTGCAGAAGGATCCGTGTGTCCGCGTGGGTTCTTGCTGGCGAGACCAAAGAGCGCGCAGGACATGCGTGTGTGTGTGTGTGTGTGTGTGTGTGTGTGTGTGTGTGTGTGTGTTGAGAGCACAGGTTACTCTTGCAGAGGATCTGGGTTCAATCCCAGCACCCACATGGCCGCTCACAGGCACCTGTAAGTCCTGTTTTAGGGTACCTACACCCTCTTCTGTCCTCTGAGGGACCAGGCATACACATGGCCTACAAACAAGTGTGCAATGGGTTGGCATGATGCTGTTTGTATTCTGATGTTAATATTGCTTCTTCAAGAGGGGTTGTCCCCTAGGAGCAGTCCATTACATAGTTAGGTGATGTCATGTGAACCTTCTCCCCATTCTAACTGGTCAATTAAAAAGTGCCTGTGATTGTGCAGTGTAGGGAAAAGGTGGGACGGGGGGCTGGAGAGTGGGGGCATGTAGAGGGGAAGAAGAGAATAGAAGAGGGAGAGGATGGAGGAAGAGGAAGAGGAAGGGAAGCCTCAATGGACCAGAACTGCATGGCTGGGAGAAACTGCAAGTAGCAAGGGGTCTTAGAGCTGGGGAATAAGTGAGTATGGTGTTAGATCTGCCCAATCTAGGCATATAGCATATAATGGTGGTAACTGGATTGTGTGTTTTCATATCGGCTTATTAGGGTTGGAAATCAGCAACACACATGCAGCCAGACCATCGATATACATATAATAATAGGTAATTAACATAAATAAAATGACTTAAATTCAAATAAAAGAGAGGATGTGAGTCCACGGGGTAGAGAGGTGTGGTGTATCTAGGTGGAGTTAAGGGGGGGAGTTGGGGGTAAATATCAAAATACATTGTATAAATTTTTCAAAGAATTACTTTAAATTACTTAAATTATTTATTTGAAGAGAGACACGCAAGGAAATTCTAATAAAACTGTGTTGTTTAGTACTTACCATGAGAAGTGGCTTTTCCCTTAATATCGCATGAAATAGCTGTTCAGTGTTATTGATTCACAGTGGACAAATGCATGTCCTTAGACTCTGGCACTGAGTTAAGTGATAGAGCATTTAACACAAAGAAAATAAAGAACATCTCAGGCTCCCTTGTAAAGGTTGCATCCTATGCTAAAACTATGAGCAAATCAAAATGACAGCACTAAGTCTAGTGTTGATTAGGACATTTTTTGAGTCACTGAGAAGAAATACTCAATTGCTGCTGACCTCTCTACCACTGGCTTACATGAGTTAAGAGCTGTAAAGCTCCTGTGGTCATTTTTCTTTGGCATTACATTAATAAATGGGGCTAAAGCCATGATATGAGAAGACTGGGTGGTGGTCATTTGTTCTTTGTGGCACTGATTATGTTTGGGAATGTTCAGTTCTCTGCAGCTGGGGTCAGCTGGGTCTGGAGGAGGGATGACTAGTGGCAGAGCTGGTGGTCTGTGCACTCTGTTCCCTTACACAATGACCTGGGTGGGGGAGGTCATTTTTAGATGGAGGTGATGTCATCATGTTTTGGGTTGGACTGGCATAGCTATAGATAATGCAGAATAAGGTCGACACGGTAGGAGTAATAATTTCACTATGATGAGGAAATTCAATAATGAAGATAACAACAGAAGATTCGGGGGAAGGTTCTAGCGAGGATTCTGGAACTGTTAGGCTGCACTGCTGCAGGAGCAGGAATGGCAGGGGAGGTGGTGGATGTTACTCCTCTGTTGGTATCCCTTTGAAAAGCCTGCAGCCAGGTACCCAGTGCTGAGAAGACAGTAGGCAGAAGTGACTGTGCAACTGGCTGACAATGATCAAGCTGAAACCCACTGCCACTTGTCCGTCAGTCCCTGCTGTAGCTAGGTGGACTTCAGAGAAGAGCTGGCTATGCCTTCAGTCTCTTTTATTAAGCATGGAGAGCATCCTCTTAGCCTGGACACCACATGGAAGGGAATTCTAGGAAATATAATCTCACCTTCTCCAAACTGGCGAAGGGCAAACAGCTGCCATCTCCATAAATGGAAATTTGGAGACATGATATATAAAGACCATCCAAAGGAACACCTGTCTTTAAAACTTAATATAAATAAAACTTGGGGTTGGAGAGATGGATTAATAATTAAGAGCACTGGAGGCTCCTCCAGAGGACCAGCGTTTGGTCTCAACACTCACATGATGGGTCACAACCATCTGTAATTCCAGTTCCAGGGTATCTGAACCGTCTTCTGGCTGCTGTGGGCAACACGCTTTGAGGCAGTGCATAGACACATATCCGGGCGACACACACACACACACACACACACACACACACACACACACTAATTTTAAAGTAGCATAAATATATGATGGATAATTTCATAATGGCAGAGTCATGGTGCTGTGTGTAGCTGTGGTTTTGTTTCTATTGGATTTGCAAATGCTCTCAAAGAGTGGTATGAAATTCAGTATCACATGATGAAACCCAGGAAGATAGAACTAACAAGAGGAAAAAATAAAGATCCAGTCAGAATACACAAATCACCCCAGTGGATGAAGGATGGGCTTTCCCAAACAAATCACACCACACACATACACACATGCATATACATATACCATACATATACGTACACACACACCATATACTCATACACATAAAACATGCACATCGATCATACTGGGTTTCCTAGTTTACACTCTCTACAGAATTGTACTCAGCAACCAGTGGGGCAGAGCTATGGTGCATTTATTGGGACACTGTGACAGACAGATATGTGGAAGAGAACATGGAGAAGAGAGACTCTTCAGATGGTGGCAGGAGCTGACAACTAGAGCAGAGAGCCTACATCCTCACACGTGGGGATTTGCATCAACCTCTGAGAGGTAACTGGCCCCCTATGACTATGAGTCTCAGGGTGAAAATCTTTTTTAAACAAACATGATTGAGTTACTGGGTACCATGTGTTCAGCCTCAAAAGACTAAAAGAAGAGTGTTTCATCTTTGCAATATCGTGAGGAGAGATGACAGCTGCCAGATGGATATATTGTGCTGGCTAGCAATAAGCATCAGGTTTGGTCTGTATTTTAAAATGCCACTGGGGTTCTTCCTAAGGGCCGTGTGCAAAGTTTCCCGAGTTAGACTGTACAATAGGTCATCCCACAGGTCTGAAACATTCAGCTCTCTGACCCAAGGAGAAACTGGGGGAAATTACTAAAGACAGAAGGGAGTGGGAGGTAGCCAAATAAAGATGTAAATAAAAGCACTTCAAGGCTGTCCTAAAGTGTTTGCTGCAGGACCTTGGTTACAATACCCACAACCCAAGTGAAGTCAGGAAATTTTAGTATCTGTAATGTCAACATTCCTGCTGACAGAAGGAAGATAGAGGCAGGAGAATCTCCAGATGCTCTGGGACCAGCTAAGAAAAGACCCCGTCTCAGGCATGGTGAGAACCAGTACCCAACATTGTACTTTTATATCCAGACACATGCTATAGTACGTGAACCTGTGTGCCCCCCCACATTATACACATGCTCATACAAACACTGAGGCTGAAAAATTTTAATTTCGTATTTATAATAAAACGGGTGTTTTAAAATTATGCTTTAAATCACAGCAGGTTTATTCTTCCATAGGGTTATTGTTTATTATTATTACTATTACTATTATTATTATTAATATTATTATCTGATGCAATGTTGGGAAAGACATCCTTACACTTTAGTCTTTTATTTAATCTTCTCTCATTTATTACATTCTCCCTCTTCTCCTCCCTGTCTCTCCCCGTTGCCTCCCCTCTCCTCCAAGTCCTCTCCTTCTTCCCTTCCCAAAAGGGCAGACCTTCCATGGATAGCAACCAAACATGGCATATCAAGTTATAATAAAACTAGGCACATCCCCTCATATTAAGGTTGGATGAGAGAACCCAGTAGGAGTTCACAGTTTATTTTTATGTTCACCTATGTGTGTGTGCGGGCACACACACATATGCATGCATGTATGTGAGTTTTCAGCCATGTACCTGTTCTGTATATAAAACGAATGAATGGCAGATACAGCCAGAACTTAGATGCTAAAATCTCTGACTTCCATAGGTAGAAATAGAACCTCTGTCTCCTTGGGAAACCTTGACTCTGTTGCCAAATTGCTTCACCACTTGACACATTGTATCTGAAGTTAGAAAGTTTCTCAACTTCTTGTAATCCAAGGATATCCCAGCAACAATGTGCCCTTGTGCTTCTTAGTTAGGGGTGACACACTCTGGCTGGGTTTTATAGCTCTGCAGTTGGTGTCCTGGTTTTCAGAATGATTCCCTTCTTTATGGCCCACCTTTAATTTCCCTGCTGAGAAAAGGCAGGATTAAGTTATCCCTCTTTATAAAGAACGATGTAAGTGGAGAATAATGAATGCAAAGCACTGTAGTTAAACATCAGCAAATGAACTGATGGATCAGCTGTCACTCATATTATGCATAAAGGGAAAGAAAGTGATATTTAATCATTTGCAAAAGAATGAAAACAGTGTTGATGGATATGTTGAACTTGGACTCTGAGTGACTCGTTATTGTAAATTGTTTTCCAGCTAATAGAGAGAATAAAAAGGGCAGAGCAGGGCAAAGTCATCGCTTTCAGGAACACGGCAAGCCTCCTGAATGGCTGAGATGTGGGAAATGTTGCCAGCCACATGGTCTAGTCTGACTCGTGTCCTCCCAAAACAGCCTGGAATGGGACTGAATTTGCAGATAGGGTTCAAGGGGGTTTTCTAAGGTTAAACAGGGCCAGTAGTATGGTCCAAACACAATCCTGACAGTCCTGACAAAAGGAGATTAGAGCATGCACTCTACACAAACACACACACACAGACACACCACAAACACGCATATACACCATCCATGCACATACACATACACACACCACACATACACACACATACATACATACATAGAGAGCATACACAGACATACACATACATATACCACACGTACACACACACCATATATACACAAACCACATACACCATACATATACACACATATATATACACATACATATCATATGCACAGACACCATACATATTCATATATCTCATACACACAATATATATACACACACCATACACAGACACACACACACACACACCTCATACATGCACACACCATACACAAAGATAAACACACGTATATATGTTCCATACACATACCATGCAGACATATACATAAAGTGTATATACATAACCATAAACACACATACACATACCATCCACCACACACAAGCAAACATGCATATACATATATCATACATGTACATATGCAAACCACACACATACATACACATGGAACATGCACACAGATCATACACACACATATATTCATATACACATATAAACATGTACATATACCATACAAATACACACATGCACATACCATATACATACATATACAAATACCACATGCAAAGTACACATTCCACACACACATACACACATATATACATACTGTGCACACATACTCACAATTACATATACTCATACATTTATATACACACATGCACCTCACATGTATGTCACCTAGTCATACATATACCATGAATATGTACACGTATACACACATGCATGCTCACATACATACATATTGGGCACATTTGAAGACATAGGGGAAGGTATTCATCTTCAAGCCAAGGAGACAAGGTTCAGAAAAAAAATAGCCTGAGGACAACCTGGCTGGTGCTATGCCTCTGGAGCTCTGAGACAATGACTCTATCTTCTCTGTCCCTTCAGTCAAAACTCAGGGGACTCTATCTTCTCTGTCCCCTGAGGACTGACTCTCTTATTCAGAGGGTAAGTTGGAAGCCCATGAACCTGTCCCAGAATGCCTGTCCACTACGGTTGTTGTGGTTAAACCCAGTGTTTGGAAGTCAGGATGTTTAAATCGTATACACAACTGAAGTGCTAAGAATTGAGAGACTCTGGGACAGGTTGAGTGTCTTGAATACTCATGACTTCTAGAGCTACTCACAGCCATGTGAGACAGATACAGCCTTTCTCATTTCCCCCCGTAGTCTTCTCCAACCCATTGACACTTCACAGAAACAGAATGGGCATTTTTTGACTGTTATCTCAAAATGGAAATAGTCTATATGCTGTTGTCTTTATAGGACAGTGTGTGTGATATGCCCATGACAGCACACTCAGCTGCTGATGCAATATCTGCCTGTCTGTCTTCTAATGACATTTGTGACAGTATCTAGGACTATACATTGTCCTGTGACTGTAAATGATCTCGCTGTTATTTAAAAAAATCCTAAATAATGGACTTTAGAAGAAGACAAAATTACTGGGGTCCTCAGTCTTGAAAGTTTCAGGCCATGGTAGGCCAGTAAAATGTGACAAGCTAATACACTTACAGAGAGAGCATGGTGCAAAGAGTTCCTCATCTCCCTGTGGATGGGAAGCAAATAAAATGATAGAGATGAGGGTCCCAGAATCCCCTTCAAGGGCATGCTTCCAATGACCTAAAAGGTTCCACAGATGCTCAAGGGGGCATCAGCTTTCAAGAGCACCACAGACTGGAAACACTAGCTTTCGTAGGGAGTTCCAGATCCAAGAACAGGTGATTGTCAGCCAAATTGTCAGAAACATGGTGGCTGAAACAAAATTAATTTATTCCCTCATAAGTTTCAGTTGCAAGAAGTGTGAAGTCAGGCTGCTGACAGGGTCATGTTTTCAGGAAAGTCTCTAAGGAGGATCTTTATTTGCCTTCCAGATTCTGACAGCTGTCAAAATCCTCCATAGCTGTATTACTCCAGTTCCTCCCTGCACCTTCCTGGAGACGCCCTTTCTTCACAAGCTTTTTCTTTCACATGAGCCTTTCTATTGCGTTGAGGGTTCACCTAAGGTCCATTTCTAAAGAAAGGCACACTAATCATTTCTAGTATACATTAGGGACCCACTCTCAGCATACCATCCCTCTTGAATTGCTATAGGAATCACAGTCATCTATCAGTGCTCATAGTGATACCTGGTGAAGAGCAAGTAGCTTGTGTGTGTTAACTACCCGAGTATTATCCTCCACATCAGTATCATTTGTGTTTCTATTGCTGTAAAGGCAAAAAATGACCAAAAGCAACTTACAGAGGAAAGAATTTGTTTTGGCTTATGGTTCCAGAGGACTTTGGATCCATCATGGTTCCAGAGAGCTATGAGTCCATCATGGTTCCAGAGAGCCATGAGTTCATCATGGTTCCAGAGGACTATGGGTCCATCATGGTTCTAGAGGACTATGGGTCCATCATGCTTTCAGAGGGCTATGAGTCCATCATGGTTCCAGAGGGCTGTGAGCCCATCATGGTTCCAGAGGGCTATGAGTCCATCATGTTTCCAGAGAGCTCTGAGTCCATCATAGTTCCAGAGGGTTATGTGTCCATTATGGTTCCAGAGGGCTATCAGTCCATTATGGCAGGGAGGCTTGGCAGCCAGACAGGGAGCTTAGAACTCACTTCTTTAACCACAGGCAAGAGAGAGAGAGAGAGAGACAGAGACAGAGAGAGAGAGAGAGACAGAGAGAGAGAGAGAGAACACAAAGTAGAACAAGGCTACAAACTCTCAAAGCCCACCCCCAGTGACATACTTCCTCCAGCAAGGCTTGATCCCCTAAAGGTTCCATATCCTCCCCAAGCAGTGCCACTTACTGGGGACCAAGTGTTCAAATATACCTGGGGAAGGGAGGGATAATTTCTCATTCAAACCACAAATGCTCTGCCAAAAGGAAAACATATTAGGAATTGATCTAGCTTAAGATAAATAAGAAGAAACATGTCTACATAAGGAAACGTGCCTGAGATGTGCACACAAGCCTTTCCTGTGGAAGAAATAAGATGGAGTTCCACAACACTGTGAAAATACAGAGAAAAGTGTTTGATAAAGAGCCATAATTAGATAGCAGTAAGGATTAAAGCAAGGTGAGTGCTAATTTGTGCAGATATGTGGACTGGTTTCCCCTGTGGAAAGTCCCCCCTCCTGAGGACACCTACTGGCCCCTCATGTACTTAGTTCTGTGTACCTCTGACCTCACACTAGGATGTAGTGGAATAAGATCAGTGCAATCTGGACTCTTCTCAGGGCCAGGAAGAGGGGGCTGTTTAAGATGCAGTCCCAGCTTGGGATCCACAGACAACTGGATTCCCTGATGGAGTCTTTGAGCCCTAATGTGAATTGAGTCACATGATAAGCTGCTTCCAACTGCTTCTGTAAAAGCTGGAGTTAGCTGCAGACTCATGCACATGAAATGAATTAATAAATCAAAAACAAATCTAAAATTTATTTTATTACTTATTCATGTATGTGCATAAATGTGGTGAGTGAGTGTGTGTGTGTGTGTGTGTGTGTGTGTGTGTGTGTGTGTGTGATGTGAACTACACCAGGAAGCCAGAAGAGGCAGTCCAAACTCCAAAAATGGAGTTACAGGTAGTTGTAAGCCACCATGTGGATTCCCAGTTCAGCTGGGAACTAAACTCAGCTTCTCTGTAAGAGCAGCTTGTGCTCTTAACCCCCTCAGCAAGCTCTCTATCCCTATAAGCCAATTCTTTAAAAATATAGGAATAAGAACTGATGTTGATGTACACAGTGTAGAATGGCAAAACAAATAAATTTAATTAAGAATAAGTTAACCATTCTCCTCCAACATCTATCATTTCTTCCAAACATTGTTTTTATTGATCGGGGTACACTTTTCCAGGCCCTGGTGGCCACCATTCTATCCTTCTGAGTTTGTGGTAGTGAAGTTACAGACTTCACCCTACTGATGAATAGAGACAGACAATACAATCTACATACACAACACAATACCATTCCACCTTAATAGAAAAGGAAGTTCTGCCATTTTTAGCAGTGTAGTTGAACCCAGTGGAAAGGCATGAAACCAGATCCACAAGAGGAAATGGTCCCTTGTACATGGAATCTAAATGGCTTGTTCTTATTGGTGTCTTCCCTCAGCAAAATTCCAGACTAAGACTTGAACTTGGTTTCAAATACAGTGCAGATTTTCTTTTTAATTTCAAAGTCAGCTAGCAGATGGGTTTTTTCTTCTGTTTATTTTTTTTCTGTCAGTTAAAAAAGTAAAAGAAAAACAGCCAAGTAAAAATGTTTATTGGCAAACATTACAGTCTTCTTAAGTAGATAAGGGATCCCAGAGGGGAGGACACAATAGATTCCAAGGGGATTAGGTTTTCGTTTGGCTTTAGGGTGTGTCCCATCTGGTTATCATCTTCCTTCCCCTGTCTCACTGGTCTAAAGGTATCTATGTGCGCTTCTATAAGAGGAGTTGGGTCTCTATCTCCATTCACAAGCATGGAAATGCCTGAAGTGTTCACTGGCTAAGGTAAGAGCAGATGCCCCAACCCCCACCACTCTCTGTGATGCAAGAGGACAGGGCTACATTTCAGAGAAACAAAGTTACTGCTGAGAACAAAGGCCACAAAGAAACAGAGACTTACTGCTTGTTTCTGGGTGGGAAAAAGTCATATAAAACTCAAAATAAGGTTTTCCTTTTCCCTCTTCTCCCATCCTAGTGTCCCACCGCCCCAACTTCTCCCCTGGCCATACAGGCAAGCTGATTGTTTTAACTGAAGGCACAATGTCTCATGAGTAGACACCGAGAGTAGATGCAGCTCTGCAGCTCCTCAGAGAAAGTCCCATGCAGTGTTTGGATTACTTTCCCAGAAACCCTTTTGGATACAATTGTACCCTCTTCAGGAGAACCATAAAGAAAGTGACTGTTAGTCACAATGTGGTTCTGTTCCCACCAGATTCAGACCTAGAGAATGCTTCTCTGCTGTCCTCCGTGACCACTGAATATGAAATCCTGCTAATTCTTAGAAAGCAGAACAGGGTTTATAAAAAGATAGAAGTGCAGCCATACTGTGTGACTTTTCCTAAGGATGCACAAACAAACATCTCTTTGCCCAAGACACAGCACTGATGCCAGGTGGAAGAAATGAATGCTTAAAAAAGCAGTGGGTTTATTGGTGTTACATAAAGGAACAGAATTTTCTCAAAAGCAGTTGTGTGACCAAAAAGCTCACCGGAGAGTAAGTGACAACTCAAAAGAGTTTAGAGGCTCCCTGTACAACTTATAGGCAGTTCTACTAGAATCTCATTTCCCTGGTAGACTTTGCTACTGATCTAGCCTCAGGGAGAGGCCTCCTGAGTTTTATGAGCCCCTTCTTCTCTGGGAGGAAATGTTCTAGCCCTGAGGACACAGCTACATTGTAATACCTTCTCACTACACCTACCAAATATGATTTATAAGTGCTGATCAGGACAAGAATACCTTTCAGATAACTATTAATTTATTTGGCAGACCTTAGACACTGGCCAATCCTATCCTATTACAAACAATGATAGTATATGGTAAAGAATCTAGCTAATGAGGCTGGAGGGATGGCTTAGTGGTTAAGAGTACTGGTTTCTCTTTCAGAAGACCAGGATTCAGTTCCCAGCATGGTCACTCATAACCATCTATAACTACAGTTCTAGATATCTGGATGCTCTCTCTGAGGGTATTGAATGCAAGTCATGTACATACATGCAAAACACCAACACATAAAATAAAAATTAAAATATAAACATTAAAAATGCCATAAAAATCTGGTCATTTTTCTTCCTAGAAAGGTCTGTCCATTGTCCCTAGTTTCTGGGAGGTAGTCATGGTCTTCTGAATGGGAAAATCTTGGCTTAGGGCAGCAGCTGGCCATGTTGTGCCTTAGGATAGCCTTGGCAACATCTGAGGGTCTTAGGGTAGAGACTCACCATGCAGAAAGACCATTACTGAGATAAAGATATGCTTTAGTTCACAGGGTAGCAGTTACCATAGGGACCGAATTCTGTCAATCATAATCCTGGTCGGAGTTATAACCACTGAGACTGGGGAGAGGTTTCCCATTTGGAGGTCTTCTGTGTATAAGGTTAATTATTGATGTGGGAAGGGCTCATGTCCTCATCCACAGAAGCCAGTGGGGACCTTCTAGTTTCTCACCTACTCATTTCGCCGTTAGTCTATTTTAACTGGTGTCATTTCCTGATTATCAACCTTAAGGATGAATCATAGAGCTTCAGTGAGCTTTGAGTTCTTCAGAAAAAATCATCCCATTCAAAGTGGTTTGGGGGACCCATGAACTTGAACTGAGTGTCATCCATCACTGAATGTGGTCTTGTGTGGGTTTATGTCTGTTCATGTCTTATACTTGACTATGGCTCTTGGCTTTGCAGCCTGCCCAGCTAAGTCTTGTGATAAATTATAGGAGAAGGCAGGTTTGTAGAAAGGAAGTCTGAGGTGAAATTAGGGGACTATATAGGCTTGTGGTTAAAGCTGGCCATGACGAGTGGCTGAGAGTTATATAGGCTTATGGTTAACGCCGGACATGATGAGTATCTGATGTAGAATTTTAGAAGAGATTCTCGACTCGGCTTGTCTACATGACAGCAGAGACCACCGTAGCAAAGTCCTGGTGACTGTTGGAGTGTATAGGTTTGGGTTTTTCAGTGCAAGTCTTCTGCATTCTTAAATTTTACATGGTTATTCTGGTTTCCATGTAGATACTAGACTGCAGCCCAGAATAACCTCCTTAGCATATCTGTAGTATGCACAACAAAGATATTTCCACCTGACTGAGTTGCCAGAAATGGCTCTCTTTTCCAGAGCATATTTGATACTGTGTTTTGAAGTTTGGATATGGTGAGGTTTCGGAGCATTTCCTACTGGACATGGTGACTCAGGCCAACACTCAGGAAATTGAGGCAGGAGGATTACTATAAGGTCCAGGCTGGCCTGGGCTACATAGTGAGGTCTACGCTAGCCTGTCTCAAAAACAAAAAAACAAAAAACAAAAAAAAAACAAACAAAAAAACCCAATCATTTTAATATGTTACAGCAAGACATATTCCTTTTAATAAGAAGGATTGTGGATACAATGTAAATAGTACCTGTTTTTTCTATATTGACTTAAGAGAAGTAAGGGAAGTTCCCCAGCAGGAAGCTAAAGGTGAGCAAAGTGTGAAACTCTTAAAATTCAAGAATGATTGAGTTTGCCATCTGACTGATAGCTGCACCGTGTATTAACCATATAATCCAGATAGCTTATTCTTCACAGAGGAGGTTCCATCTAAACCAAATCAAATCAACAGAGCATACAAAATGACTCAGAGGCAAACAGTGCTGTTGTCACAAACACCATGTGCTGATTGCAGATCTCTACTGCGCTTAACCATTTTTCTGTAGATTTGGTCTACCCTGGGGTAAACTCCACACTCACTGACAGTGAGAGATGAGACATGGAGTGCCTTTTGTTATTCAGTATAAAGAGATTTTAACTTGACTTTAAAATTGTAGCATGTCAGTCCATTGGAGTCCATTCTCCTGTCTTCCCTAGAGTTTGTAACTTCTGATATTTTCTTAGCTGTGTGATATAACTAGTTACCTTACCTGTTTTACCCTACTCTTTCTCCATCCCACAACTCCTGCTGAGTATGAATGGCTGTTGCTTGGGGTACTTCTGAAATCATTGATAAAATTGTTGGTGATAATGTACCCAACTAATACTTTATACCATATTCTGTAAATGCTCTTAAGCTAGGAAATAGACTTTAAAAAAAATCAAAGAGTTCTGTTTTAAATGGGAATATCTGATCTCCTAAGTCTGTTGACTTTCTGTGAGAAATAAAAGTCCTTGAACACACACACACACACAAAAAGAAGAGATTCCAGCATGTACACAGGCTGATGGACTGAAGGGATATTAGCCCACTGGACCATATGGCTCTGGCTGGCCCTGCCCTTCTCCCCAGTTCCATCTGCCTAGCTAAAAACCATTAGATTAGATTACATTCCTAAAGCTAGCCACCAAGGTCTAGTTCGTTATTTGGCCACTTACACCTCTGGAGACTGACCACGAAGGTCTAACAAAGTATTGAAGGCCAGCAATCAAAAGCTCCCTTTGACTCACCTAGTTAACATGCCCAATTAAAATGAAATGCCTCATTCTGACACAGGGTTTGCTCTTATACCTTATAGACTGCCGTTTGCCTATGAGCCATGTCCATCTCCTCTCTACCCAGAGGCAGTTCTTTGTGTTCCAGTCCCCCCCCCCACAAGTCCCCCTTCCTCTCCCGTATTCCCTTCCCCTTCTCCCTCTTACTCTATCTCCTGTCTTTGTCCCTTATCCCTGCTTTCTGACCCTCGGGGCAAATAAATCTCCTTTGTGCTCAGAACTTGGTATTTGAGTATTTTAAGCTGACTCCAAGGTTCCCTACACGGACAATCCTAATGGGAAAGAGAAAAACTTCCAGTTATGTAGGACAGAGAAAATGTCTCACTCTTCCAGGATTTCAGTGGGCTGAGCAGGAAACTGCACACCGTCCTGTTGTAGTTTCCGTGCTAGAAGGCAGAGGGCAGGAGAAATGACATAATTATAATTTCACAAGATAAAAGAAATAATTTCAAACAAAACAGAAAGTTGTCAGTCAAGGTTGTCTGGTAGCTGCTAAGGGGAGGAAGAGAACTCTGAGGGAGTTGCGCAGGGAGAGAGATTACAAAGAGCTGTGGCCTGGTTTGTGGAAGCAAGAAAGCAGCAAACAGAAGAGCTCTGAGATCCCAGCTAAGTAAGTGGTAGATGC
Source organism: Uromys caudimaculatus (assembly GCA_028551405.1). NCBI lineage: Eukaryota > Metazoa > Chordata > Mammalia > Rodentia > Muridae > Uromys > Uromys caudimaculatus. The sequence continues at coordinate 25,866,394 of CM052721.1, forward strand.
AGCTCCCCATGCCTTCTCAATGAGGACCCCTCAGATCTTCATGGAAGGTGATGGTCTCTACGTGCTATTCAGTATCTAAAATCTTAGGGTTCTGTCACCCTAAGAGTATATCATTCTGCAGTAAGAGCTTTGTTATCTGCCATGGTTGAAGACCTGGGGTGGGCTGTAGTCCAGAGCCTGCATCAGTTTCAGGTCTAAGATCAGAGCGTTTTTGGGGACACTACTTGGCATAACAAAGGACCTACAGTGTGGTCTCTCCCTCTGTAAGCTAAGCTGTAGAAGGTCCTAGAACAGGGAGGGAGGGCAGTGTACTGATCTGGTCTCTTCTGTGACTAAATGTTAAGGTTCTGAAACATTTTTAAACAGCAGCTATGTGTATTTGCTGGGAAGGGCCAACAATGCGCTCCTTTAAGGGAGCTTTAAGGAGATATATATGCTCTACTCTCTGCATACTTGTCCACTCGGTATTTGGGTAACAGTTCTCTTTTAAGATGGAAAGTGGACTTATTTTAAATTTAAATGGCAATAAATTACAGTTAAGGATGTTCAATTAAAGTGTATTTATCACAAACATGGTTACATCTATCATGGCGAGCAGCTGCCACAGCCGCGAGATGCACCCCTGAAGCTGCAAGAGAAATGCCTATTATCTGTTGATAACGGCTTCCTTTGTTTCATTTGTTTTTCTCTGGTGCCTCTGGTGCCTCGGTGACAATAGAATAGAAGGACGACCACACTCTGCGAAATTGAGCTGAATTGATGAGAGCACGGTTCAAAATGTGCTTACGTCTCCCGACTCCTGGAAAAACGCTGAAGTTGTCTCCCCCTCGCACAGGAAATGTTCCCTCTTCTTGTGCTGTTTTCCAATTTGGAGGGAAAAATCTTTCTTTGCTAAAAATACCTTCTCCCCGTTTTTCTTAAAGACGAACTTGGGTAATGACTCATCCGTACTGTATGCACAAGTCTCTAATCTGTCACTGTATAATATAATCCCAGTTACTCAAAGGAGACCTCATGCTTGCCCATGCTTTGAATTCGGAATTGATAATCATTCTTCCATTGGTGTGATTTAAAAACCACGTGGAGGAAGGGATGTTGGAGAAAGGACTTGGGGGTTAAGGGCACATGTTGCTCTTGCAGAGGGCAGAGTTCAGCTCCTGCCTGGCATCAAGCAGCTCACACCCACCCGTAACTCCAGATCCAGGGCATCCGACAGTCTCTTCTAGCCTTTATTTATATCTGCATTCACATGTACACATACATATGCACACCACACAAACATGATAAAATAAGATAAAACAAAAAAATTTAAGGTTCATTACAGGGTACCATACAGCCCCAACATTTTACTATTGATTATTTATTCCAGGAAAATTAAATTTTCCGTGTGTCTTCATCGCAAACCCAGGACAGATGTTTGACATGCCTATTTGACACATCAAAGCAGACCTCCAGGTTGGCACCCCCAGGAGCCAACCACCCTTCCCCAAAACACCCTTTCCTATATAGTCCATTTTGCTATGTCTGGCCTTTTGGGTCTTTTTGGTCTAGGTTTTGCTCCCTGGCCTCTTGATCTGACTCTCACATCTCTCTTCCCACCTCTCCTCACATAGCTCAGGGTAAAGTTCACTCTGGACTCTCCCAGATGTCTCTGTTTCAGCGTATGCTCTCTCTCATTTCTACAATAAGTCATCTCCCCCACAGTACCTAGGAGCAGTCATGCCCCCCCATCACTGTGCACAGAAATTGAATACCATCACAGTTTCATTCACATAAGCCAAAGGCCATGAACAACACATATCTTTGCTATCATAGAGCACTATGCAGCACCAAAAGGAAACCAGTTATTGTTCCATAGACTCTAAGTAGATCCTTGGGAAGTCATAATGACCTCACAAGTCAACTCCAACAGCCTTTGTGTTCTTTGCTATGGACTCTCTTCCTATGGGATTCCCAGAACGTCAAAATTGAAGAGTTGAAGGACAGGCCAGTGATTGGTTGTAGGGGTAGAGCTGCCCACAGGATGCAAGAGGTCAGGAAGGAGGCAGACAGGGCTATGGACAGAACCTCCCTGCCATGGTGAGGGTAAAACCTACACTGTGAGAACTACATGGACGTAACAAGCAAAAGCACACAAAAGAGTGAAGGTAAAGTTCCAAGATGGAAACAATGCCATTGCTCCGTCCTAGATGTCCATGTCCAGCTCTAGTCCAGAGGTTGTGCTGTGATTATGCAGGGTGTAGCCCTTGAGGGAAATTGGTTGGATATGTATGTTCTCTCTATAGTTTATATCTTACAACTTCAGGTGAATGTGCAAAATACACACACACATACACACACACACACACACACACATACACACACACACACACACACACACACACACACACACACACACACGTGCACATCATGCATGATGAGCTGTTGCACAGGTGGAAAAGTTGAGAGAAGTCACTACACAGTCTTCCTGAGCAACTGTAGCCTGCTACTCCAGCTTCTTCAGACTTCAGCCCTCCAGGGATGCTAGGCCTTCAGAATCACATTGGGATTGCAGACCTTCCTTTGAATACTGAGAAACTACTTAGTTCTATACCTCTCCAGTGTACAAAGGACACTGTTGGACTCTCCAACCTCTGTCCTGTAAACCAATCCAATAAGCCCCACATAAACAGTGAGGATGGTTACTTAGAAAAGGTGGATCTGGATGTCTGGGACAGTTGGGTTATAAAACTGAGTGATATTTACTTCTGTTTGATAATTTCATACATTCACGTAGCACATTTGGTCAAATCTATTCATTCTTCTCTCCTCTCCAGTTCTTCCCCTATCCCCCCAATACCAATTTCATATTATCTATCTATCTATCTATCTATCTATCTATCTATCTATCTATCTATCTATCTATCTAAATACATCCTTGTCTATTTGACCTGTGCAAGGTTCAAAGGAGCCAAGCTTACCTCTATTCTTTAAATATGACTTCAGTCTTGTGAAGAAGGCCAGTGTGAATCCCCAGCTCCCTCCATGTAAACCTGCATTTATTGACTTTCGACTGTGTACTCCTAACTCAGCTCTTTTCTGCTTTTCTGAAAACTATTCCCAGGGAGCATTGCACACATGTCTCTCTCCATGAAGGGCCAGGGAGGTAGGGACATGGACCACAGGGACATTGTGTGTCAGAGGCCTCATCTCTGAAACTAGTGTCTGAATGGTTGACCCTGCCTTCCCCCACTCCTCCCTCTCACACACAGGGCTTTGCTGTGGTACAAGAGACTTCGGCTCTGAAGGAAAGATAAGTTAAAAGATTTTGTTTGCTTTTAAATCTCCTTGTTCAGATTTTCTCTACAAGTTAGTCTTGGTCTCTCTCACCCCTTCCCTGCCACCCATCTGGGAGTCAACTTTTGGCTTTGCTTTCATGGTGCACTCCTGGAAGCAAAGACTGTGACATGTTTGCCTTTTTGTCCCCTGAGGCTGGCACACAGTGGGAGCTTCAGAACTACAGGAGCTCCATCCAACCTCACCTTTGAACTGTGGGTTTTATTCATAGTTTCTATAACAGACTACATTTTTATTTGTTTTTGTTTTTTGACAGACCAGAAATTTGTGGTGACAGGCTAGAAAGGACAGGCCAAAGGGTCAATTCACCAACACACAAACAGAAGGAAGCGAAAGTGACAGCACCACAGCAGGCAAGACAGTAGAGAGACTCATCTGGTCCTGCAAAGGGCTGTCTTTCTGGGTAATTCTATACAGGGAGCCACGCAGCAACATTCAACATCATGATTCTAGAATACTTATGATAAGCCCTCCTTGGGAAGGTAATATAGTCTGGCTTTGAAGAAATGACAGTTTTTCCCTAGGTCAGAAACGGCTCAGCAGCTGGGTCATGGTGCTGTACAACTTTAAACCCAGCACTTTGGAGGTTTGAGGCCAGCCTGGTCTATAGTGAGAGTTCCAGGACAGCCAGGGCTACCCAAAGAAACTCTGTCTCAAAAAACATAATAATAGTAATAATAATAGTAGTAGTAGTAGTAGTAGTAGTAGTAGTAGTAGTAGTAGTAGTAGTAGTAGTAGTAGTAATAGTAATAATAGGAAAAGGAAAAAAGAAAATGAATGCATGGCCACCTGTCCTTAACTGACACCCGACCCCACCCCTTTTATTTAAATTGAAATTGCCCATTCTCTTTCAGATGGAGGCTCTTGTCTGCAGTTATCACCCCCTCTTCTTTTTCTGCCTTTCTTTCATCTTGGGGACACCCAAACTTCTGTTAGGTGGGGCCAGGACTACTCCTCCAACTTGCAACAAGTGTTGCCTGGGGGGGGGGCGCAGGTTGATGCCTCTGCCTTCTGCAGCTTGCCCTTCTAAAGAGCAAGCCTTTCCGAGGTCAGTGGGGGCTTGTGGTCCCTTGTTCTAATGACAAAGCTGTGTAGAGACTGCGTAACAAGAACAGGCAGGCAGGGTTGGCTGAGGAAATGGTTCTCCTGCCATCCTTTTCCTTCTGCATCTTTGAGCCTTTTTAGTTTCCCATCAGCACTCCTTCATGTTGCTAATTTAGTCTAGTGGGATTGCTGTCCGTGCTCAGTCAGCACAGGGCTTTGCACTCTGGGACCTCATTGTCTGTGTTGATCAAAGCTGCTCTTGTGTCATTCAGCTCAGCTAGAGAGAGCCAGTTAGTACAGAGGGATCACTGCAGGGTCCTGGGGAAGTAACACAAGGAAAATCCTGCTCTTCTAGGGAGCTCTGTGCACAGGAGACATTTAGAGAGATTCTAGAGTGCTTGATTCCATTGGGGGAGGGCTGTAAGAGTGCACTAGAAGCACTAAGAAGAGAAGGACTGAAGGAGAGCATCTCTAGGCAGAGCCAAGGCTAGAAAGAAGGCACACAGACCAGCAAGTGCCACATGAGCCTACTGTAAATGTCCAGAGATATAAAGGGCCAAGTGAGCTATAAATATCTGCATCTGTGTGTATGTTCAGGTGAACATTATGCAGAAGTCAGCAGGTATACAGTACCTGAAAGACCCCCGAACTGGGGAGACCCTCACTCAAGTCTCGCGATGGCACGACCCCCCAAGAACTCACGAAAGACCGTCCTTGCTTCAATCACCTGAGGTTTAATTCTAGCGGCGGCGGAAGGACCGTGGAAAGGCCAGTGCACTGGGGTCGAACACGTAACCTACGCAGAGGCAGAGGGGTTCGAAGCCCAGCAGCTGAAGTTGGAGGTATTTAAAGGAAGAAACATCCCCAAGGCAAGGAAGGAATTACAACTCAGGAAAAGGCTCATTCACAAAGCAAGGGGTGGGAAACGGAAAGAATTTGCATTATAGGGAAGTAAGGACTATTCACAGGTTAGTTGCATAAACATTTCTGGTTCCTGAAACGTTTTGCCTCTGGACCTGAGGCCAGGTCAAAGTCACCCGTAGGAATGTAGCTGGGTGGGATTTTTGCCCGGACATGCAGTTTCTGATCTTGGCTCTAACTTTGCTAGGGGGTTTTGCCCGGGCATGTAGCTTCCAGTCTCGGCTCCAAGCCTGCCAGGGGTCTCAATCCTCCTCACAAGAGGGTCAGGTCTTTCATTCCCCACTTCTTCTAGTGGTTAGTTCTAATCTTAGAACTATATTTCGTCTTTGTCCCCCAGCGCTTGGTACTGTTGTCTTAACATAAGAACCTGGATAGTGCTTATACGTTAGCTGTCAAAGTTTAACACTCTATTAATTAAGCAGGGTCCAATAGTGAGCAAAAGGAACAAAATCAGCAGGGGTCCTTCTAAGGCAGAAAACAGAGTTGTCATCTAAGGTGACTTG
>CM052721.1:25878397-25896831 GCA_028551405.1 Uromys caudimaculatus
TGTCCTTTGCCTTACAGAAGCTTTGCAATTTCATGAGGTCCCATTTGTCTATTCTTGATCTTAGAGCATAAGCCACTGGTGTTCTGTTCAGGAACTTTTTCCCAGTACCCAGATGTTCGAGAGTTTTCCCCACTTTCTCTTCTATTAGATTCAGTGTATCTGGTTTTATGTGGAGGTCCTTGATCCACTTGGACTTGAGCTTTGTACAGGGAGATAGGAATGGATGAATTTGCATTCCTCTGCATGTAGAACGCCAGTTGAACCAGCACCATTTGTTGAAAATGCTGTCTTTTTTCCACTGGATGGTTTTTGCTTCTTTGTCGAAAATCTAGTGACCGTATGTGTGTGGGTTCAGTTCTGGGTCTTCAGTTCTATTCCATTGATCTACCTGCCTGTAGATCTGTACCAGTACCATGCAGTTTTTATCACTACTGCTCTGTAGTACAACTTGAGGTCAGGAATGCTGATTCTCCCAGACGTTCTTTTGTTGTTGAGAATAGCTTTTGCTATCCTGGGTTTTTTGTTGTCCCAAATGAATTTGAGAATTGCTCTTTCTAAGTCTATGAAGAATTGAGTTGGAATTTTGATGGGTATTGCATTGAATCTGTAGATTGCTTTTGGCAGGATGGCCATTTTTACTATATTAATCCTGCCAATCCATGAGCAAGGGAGAGCAGATGCTGGGGAAGATGTGGAGAAAGAGGAACACTCCTCCATTGTTGGTGGGATTACAAGCTGGTACAACCACTCTGGAAATTAGTTTGGCGGACACTCAGAAAAATGGACATAATACTACATGAGGACCCAGCTATACCACTCCTGGGCATATACCCAGAAGATGCTCCAACAGGTAGTAAAGACATATGCCCTACTATGTTCATAGCAGCCATATTTATAATAGCCAGAAGCTGGAAACAATCCAGATGTCCCTCATCAGAGGAATGGATACAGAAAATGCGGTGCATTTACACAATGGAGTACTACTCAGCTATTAAAAACAATGATTTAATGAAATTTGCAGGCAAATGGATGGAACATGAAAATATCATCCTGAGTGAGGTAACTTAGTCACAAAAGAACGAACATGGCATGTACTCACTGATAAGTGGATATTAGCTGAAATGTTTGGAATACCCAAGTTTCACTTTACAGTAACAGCTGGACTGAGAGTGAGGTCCCAGATGGAGGAGTTGGAGAAGGGACTGAAGGAGCTGAGGGAGTCTGCAGCCCTATGGAGAGAGCAACAGTGTCAACTGGCTGGCCCCCCTCCCCGGTCTTCTTGGAGGCTGGACCACCAACCAAAGAATACACATGTAGGGACCCATGGTTCGGACCACATATGTGGCAGAGGAGGGCCTTGTTGGCCATCAGTGGGAGGAGAGGCCCCAGTAAAGGGGAATGTCAAGGTAGGAATATGGGAGTGGGTGGGCAGGTGGGTGGTAGGTGGAATTCCCTCATAGAGATGGGGGAGGGGAAGGGGGTAGGTGGTCTCCAAAGAGGAGACCTAGAAAGAGGGAAACATTGGAAATGTAAATAAAGTATCAAAAAACAAAAAAAAAAGAAAGAAAGAAAGAAAAAAGAAAGAAGAAATGTAAGCTCAATAAACCCTTTCCTCCCCAACTTGCATCTTGGCCATGATGTTTGTGCAGGAATAGAAACCCTGACTAAGACACTGCTGTTCACCACCAGCCCACAAATGGTACCATTCACAAGGGTTCCTCCCACTTTGTTCAGTAACTGAGAAAATGCCTCACACCTGGATCTCATGGAGGCATTTTTCTCAACTGAAACTCCTTTCTCTGTGATGACTCTAGCTTGTGTCAAGTTGACACACAAAACTAGCCAGTACAGTGTGTGTGTGTGTGTGTGTGTGTGTGTGTGTGTGTGTGTGTGTGTGTGTGTTTATGCCATGTGAATGCAGGTTTTTGCAGAGACCAGAGAGAGCATGAGATTCCCTGCTATTTGAGTAACAGATAGTTGTGAACCACTGGAGTATGTACTGGGAGCAGAACATAGTTCCTCCTAAAGACGAGTATAAACTTTTAACCTCTGTACCATCTCTCCAGCCCAGTGCATCCTGTTCCCAATTGCTCCTTCCCTGAACCTTCCAAGAACCTCCCCCAACTCTCCTAACACCTCCTCTTCCCTCTTCATCTTTTCCTTTTTTTTTTTTTTAATACCCACCCACTGAGTCCAGTTAGTTCTATTAAATGGCTGTGAAGTTATCTTCCAGAGAATGGTCACAGTCAAAGAAAAGTCTCTTTCCCTTCATGAACAGCCATCAACTACCAATGTTCCCTCAGTTAGGAGCAAGGTCTTCTGGTGTAGATTCTTATATTCTTTGTCAAGCCCCATGGAACCTTCACCAGCAGGATTCTAGGTACTCTCAAATGGGGAGAGGGTAAGATGTGGAGAGATGGTAAAGATATCCAATGCATGCTGATGGGCTATGGTAAGGGTGGACCACTCTAGATACCAGTGTCCTCCTGGCCCTAGTATCATAGAGGAGCCCACTGTGACTCTCTGCCTCTGTAGACATCACAGTCTGGGTCTCTCACAGCAGCCATCTGTGGATCGAATGGGATGTGGATCAAGAACAGATGGTGGCTTTGTTTTTTTGTTTTTTTTTTTTTTGGAGAATAACATTCTCATCATATTTAGAAAGGATAAGAATGATTGCATAAGTCGAAAAAACACTCTTTTGTGTAAGGACTTCTCACATTTCTGTCTCACCCTTCCTCACTTATTTCCATTTCTCTGTTTGATGATGTGTGTGTTGTTCAAATATAGAGAAGTCAGCATGTGTCTATCTAACATTGCAGCAAAATTCATCCAGCCATATGAATAAATATTGTCCTTTTTTTTTTTTTTTTTTTTTTTTTTTTTTTTACCATTTTTGTTGAATTATGTTACCAAATGAGATGTTCATCACAGTCTCGTGGGACATGTTTGATAACTAGTAAAGTGAATCTATGAATATATTCCTAACAAAATGTCCCACAGCTACTGCAGTCTTTGAATTCTGACAACTTTGCGTGGGATAGTTTTAATAGAATATAATGTACAAGCTACCTGGAACACTTTGATAAGAATTCTGAAGGCTGTTGAATGTAACTACCCAGTGCACTGGGTCAGAAGGACAGAGAGGGTCTTAATTTAAAACATTTTAAACCCTCATTAGTAGGAAATGTGTAAATCAAAGATGAGAACCATGGAACTATAAAGGAGGGGGGAGGGAGCTGGGAAAATAAGCAGTTCAAAGCCAGGGAAGCATCAGTTAGCTGTTGGGATCCTTAAAGGGACATTGTTATGGCCAGGCAGGTGATCTGGGTAATTCCATAAGCCATCATGATTTACATGTCTCCTTATGTGTAGTTAAACATATCTACAAGTAGATTTCTGTGTCAAAGCATGCATGCATCTCCAGCTTGACCAAATGTGGCCAGACATTTTCTGGAAGTGGTTTAAAAAGTGAAAACTTTCTGTTTTTTATCCACACACAAAACAGTTCTCTCCCCAAATGAAATAAGAGATAATTTATTCAGGAGTGAATATTAGTGACCATGACTGGTGAACACAGATTCAGGTTACTCCAAATTTCACATTCCAATGTGTGAGCAGTTTCCAGTCTCATGAAGTTTTTTTTATAGCAGTAGAACAAAGAAAGTAAAAAAAAGTCAAGACAAATACATTGATGGTAATGACAAATGTGGGTTAGAGCTATGAGAAGAAAGCTCTGCCCCAGACCTCAGATACTGTCTGAAGAGACTCCAACTTTTGGCTGATGGAAGGTAGTGGTCTGCTTAGTTAACACATTGCAAAGGTTTTACCTCTTAGTTACAAGATAACACAGGGCTGTGAGCAAAGATAGCTATTAAGGGGTCAGAGCAAGACCAAGATGGAGTCTAACTAAGCAGTAGACCCGAAACACTCCATTCTCCAGCATAGGAGTTATTTTTCATCAGTTCTAAAAAATGTATTCCTAAGAGTGTTATTGCTATTAATCATCCTCGTTGTGTGTGCATGTGCATGTGCATGTGTATGCACATACCTTGTGCATGTGAACACGCTACGGCATGCATATGGAGGTCAAAGATCAATGTTATAGACTCGCTTCCTTCCTATCAACTTTATGTATGGATTGGTGATTGATCTCAGCTTGTCAGGATTGTGCAGAAAGATCCTTTTCCCACCAAGACATTTTGTCTTCTTACCAGTTATTCAGCCTTGTAGATGGCTCTGTGTAAGGAGAAGATCTTCCTAGACGTTTTCAAGCAAATTTCTTACAACCTCCTCCACAGCCATATTTTCAGATCTGGCTATTTCCTACTAGCTATGGGATATCCTCATAGATAAGGCAACATTTATCTGACGCCCAGTGAAACTGAGCCTGGCTTTATGTATTTACGAATCCCGTTGTCAATAACACATCGAAAAGCTGGCCTGTTCCCATTCTATACCTGGACCATGACTCCTTCAAATGCTGGAGACTCCAGGCCTCTGGTGTCTACTAAATAAATGAGACCAGCAAAGAATTCCAGAGAAGTGAGAGTAAATTGTTTAAGATGAGCTGGGACTGTTGGACTCCAGCCCAGGAGACTACTGATCAAATGAAGTATTTGTGACTATTTCTTCAGTTCCCAAGTAAAGACATTGAAGTCATTGAGAAAGGAGTTAAAACTCCCTTAAAAAAACAAAACAAAAAGCAAAAAACAACTTTGGGTAGGCATATGGCCATGTAGCCCGCATAATTTTTTGAACTCTGAGGTCAATGATAACCTTAATAAAAAAAAATTACCTTTGTTGATTAGTCTCATTTTAAACTCTTAATTTGAACACATGAGTTTCAAGGTGCTATTCTTTTTTGTTTGTGTGTTTGTTTTTCCAGATAAGATTTCTCTGTATAAACCTGGCTATCCTGGAACTTGCTTTGCAGTCCAGGCTGGCCTCGAACTCAGAGGTGGAAGACTGTCTCTACCTCTGCTTCCAGAGTTCTGGGATTAAAGCACACCCAGCTTCAGGGTACTATTTTAAGAGAAAAACCAAGCAGTCAGCTTTCAGAGAGTTGGGAGAAGGGGAAAGCAGGATTCCCAGGGAAGGGGAAGGAACCCCTGCTGCCTACACTGGCTGTTGACACCAAAAATGGCCATAACTTTGGCAAGGTCTTATTGGATTCCCACAGGGAAGGCTGGATGCTCTGTTCAAGCGCTTTCCCTGGCCTGCTTCTTCTAGAATTGGGATCCTGGCTGTGAACTCTAGTCCAGGGCACAGAGAGCAAGCTGGCTTAAATCTTGCCAATGTGACACTGGGTGACAACGTTTGTGAGTCTATATATAATCTGTGATTACTAAAATTGATCTTGTAAGGCTGGGATGATAGCTCACTGAGTAAAGACACAATCATGAGTGCCTGAGTTCAGATCACTATTATCCAGACAGGGAACTGAGCCTCTGTAATTACAATGCTCCTATGGTGAGATGGGAGATGGAGACAGGAGAATAGCCCCACTTTCCTAGGACTAGCAAACAGGAGACTCTGTCTCACACAAAGTGTACAGGGAGAAGCAACAACAAGGGATGTTCCCAAGTCTCCACAGGTTGTGGCATGGAGAGGAAAGCACATGCACACATCACACACATTTTAAATTATGATCAAGTGTTTTGAGGGTTTAGCGTGGAGTGTAGAGAGAGAAAAGATACCTAATTAATGATCTTTAAACAGAGATAATGAAAAATTAAAGGCTGGTTTCAATGCAGAAGTTACTAATATCCTGTTAATCTAAGTGTAGGTCCTAAGGGAACCCACCCCACTCAAGCCGGATAAAAACACAAGCTTCTCTTTGTGGTCAACTTTGATCAACACGTGTAGAAGCATTGTTTTTTTTTTTTTTTTTTTTTTTTTTTTGGGGGGGGGATCTTTCAAGTTGAGAGATGTAGGCAGAATTTCTACCAAATGATAATGAGCATTTTGTATAAACTCTTCATGTCTTTAAAGGCTGGAGGTGTTCTTAGGGGGGAAACACAGTTTGTAGATCAAGGAAGTGCTTGAGTCTTTTTTGACCCTTTTGTGTCTGTCTCACTGACACATTGGCCAGTTTTGGGGGATCTTGAAGAAACAAGAGATGTGCTCTGGGGCTATGGAATCAGGAGCCTTAGAAGATGAAATGCTTGCCTTGCAAACTGAGGACTTGTGCTTCATCCCCAGAACTCAAGTGATAAAGCCAGGTATGTGGTAGTAACTTCAGTGCTGGGCAGTGGACACAGGTGGATTGCTGGGGCTCACATGTCATTCAGCCTCTGGGAATCGGCAAATTTCATTCCAGCCCAGTGAGAGACCCTGTCCAAAAAAGTAAATAAATAAGTAAAGGTGGATGGACAACAGAGAGATTGTTTCTATGCATCTTTTTGGTCAAATGTAGACTCAGAAATGAATGTACAATGATGCTTTCCAAGCAGAAAGAAGGCATCTTATATGTTGAGAGGACATTCAGGCCAGTCCAAAAGAGTCCCTGATGACATTCAATGTGTCCTGTCTGATGTAAGCAACACAGCCATTATCTGCTTTTAGATTAAAACAGCCATGAATGGACTCTTTGTTTTTCTCTCTTCCCCTTCTCCCTCACCTCTGTCTCTGTCTTTAATTTATGAAATTGTAAATCACAGGGAAGTCAGAATAGGGTGATGGATTGTTATGATTCAACACTTTACACTTACCGAAGGATATATATATATATATATATATATATATATATATATATATATATATATATATATATATATATATATATGTGTGTGTGTGTGTGTGTGTGTGTGTGTGTGTGTGTATATATATATATTTTTTTTTTTTTTTACTAAATTGTATCAGAGAGAAGACAGTGGGGGGTAAGAGGCTCCTGCAAGTGTCTATGGTTGGATCTAGAGAGGGAAGAGGAGACAATTACAGAGACCACATAGCTCCTGCCACCTCTCTGTCACTCAGTTGAACAGGGAATGCTCATCATTGCGTCTGCCTAGATTTGAGGTCTCAGGGCAATGGGTAATGAATTCTGATCTCATTATTCACTGGAGAGGCTGAGAAGCAACAACTAGAGAACTGTATTTCTCTATGTAACAAACCAATCAAGTAGTCATACAGGACATGTGGACATTGATTCCTGACAAAACCCTCAGGTCTCAATACAAATACACACACACACACACACACACACACACACACACACACACACACACACCACACATACACATGCATACATAAACATGCACATGCATGCATGCATATGCACCCATTAATATTCATATGGCATATAAATATGTTACATACATGTAACATACACACACCTCAGGCATCTTTATTTTTAATTTTATAGTACGTTAAAGGATTGAAAATGGGGATTCCTTTCCTTGTCTCAAAAGAGAGGCATGGGAGAAAGACATGGCTCAGGTGAGCTTCAGCATTGTTGGACTATAGCTCCTTGCCAATGACAATCAGTGAAGATGTCTATGGCTCTCTGAAGCATGCATCTCACTTATTTGAAGCATGAAATTATGCTACTATTGTCTTTGCCCTATAGCAGGGTGATTTTACCGGCTTGTTCTCTGTCTCTCTCTCTGTCTCTCTGTCTCTCTGTCTCTCTGTCTCTCTCTCTCTCTCTCTCTCTCTCTCTCTCTCTCTCTCTCCATACATACATACATACATACATACATACATATATCTTATTTCATGATTTACATTTTAGCATATAATTTTCATTTCAGCTCCTAATTGGTCTTTTCCTTTCCCACAAGGCACTTTGCTGGTGGTGTGCTGGGATATTCCAGCAGATAGAACTATGGGGTCCCTGAACTATGACCTAGGTATTCATTGATCAGTGAGCTGCTTCCTTGAGGGAACCTTGTCTCTGTCCACCTACTTCCTATATTTGTGAAGTGTCTAGGATAAAATTAGGACATAACTCCAAGGGTCCTTGAGATCACCACATAGAGACACCTTCAACTGTGTTTTCATGTGTATATTTTGCTGCATGCACGTAGCATCTTTATGTGTTGTATGAATGTTTTCAGGTGTGTGGGCATGCATGCATATATGAGTGCATGCATAGGTGTGTGTGTGTGTGTGTGTTTGTGTGTGTGTGTTTGTACATGTACCAAGGCCCAAGGTATCATTTTCAATCTCTCTATCATCTTATTCAGGGTCCCTTAATCAAACTCAGAACTCCCAGATATGGTAAATGTCAATTGCCAGCTAGTTCTGGGGATCTCTGTCTCCATATTCTGGGGCTGGAATTACAGATGGGCCACTTCCCCCTTTGGCATTTACCTTGGTGTCTACAGATTTGAACTTTGGCCCTCCCCTGTGGAGCAGAGACATTAATCTCTAAATCATCTCCCTGGCTCTCCAGCTGTCACATAATAGGCTCTCAGTCAGTGTTAATTATAACTAGCATCCATGTGAATTTTTTTTTTGTACTTAGATAATAATTCTGCCCATGAGTACATGATCAATTCAGTTCTTCAGTGTGCTGATGTGGAAAGCCTTCTAGGTAGACTGAGGCAGAATCTGGTGTTTGGGGGTAATAAAGGCACTGATAAGGACTGGAGGGAAAAAAAATCCTATTTGGTAGGTGATTGACATTAACCTTTAGCAAAAACATGGGTTCTTATAGTTGTACTATTCCTGTCAATCACCTTGCCCCATCCGGTCCTATGACCATCTGTGCTGTGCCCAGCCATGTTCGAGTACCTTGTAAAAACAGCCAATAGGTAGGGGACATTAAGTGACCTGCAATTGGTTCTAGAGTACCAGTTCTCAACCTATGGGTCATGATCCCTTCGGAGTTAAATGACCCATTCACAAGGTCACCTAAAACCATTGGAAAACACAGATATTTACATTTTGATTCATAACAGCAACAAAATTAATTATGAAGGAACAATGAAAATAATTTTAAGGTGGAGGGTGACCACAATATGAGGAACTGTATTGAAGGGTCACAGCATCGGAAAGGTTGAGAACCCCTACTCTAGAAAGATGACTGAATCTTTCACTCAGAGTCCTCTCTTCAATTCCAACTTAGTCCAAACCTACTCAGAGAAGGTTGAGGGAAACCATTGTTACTAAATGGTTCTAAGAAGCTACTTAGAGGATTCTGGGGAGGTGGCTCAGGGGCCAAAACACTTGCTGAGCAAGTATAAGGACTCATATTCAAACCCCCAGAACCCACATAAACACCAGGTATAGGCTGGTGGCAGGTTTGAACCTCCAGCTTCAGAAAGCAGAACCAGGAGATTCCCCAGACCAAGATTGATAGAATAGTAGATGTTTCAAAGATATCTGAGTTTTAAGAGATTTTGTCTCAATGAATACAGTAGCATAGTGTATTTTGGGGTTAGAGAGATGGCTGAGCCGTTAAAACCACTGATTGCTCTTCCAGAGGTCCTGAATTCAATTCACAGCAATCACATTGTGGCTCAACCATCTGTAATGGGTTCTGATGCCTTCTTCTGGTGTGTCTAAAGACAGTGTACTTACATATATAAAATGAATAAATCTTTTTTAAAAAAAGAATACTATATTCTGATGAATACATCAACCTCTGAATGCCACATACATGTATGCATACATGCAACATGCAAAAACATACACAGCAAATACATATATACAAAAAAGTCATAAAGAAAACAACAACAACAAAATCAATTTTGGCTCAGTATGTAAGACAAAAATCACAAAAGAGTCTAAGTGAGCTCACTGTATTTACTCCCCCCTGGTGGCAGTGAGTTATACAGACATGCAACAAAAGAAGGCATGAAAATCTGTGTGTTCAGTCCCAACTCCCTTCCCCTCTATGGTGAGGTCCTGCGATTATAAGCACAGTGAATGTCCACGTGCCAGCCCGGAATGCTATGTGTCAATTAAGTTTTTCTCATACCATCATTTTCAATAAATAAGTTTGAAATGAAAACATCTCATTCACAGCTCAGGAACTCCAATATTTTAGTCACAGAGAAATCTGCTTATTTACATTGTAGGAAGAGATGTGTAAAGGAGCCAGGAATCACTCCAGTCTGTTGTGATCTGGCGAAACTTCTCTTTGTGCATTTTGACGGTTTTCATTGCACTTCTCTACACACTGACATTCATGCTTTCTTTCTGCCCATCTTGATATCTTACCTATTCATAAATATCAGGCCAGTTTTAACATCTTTCATGAACCATTTCTATGTATTTAGTGTTAGTTTTCCAATATCAAGTCCTTCCATATTTTCCTGCCTCTACATGGAGTAAGAAGTAGACAACTCCTCACTGAGTTGATGTTGGATTTATTCAAGTATATATACTGGATCGTCTTATGGGTGGTGTGTTTTTAATTTGGGTTTCACTGCATGATTCACGTTGGCTAATTGGATTTTAAAAAATATGACGGGTACTCATGTGATCCATGTAATTGCCTTTTCCTTGTGCTAGTTTGGGTTGCTTTTTGCAAAATGGTATGAGAATGCATAGATTTGACCCACAGGTGCCTAAGCCTGAAGTCAGAAAGGTGACTCTAGCTTTCCATCAAGACCCATGAGCCTGGAAATATGGGCTCATGACTTATGCAAATCTGCTCCGAGTGACTGGTTATCCAGCAGTAGCTTATTCATGAACAAGTCTTGACCTCTTCTTTCTCCAATATCTTTTAACCCCATGCAAACCTGGTGGGGAAATAGGCAGGAAATAACTGACAAAAAGTGAAATATACTGTCCTAGTTAGGGTTTCCATTGCTTGGAAGAGACACCATGACCAAGGCAACTCTTATAAAGAAAAACATTTATTGGGGCTGGCTTACAAGTTCAGAGGTTCAGTCCATTATCATCATGGCAGGAAGCATGACAGCTTGCAGGCAGACATGGCACTGGAAGAGCTGAGAGTTCTACATCTTGATCCAAAAGCATCCAGGACGGGACTATCTTCTCCAGTTAGCCAGGAGAAGGGTCTCTCCTGCAATGGGCAGAGCTTGAGCACAGGACCTCAAAGCCCACCCCCACAGTATGCACTTCCTCCAACAAGGCCACACATCCCAGTGGTGGCACGTCCCATAGACCAAGCATAGTCACACTACCACACATGCACTTAATGGATACACACACACACACACACACACACACACACACACACACGACAGAATTGAAGAGAGTAAACTTGAACAGCTAACAACATACATCTTCCAACACAAGGATGAAGAACCAGAAACTTTTTGGACAGATGCACAGAAGTGAATTCTGCAGCATTTCCAGGGAAAGACTGGGGCAGTGATCTGTAACAGGCAATCTGACATCAGTTGAGCTCAGGCAAAAAATTCTGGAAGACCCTGTGATATTTTTTTCATAAGGGACCAGGCCATAATTTTAGCCAATGCTCCTGGAAGATTCCTGTACAACTGGTCACTGCCTTTATAATCCCTGTATAGAGAGAGGCCTGGTGTGTGAGAATTGTGTGAGACTCGTCACGTAGAGAGCAACCATGAGTCCTGGGCAAAACAAATGAGGCACCAATAGGGTCTTCAAGCTGGCCAATGGAAAGTATCAGCTACCAAACCCCTGTCTCCTCTCAGAACTATAAGTAGAACACCTTGACCTGAGTAGCTCTCTCTCTCTCCCCTCCTTCTCCACTTGCCTGCCCCATGAGCGCTGCCCGCCATCTAGAATGAATAAAGATAAAAACTATTTTGGTGCCGGAGAACTTTGTCTAAGGGTCTGTGACACTTGAGATCTCGAGGAGACCCACTCTACAGCAGCGGAGCCCTCTTAACGGCGGGGGCGCATGGTGGCGAGTGCTCTGAGCACAACGGAGCTGGAGAGTAGCCATGGCAAGTCTCCATCCACACCCCCTCCCTGCACCATGGCCAAGCAGATGGGGGCGGCTTCGGCCACATGGTGGCAGGCAGCCACTACATCGGGGCAGGGGCTGCTCGACCCCAGAGTCTCACCCCCGCTGCGTCAGGCCCCGCAGACACTACACCGAGAAGAGTAGGAGGGCCACTGTGGTGAGCCTTGAAGCCTAGGGCACATGGGCCTAACACTGGAGCCAGGGGACTCCACCTGCGCCTGCGTTTCTCCCTGTGTGAGAGAGTGCAGCGAAAGACTAAGAAGGAAAGGAAAGTGGGATATTTGAAAGAATAATAACACAGAAAATGTTCAAATCAAATGAAAATAAGAAACTCCAAATCTAAAAATTACTAATGTACCTGAAAATCCATGAAATTTTTATAAGATGCTTCATGATAAAGTATGAATTAGTGATAAGAAAGAAACATGGAAGCAACTGGCTGGTGTCATTGTCTTTGTTCTCCTGGTACAGTGACAGTAGATTTATCACTGAAATGTTGCAAACAAAAAGCCACTACAACAAAAATCCACCAGTACTGAGCACTAAAAAGAATACTAAATAAATTTGTCACACAGAATTCTACCAGTTAGTTTCTTCCAGAAACTAAAACAATATAAAGTATATCCCAGGCATACAAAACTAATTTATAAAAAGAAGGCATTAATACAGACTTATTTTTCTGAATTTTATGTTAGTTAAAAGGATTATATTTACAATATATCATGTTACACTTTTATCCACATTTACCATGCAAAATCATTAAATCAGATAGATAAACAAGTGCATGATGTCATATACAGAAGTGCTGGTGGTGGATGGAAAGTTGGCTCAACCTTGAAGAGTGCTTGCTGCTCTTTCCAAAGGACCCGAATTCTGTTCCTAGTATCCACATGAGGTGGTTCACAACTCCCTCTCAAGGGCATCTGAATCTGTGTCTCTATTCATGTCTCTTTAAGGAACCCCACACAATTAAAACCAAAACACAATTAAAAATAAAGTAAAATAAAAAAATAAACGTAAAATTCTACTAATTCTTTTAATCTTCAATAACATCCATTCTTGGTGTTGGTCATTGTGTCTTGGTTGTGTTAGGTCAACATCTGTAAAGAACTACATGAGATATGGATGGGACTGTATTGCATTTTGAGGCTAAATGTGAAATCATCTCACCATAAAGCAGTAGAGAATGAAACAGGCGTGATATGTAACAAAGGTCACTCTAGAGATTAACATAAGCACTCTTTGACTTATATTGTTATATTGTAGATATAACAATATTGTAGACATACCAACAGTTCCCCTCGAATATTGGTTTAAAGGAGAATATTCCTCATAGACTCAGGGGTTTGAACACTTGACTGCCAGCAGGTGGCACTGTTTGAAGAGGTTATGGAACCTTTAGTAGATGGAGTCTGGCTGGAGTTAGTATAACACTGGGGGTGGGATTTGAGGGTTTATAGCTTCATCCCACTTTCTGCTATCTCAGCTTTCTGTGTATGGACAAAAGTGATCTTTCTGCTTCCTGAATATTAGGCGAGTGTCGCTCTCCCACAGCTGTGCTTTTCCCATCAGGATGGATTTTATTTTTCTGGAACTCTAAACTACAATATACTCTTTTTTCCTTAAGTTTATTTTTAAACATGGTGTTTTATTAGAACAACAGAAAGGATAAATAAATCTGGATAATTAAAACAACACACTCAGAGAAGAAGGATGAGCAGGCACCACCCAAAACATTGTACACTAACACTATTATCCCTTGAACTCAGAATGGATACTGACTTATATATGACCCCACATTAATTTTAATGCCTTCTGAGAAAAACGGACAACTCTTCACAACTCTTGAGAACTCTCTAAACATGACTTCTACCAATAAAACCGTACTTCAAATTTTTATTGTTGTCTTTGGTTATTGAACACAAACCCTCAAATGTTGTTAAGAAAACAATTTGTTGAACTAAGTGTTGCACCACCGATCTATACTCTGGCCCCAGAACACTTTCTCTTCAAGAGAGGCTGGTCTGTCTCATACCAGAATCTCACATGAAGCATCCCTTTGTGATAATGATTATTTTGAGGCAAATTCCATCTTCTTTCCCAAAACGCCAAACTCTTTGTTAGTAACTAACCATTGATATTGGTTGAATTGATGTGGCAGGTGTGAATTCTCCTTCATAAACCTAATCCCACATTGCTTCTCATAATGATTGCATTTTTTTTACTTTGATAATGTGAGTGTCCTACTCCAGTTATTTTAAGTAATTATTGTGATGAACTAAGTAAAGCTTATAGCTTCCTATAATCTACAAACTAAGTAAAGCTATCGCTTCCTATAATCTCCTGACACAGAAGAGTTCACTTATGTCCCACTTGGGTATTAAACAAATTTCTGTTTGCTGAATACTATTTAAATGTGTAATCCTAGCCTGACAGTATTGACAATATAGTGAAGTAGAAACTTATGGGTTCTTTCAAAGTCAGCTGTGTTGGATGGTGTTTTGCTAAAGCAGACACATGAAGGTACATTTTGCTGACACAGGTGAAAGGCTAACGTAGACTCATGAAGGACCATTTTGCTGAAGCCAACACAGGTGAATGGATGCTCTGCTAAAGCAAGCACATGAAAGGACATGTGGTGAAGGATTCCTCCTTAAAGACATGTATGTATTGGTCTGCCTAACACTGTGTCGTTGAGCTCCATTTGATGGGATTCCACAGAAAGAAATATACTAAAAATTTTCTGGTGATATGCTAGTGACTTCTTGCCACTTCAGTGGACTCTGGCTGATTGACAGAGTGATGTCAGCTGAGACAGACTCACATGGAGTTTTGCTAAGTCAGACTCATGTGCTGAGGCAAGACTCATGAAGGACACGTGAGGTTTGGAGGGAGTATAAATTAGGACTTAATGGACAGTGATGGGGGCTGAGCTTGGCTTGCTGATAGAGCTAGCTGTACCACACTTGTTGGTCTCACTGATCTTCTCTTCATTGAGAGGCACAGCCAAGAACTTCTTGCGTTCCTCCTGGTCCCTCCTGCTGACTTGTGCTGATTTGGCTGTGGCCTGGTTGTCTCTGCTAGTTTGTGCCACCGCTGCCGATTCATGTTTGCTATCCCCACTCTATTGAACTGCACTGCTGGTATATCCATGAAGTGTCTTCAAGTGGATCAAGCTGCTGCTGCTGACCTGTGAACGGAACTGCCGATTTCCTGACAATGCAGATGGGATTTGTTCCAAAGAACCATTTTTAAACAGGTCCACTCTCCCTGTGTCCTTTCTTTTCCTTTCTGGTGGGTGGTAGGCTACAAGGGAGGTTAAAGCATTTAAGATCCATCATTAAAAGTAGGCTTTGAAAAAAAATTAAAGTTACATTGTAATCTGGGTAAGAGGGTCAATATCATTATAGTAAGAACTAGTGGTAAAGGAGTGTGTTCACACAATGACAAGCATTTCAGGATCGTGATCCCTTACCTTTCCTAATAATAAAGACACTTTTAAAGTTTTATGTAAGTGTGTGCTTTGCCTTTATGCCTATGTACCATGTATGTGCCTGGTGCTCCCAGGCACCCCCAGGGGCCAGAATGGATATCAAATCTCTTGGAATTGGAGTTCCAGGCTGTTATGAGTCACCACATCACGATTTGGAACTGCATCTTCTGGAAGAGCAGCAGGTGCTCTTAACTGCTGAGCCAGCTTTCCAGCTAAAAATAAACTCAGTAGCCTGAGTCCACCTGAGGACTTTCCTTTTCTCTGTTTTATGAAAACAGTATTCTCTATGTAATTGTGATTTTCTAGACTGGAGAGATCCATAACTCAGCAAATATATGAAAATGAATAAAAAGAAGATATCTTATTGAAATCCATGCTGGAGTGTTGGAAAAGGAGAAAATCATAATAAGATGTAGGCTCCACTTTGCATTGAGGAGTTGAGGTAGATGGGATGGTGAGTAAACTTACTTATTTCTTTTCCTCTGGTCTCAGAAAAACATCCTTGGAGTTCATTTCTGATAAGTTGTTCTAATGCTCCTGACAAATCAGAAATCTGATGATCCCCTCCCAGAATTTATATTCATGAAGCAGAAAACCTTGGAAAAAAGCAGCAGAAGTTGAAGGCTGGGTTTGAGCCTGAGTCTTTTTTTAATAAACAGTTCTAGAGGAAGTATATGACTTCCCCAGGTGTGCCACATTTGGTTTAAATATTGTAATATAACATAACACCTAGTGTTTCAGATACCATAGTTAGTACTGGCTTTCAGTTTGTATTTTGATCCTTGATGATATCCACATTTAGTAAATTCCACTGTGGGAAATGGGTCTCCCACATTTCTTTCAGGAGTATATATGGACATTACTCAATCTCTGTTGAATTAGTGGCATTGTGTGTGTATTGCAGTCATTTGATGCATTAGCCTCAGTTTCACGGGGCTATTATGTATGTATACATATATGTATGTATGTACATATGTATGCATATATATGTGTATATATAATATACTCGTGTGTGTGTGTGTGTGTGTGTGTGTGTGTGTGTGTGTGTGTGTGTGATACTTAGTATTCGCTGGTTTGGTGTTGAACATATGATTATCAAATTCAGTTCCAGAGGAAACAGGTTGAGTATACACCCAAAGTACCAAATTAGCAACCCCCCTCCCCAGCATTATGGGATTCCCTAAATAACACAGACATGTTCTGACTTCATTACAACACATTTTTTCCTGTGAAATATAATTTTCCAATTTTAACATATCTTCTTAATGAGTCTTTCCATCATCAATACAGGCAGGAAACACCTTGAGCTTCTGCCCATTTCCTAAGTTAGTAATATCACCAGAAATGGGAAGACATTGCCAAAGCTTCTTTTGGAGGAAAAAAGTCTCAAGGACTCTTTTCAGGTGACAAAGCTAGGCTGCCCATACGAGACAGACTATATTTACATTTTTCACATCTTACTATGTGGCTAAAACATCAGTGTTCAGAATAATGTGGGCCACTAAGCATCCAAATATTATAACTTGTATGACCTGAATCAGGAAAACAGAATTCAATAGGGATCTTAGCAGAATTTGATATCTGTCTCTACAATATTTCTGTTGGCCTGTGTGCCGGGAGCCTTCTTCAGGAATCTCCGGCCCGGCCAAATGCGAGAGTTCAGGCAAATGGGAGAGTGCGAGCAGGGACAGAGTCTCCTCCATCTCAGTCTCTGCAGTTGCCACCTCGGTTGCTCCAAGACACTGCACCCACTGCCCTGCGCTGAGTTGGGCCCGGGCTAAGCCCACAAGAGGCTGACTAGCTGACAAGGAGTGTGGGAAGCTTCTGTTGGTGTTTGGGAGAGCAGACCTCTTCCCAAGCATCAGTGTTACAGCTCTTAGGATAGAAGCTCTCAGACGATGGAGTAGTTCTCACACCTTTACTCCTTCTGGATGGTGATCTTTCCTACACAGGTTGGAACAGTCTAATAAACTGTGGGGTCAGGGGTTTGACAACAGATACTTCCCATTGTCTTGGTCTGAGAGCTTAAGAACACCTTATTTGCATGTGAGAGGGCTTGGTGTTGCTCCTATGTGACAAATCTCACATGACAGGCCTCTCTGCAGGGGGTTGTGGAGGCTGTAGCTGTTTTACAAGAGCCTTCTGGAAGCATTGGCAAAAAATGTTTTCCTGACCTTTGCGAACTGCTCCACTGGGTCTCCCAGAGTTTTCAGTCTGTGCTCAACCGGGTACCAGACTACCCGCTACAACCAGTGTCCCACATATTTCCATGATTTTAGACAAATAACACATCTGCCTCTGGCTTATTTATGTATAAAACAAATAGGCCATCCATTTACTGAGTTACTACAATGTGTCAAATAATATTGTGGTTGTTAGGAAAGAGTGTGCAGAAGTAACTGTGCAGAAATGTTTCAACACAGGCTATTTTTAAAATTTTAAAGTATTACACACACACACACACACACACACACACACACACACACACTCCTAGTTTGGTTTTGCTATTGCCACAATAAAACACTGACCAAGAACAACTTGAGAGAGAAGAAAGGGATTAATTGTCTTACAAGTTACAGTCCTTCACTGAGGAAAGTCAAGTCAGGAACCCAAGACAGGAGCTCAAGGCAGAGAGAGGCAGTAGCAGAGGTGGGGGTGGGGGAGGGACGGAGTGGGGTTACTGCTTACTGGTCTGCTTTCCTTGATTCTTTGCCACCCAGTAGCCCACAACCAACTGACCAAGAGTGATGCCATCCACAGTAGGCTTGGCCTTCCCACATCAATCAGCAACCAAGAGAATGCACCAACAGTACAATCTGGTAGAGGCAATTTCTTAATTGAGGTTCCTACTTTCCAGTCGGTCTAGGTTGTGTCAAATTAACAATACAGACTAACTAATGCACACACCTTCATGGACGCACCTGGAGGTGTGCATTAGTAACCTCCCAGGTGCTTCTTAATCCGGTCCAGCAGAGACTACACATCATAAATGCCTCCTCAGTGAAGACCTCCCTGTCCCCTGTACACCCTTCTTATAAACACAACCCACCTGCACTGTCTGCCCCTCACACT
>CM052721.1:25897331-25957464 GCA_028551405.1 Uromys caudimaculatus
AACCTCCCAGGTGCTTCTTAATCCGGTCCAGCAGAGACTACACATCATAAATGCCTCCTCAGTGAAGACCTCCCTGTCCCCTGTACACCCTTCTTATAAACACAACCCACCTGCACTGTCTGCCCCTCACACTCTCCACTTGCCTTCTTTGCATGCATTACCACCTGGCATGTTGAATATTGATTTCAGTGTGGCCCAGCCCACTTCACTAGAGAATAAAACTCGATGGTACAAACATTTCTTTAAATTGTTCTCACTGCTGCATCATTGGTGTCAGATCCATGCTCAATATTTTCTTACTGATTTGTAGATGAATTTTATCATATCCTATTGTTCTGTGCTACTTTGTGGCTATCATGGAGGTGCATGGACAGGTCCACGGCTGAGGTAGAAGTGTAACAAAGAGATGCTCACTTCTTCCTGTCTTGCTCATAGTGGCAGAATGAGTTGGATCCCTATTTTATAGTGTCATCTCGTGGACAAAGAGCAGCTTCAGCTTTTAAAACTGAAGTCCTGATATGCTCAGACCTATCTGTCTATCATCTATCTGTCTGACTGTCTGTCTATATATCTATCATCTATCTACCTATCTATAAATCTATCCACTTACCTATCTTCTATTTATCTATGAATATTTTATCTTTTCATGAGTCATATATTATTATCTATTTTCTATCTACCTATTATTTATCTATCATGTATCTATCTACCTATGAATCTATCCACCTATCTTCTATTTATCTGTATATGCTTCTATTATCTTTTCATTCATTACCTATTATTTATTATCTATTTCTTATCTATCTATCTATCTATCTATCTATCTATCTATCTATCTATCTATCATATACCCTATCGACCTAGCTATCAATATGTGACATTACTCCATAACAATATTAGAAGTTATATAGCTATAACATGAGTGTAAGGCTTTGTACCCTTCTATATATACATCAGGGTGGCCTAACTGTTCACTCTTCTGAGTCCAGAGTAATTAAAAGCTAAGAGACACAGGCAGAGAAGAGCTAGGTGTCTTGGGATCCAGGCTCCCTTCATTACCATGAAAAAGTGAATATCAGGAAATATCTTTAATCTTGCTATAGAAGTAGCAAACTTGTTAGAAAAGTGTAAGGAAAAAATACAAATTAATGCAAATATATAATATAATGCATAAAATGTAAGGGTTTTGTGACACACCATATTCATTTCTTTTATTTTTAAAATTACAATGTAATTACATTATTTCCCCTTCCCTTTCCTCCATCCAAGCTCTTCCACTTACCTATCCTTGTTCTCTTCCAAATCCATAGCATTTTTATTCACAACCTTTCATTGTTGTTAACATATACATATATATACATGTATAAGTATATACATACATATTCCTGAGTACAACCTGCTAGATTTGTTACTTGCATGTATATTTTCAGGGATGACAATGAGTTGAACAAGAACCGCACTAGACATGCTAACATGGAGGAGGGAATGCCCATTAGGCCTCATCCCTACACAACGAACTACAGGCAACTAAGGGATGTTGGTAGTAAGAGAAATTGTCTTCCTCAGAGGAAAGCACACCGATTAGTAACACGATGTTGTGCTTACTTTTAACTTAGTTCCTGTGAAACAGACTATCAGTGTTCGATCCAAGCAATGAAAAGTTATGACCTACTGAGTTATAAGATGCCCTAACTGTGGATTCCAGTTTGGACATATGCTCTTCTAGAAGACCTAAATTAGTTCATTTTCTTGTAAGTGAACTTATCAAAAGGCAATGAAAATTAAATGAACTTAATTTAACCTCAAATGGGCTTTTATGGTGCGACCAAAAGGGATATTATCTAAGATACTGAAACCTAATTATTTGGTCATATATAAATCAAAGTATTAGATGACAAGCTTAATATATGCTCCTCGGACTGATATTTGGCTTTAATGAGAAACTGACATGATCAGAAAATGAACCTCCTCCAGCCTCATAACAAAAATAAGCCACAGATCATTCTTTCAGATAAATTTTAAATATGGGTTTTTGCTTTCACAGAAACATGACTTAACCAGATTTAGAACTGTATTATTAAATATCAGAGTGGCAGGTGAATTTTGTTGTTGTTTTGTTTATATTGTTTTGTTTGTCTGGTGCTGTCTTCTTGGGGGTACTATGGCCTGATGAAAAATGCTGAGGCTAATCATAGTCCTGACATTAGTAGAAAGTATTCTGCACAGGGAAGACAGCTTGCTAAGGGATGCCAATTCCCTATCCCCTCCTCAGTCTCCTTCAGTGCCCATTTTGCAGGTAAGTAAACAGAGGTAGGGAAAGGTGGAGCTGCTCTTTCATGAGCTCACACCTAGGAAGTAGCTGAGCTGGAGTGCAGACATATAACCTGAAAACATTAATTGTTAAGTAAACATAAGGAGATAGATAAAGTGAAGACAGATGGAGAAAGACTATTGTATAACTTTCTCACCTCTAATAAGAACAGGGACATCTTCAGGACTTTCCATGGAATACCCCTTCCTGGGGCTCCAGAGTAGAGCAACTCTGAAGCTGGGTTAATATAGATTGATGTATACACACACATTCTCTCTCTCTCTCTCTCTCTCTCTCTCTCTCTCTCTCTCTCACACACACACACACATGAATGATTGGCTTAAATAATTGGAACAATGATTTTTTGCACACTGGAGAGATACAGAACCCAGAAACTGTTCTGTCCAAGAAGTTCCAAGCCTCAGCATCCCTAGTCCCACACTGATGGCCTTGAAGCTTTCAGAAGAGTCACTTGAGTTAAGTTCACGGTAAAAGGTCAAAGCTTCTGTAATCTAAAGTCCCGAGGGAAGGCACCAGGAGGAAGTGAGTTCACTCAGGGTATGTAGAACTTACACACACCATACCACTGCTTCTTCTCCTCCCAACACTTTTCTATCCAGTCTTCCAGACTACTGGTGTCACTCACATTAAAGGTGTGCTTCCCCTTCTCAGTTACTGTCCTCCATGATGGTCAGTAGTAACTTCTCCTCCATGTACTGTCCTCCCTGCTGGTCAGTAGTAACTCCTCCTCCATGGCGGTCATCCCTGGAAACCACTCACAGATGCTTCAAGAAGTATTTTTCACAAGTCCTTGGCAATTTCTAGGCATCAAGTTGACAATCAAGACTGGCCACAAGCCCAAATCCAAAGTCCCTTGAGTAGGATACATCAGCTCACTCTCCATGGCAACAGGTGTGGGAATTAAGGACCACGATGCTGTAAATGGAAGAAGTTTGGATGCAAAGGTGATCAGAGCAATATCCACAATATCCACATCCCCATCCAGGAAGTGAGGAAGGGGTGCTGGCCTATGGAACACCCAGTCTATGTCTGATACTTAGTCAGGAGTTGAAACATACTAGGTGCTTTTATTTTTATAACTTTGAACCTGCAAGGTTTCAGACTTCCTTTAGGTATTCCAGACTGAGAATAAAGATCCAAGCAATAGTTTAATTCTCCTGATACCTTTCATAGGCTGTGATGAGAAAATGATTTTTTTCTTGTGCCAAGCAGATGGTTGAAATTAAATGTCCTCAGAG
This sequence comes from Uromys caudimaculatus, assembly GCA_028551405.1. Classification (NCBI taxonomy): domain Eukaryota; kingdom Metazoa; phylum Chordata; class Mammalia; order Rodentia; family Muridae; genus Uromys; species Uromys caudimaculatus. The sequence goes on from CM052721.1 coordinate 25,900,902, forward strand.
CATTATGGTTTTATCTGAGCCATGAATCAACCCTCCCCAATACCACCATCATAACTCTTGAATATAAAACACTTACAAATTGAGTTGGTTCTGGCTTTTAGATTTGTAACATAAAAGCATCATATATTCTATATACTTTTTTCATTTCATCACACACAATGCACTTGAGTCAAGATTTGAGGGAAGCGGGTAATAAGAGTGTGGCAAAGAGGGAATATGCACCTACTTAGTTTTACAATGGAAGGAGTAGTCTGTAAGGTTGCTATGAAATTCACCAACAAACTCTTGCCTCCCAGAAGCCAACTAGAGGTGTTCAAATGTAGCCCACATCACCTGGAAGGAGACTGAGAATTTAGCCTAATTACCTGCCTCAGGATCATTTAAAAATAATTTGTATGGCATAAAACCCTAAGATCTGATTTTCCTCCTCTCTCTAGTTTACATGGCTGGTGAATATATATGTGTTATGTGTCAGGGCATTTCCAAGTGGACCTGGAAAGCAGATTTCTGCCCATCATGGTTAATATTGTCAACTCGATATAACCACTCAGAGGCAAGCCTCTAGGTATATCTGTGAGGAATTACATTGATTATGTTAACTGAGATGAGAAAACCTACCCTAAATGTAATCTGGGCAGTACCAGGCTGTGGACTAGGGGCTTGGTCTACATAAAAAGGAGAAACTGAGTTGAGAATCGGCATTCATCTCTCTGTGCTTCCCGACTGTGAATGCAGCGTGGCCAGCTGCCTCACATTCTTGTTGCCATGACTCCTTCCTTCACCCCATGATGGACTATAATCTTGAACAATGGACAGAAATAAATCCTTCCTTTCTTCTTTAAGTTGCGTTCAGCAGGCAGTTTTATCACAGCAACAGGATAGTAATTAATGTGCTATCTGCTTGCATTGGGACACAAAAAGCCTTTCAGATGCTGCCTATGATAAAATCTGATTTTCCTCTTTTCTCGAGTTTACATGGCTGGTGAGTAGATATGTAAACCACCAGCAGTGGTGAAAAGAGTATCAGAGGTAGTAACTCCTCAGCCTCAAACAAGTGCAAGTTCATAGCCTCAACCCTGTACTTGTCATTGGGTATTGAACCAAACTTGAATTTCTATCCTTCTGTGTAGGATCTCTGAGTTTGAGACCAGTCTGATCTTTATCACAAGTTCCAGAACAACAAGTTCTAGAAAGCAACATAGAATTTAGTCTCAAACAAACAGACAGAAAAACAAACAAAAATAAAACTATCTACCTAATTAGAGATGATGTTATAAGGACACAGAACCAAAGGGTTTATGTTATTGTGTGGTTATTTGAATTTATGCTGTATATTTTTTTCTTAAAAGATTGTCTTTCTATCTGTGTGTGTCAGTCTGTCTCTGCTTTCTCTCTCTCTCTCTCTCTCTCTCTCTCTCTCTCTCTCTCTCTCTCTCTCTCTCTCTCTCTTTCTCTCTCTGTATGTGTGTATGTGTGTGCACAAATGCCCCTCATACATAAGGAGCCTGCAGAAGTTGGGAGCAGACACCAGTCCCTCTGGACTTACAGGCTGCTATGAGACACCAGACAGAGATGTTCAGAACTAAATTGTGGTCCCTGCACTTTGTGCTCTTAACATCAGAACTACCTCTCCAGTCCTAAATGATGCAAGCTCTTTCTTCATTAAATCCACTGACTCCCTGTCTCATACAGACAATCTTGAAGAATTACTCAGCTAGAGCAGACAATGTGTTGCTGCCTCTGACTGACCATTTGCATGTGATCATATCATATATGCTGTGTTCTCGGACCCAGATTTAGTTCTCACTTTTAGATGAATATATTGAACATTAGGAGGAAGTTGAAATATAATCATAGGACACTCTAGACTTTTAATTTTCTTCTCTTAAAAATAAAAACTTCAATATTTGATGATTGCTCTATATTGATTGAGGTTCTATTTAAATATTTACTTTGGTAAAGACTAGGCTGGAATCCTTGAACATATTGGGCATAACTGGTTTACACATGCATGTGTGTGTATATACAGAGAGAGATAGAGAAAGAGAGACAGAGACAGAGACAGAAAGAGACAGGGAGAGATAGACAGAGAGACAGAGTTTTGCACAAACTCGTAAAATTAAAACATCTACTGAAGGACCGAGGCATCAGATTGAAAAGATAAGTATAACTCCAGTGGCCTATAAGGAAGTACTTCTGCCAAGACTCCTAAGTGGACTCTTGTTGGCCAATTGGCAGGCTGGTAGCATATCTCTTAGCCAAGGAAGTAAATGCAAGAAGCTCTATTCATATTTTAGAGTTCATCCCTGGGAGGCTTGTTTCTGAAAACCGTGGATTCTGATGACACCTCAAAAAGAAGTTTTCTCTTACATTATGTCTTTTCAGACTTCCTCTCAGCAAGGTTCCTGGATCAGCAACAGTCCTGGGAACTGATATGCATACAAGTGCATCTGAATGAATCTGAGGCTCTTGGATGAGCCTGGTCAGCTCTCTTAACAAGCTGTCTCTCTAGTCTGCACAAGGCTGATGACGTAAGAGTGGAGCTTACCATGACTTACATCTTCTTCAGGCTTTCAGACTCAGTTTTACTTAAGAGTCATTGGGAGAGCTTTTCAAACCCCAAAAGCTTGGGCTTTTGCCAAGAACACATAAGCTATAAGTAACTGTGTGTCACTCCAAGAGATTCTAATGCATAGTCAGGTTTGCATGCCTCTGACCTAATTAAGTCCTTTAAATATGGGTTACATGGGTTTTATAATCCCCAAACAGATGGGACAACTGAGGTCTAAAGAGGTCAAAGAGCAAATATGTAGCAGAAGTAGAGCTCAAATGCAGTCAACCCAGGCTGCAACCCTGTGTTCTTGAGTCAGTTTCATAATTATGGCTTCCTCGGTAAAGCAATGATCCTGGAAAGCCAGTTCAAACTCCCACAACCATTGAGCAACATGATAGTTTGTCTTCACTATCGGCTCAAGGAGATTTAGAGTCACTATGGAAACTCACTTCTGGGAGTGTCCATGAGGGATTTTCCAGAGAACTTTTCTAGGCTTAGATTTTTCAAAACCTACTTTGATAAGGATTCTCAAATGCTTCAAACCCCCTTCTAGTCCACCGTCCAAAGGTAGAGGATAAAAAGTGGTAAATAGGAAAATGGGATGTGGACCTGTTTAGAAGTAGTTCTTTGGGGGATTCCATTTCAGTTTGTCAGGATACCAGCAGTCCAGTTCAGTAGTGTCACCAAACACAGATCAGCAATGGTGGCACAATCCAGCAGAAACTGCCAGACCTCCACAAAATCTGCAAGAGTCAGCCAGTGGGATCAACCAGGACCAGCTGGAATGCCAGGAGTTCTCTGCCCTGCCTCTCTCAAGGAAGTGAAGATCATTGAAGGCTCGAGATCAATGGAAAGCTACAATGCTAGCTATGCAAGTACCAGTCAAGGGTCTTGCTTCAGCAAAACATCACGTGAGTCTGCATCACATGACACAACCAGAAACTTCCACTTCAAATTTTATCTACTTGGAAGACCTACTCTAAATTTGGGTGGTAGTCTTAGCAGGTGAGGTCTAGGAATGAATAAAAAAGAAAAAATGAGCTGAGCACAGGTGTTCATTTCTCCATTTCCTTACTGTGGAAGTACTATGGCCAGCCACCTCATGCTACAACCATAATGCCCTCCCTGGTTGCCCTTAACCTGTGAGCCTAATCAAGCATCCCTTCTCTGCATTGCTTTTGTCGCAGTTTCGTCACTGAGATGAGAAAAGCAACACATCCCAGCTAGTGGACGTGGTAGGACAATGCTTCAATAGCATTTCATAATGACAAGACAAGACCCATCCTGGCTTGCTTTTGTCTGAGCAACATCATTACTGCATATGATGTCAGCAGTGGAAAGGTGAGTGAGCCTCTATGGTCTCCAGACACAAATCACTCGTCTGAAAGATGAGCATTTTTACCAAACAGTTTCCTTCTGCATGACAGTGGCCATAAAGGGACACCCAGAGAATGGGCCTCTGACTTCAGTCCTGGTGTTGGACAGAAGCTTTCTGAGTACATCCCTCTGTCAAACTGTCCCACTTATTTGACTGATGTAGAGTGTCAACAGCAGCCTGCTTTTTTTGAACACTGCCTCCCAGTATTTTTAGGGATACATCATTCTTCATTAGGGTGTCCATCATTGTGAAGAGACATCATGACCAAGGCAACTCTTATAAAGGACAACATTTAAAGGGAGTGGCTTACAGTGTCTGGGGATCCATTCCTTTATCATTATGGCAGGAGGCATGGCAGCGTCCAGGCTGGCATGGTGCTGGAGGAGTCGAGAGTCCCACATCTTCATCCAATGGAAGCCAGGAACAGACAGACTATGTCCCATGTGGCTAGGAAGAGAGTCTAAAACCCTACTCCCACAGTGATGCACTTCCTCAAACAGGACCACACCTACTTAAACAAGGCCACACCTCCTAATAGTGCCACTCCCTGGGCCAAGCATACATACTAAAGCCTGCCACAACATTGTAGCATAATTATCTTCCGTGATATATTTCTTCCCAATCCCCTAGCCTACCTTAAGAGAAGCAACATGATAAGTCAAGTAGAGCACTTAAAGGAGATGAAATGGAAGAGTAATATATTTACTCTTGATTCATGATCAAGACGGAAAAGGGAGCTTTAGCTATGGCAGAAATGGGCACTGATCTGAGCTAGAAGCAGCTGGAGTAGGCAGAGATTGCAAAGATGGTTAGATTACAGCCAGGAAGGAGCGATGATCCTCTGGGCTAAAAGTGGCATTAGTTGCAGTATTTAGGAACTTGTGTTTTTATGAGAGTGCTTTCATACCTCGACACCTTCCCCTGAGGGACTGGGGTGCAGAATGGTACTCTATAGACCATTTGTCAGATCTTTGACCCGCCAATTAAAGTGGAGTGATGGCAGCTCATCGCTCAGTGTCTCCTGACATCTCTCTGAAAAGCTGCTCCTGAAATCTATGCCAGAACACTCCTTGAAGTTTCCTAGGAACACAGCTTCCTCCCTTCTAGACATTCGGCTAGACTATCCTCCACCTGTCACATAGGTGCTTTCTCACTTGTGATGGGTATGGTTTTGTTTTATCCATCATTTATGCCTTTACATTTTAACATTATTCTTTAACTGTTTTAGTATTATTTATCTAGTCTTTGAGAATTTCATACACATATATTGGTATTGTTTTATGATATATTCACCCCACTCTAATTTCTCCCAGGCAGGATGCTCCTCAACCCTTTCCCAACTTCACACCCTCTTCATAAAACCAACCCACACCTAGCCAAATTCTAACTTAGTCACGTTACAGCTTCCCGTATACTCATGGGTATGAGGGCCATTTTCCGGAGAATGGAGAACACAAGAGAGGCTGAAACCCTGAAAAAAACTTTACTTTATATTCCAATCACCTCCAAGCCCCATCCTATCTCCTCCCCTCCATGTGCTCTTTCTCTTCAGAGAAGGAAAGGCCTCCCATGAATATCAACCTGCCTTGGCATATCAGCTTGCAGTAGATCTAGGTGCATCTTCTCCTAATGAGGCTAGACAAGGCAGAATTATTAGGGGAAAGGAATCCAAAGGCAGGCAACAGAATCAGAGACAGTCCCTGCATCTGTTGTTTGGGAACCCACATGAAAACTGAGCTGCAGATTAGTTACATATGTGTAGGAGACCTAGTCTCTGGTTGGTGGTTCAGTCTCTATGAGCTCCTATGGGCTCAGGTTAATTGATTCTGTAGGTTTTCTTGTGGTGTCCTTGACCTCTCTGGCTCCTTGAATCCTTCCTCTCCCTCTTCCACAAGATTTCCTGGGCTCTGCACATTGTTTGGCTGTGGGTCTCTGCATCTGTTTGGTTAGGTGCTGGGTGAAGCCTCTCCAGAGGACAGTTATGATAGGCCCCTGTCTGCCTGCACAGTAGAATTATCATTAATAGTGTCTAGGGGTGGGAGCTCTCATGGTATTGGTTTCAAATTGGTCCAGGCACTGGTTGACCATTTCCTCCATTTCTGCTCCATCTTTATCCCTGCACATCTTGTAGGCATGGAAAATTGTGGGTTGAAGGTTTTGTGGCTGGTTTGGTGTCCCTATCCCTCCATTGGTAGTCTTTCCTGGTTTACAGAAGGCAGCCATTTCAGGTTCCATATACCCTGCTGTTAGTATTCTTAACTTGGGTCATTTCCACAGTTTCCTAGAAGTTTCCATTGTTCTAGGTTTCTAGTTCATCCAACTGTATTATCAAACTCATTCTAAGAGGCCTCAGTCATCCAGATACCTAAACCTAGCAAAGAAAAAGAACCTCAGACCAATTTCCGTTATTAATATTGATGTGAAAATACTCAATAAAATAGTTGCAAACTGAATCCAAGAACACATCAAAAACAACATATGCCATGATTAAGTAAGCTTATTCCAGGGATGCAGGGGTGGTTCAATATACAAAAATTCGGCAACATAATCCATCATATAAACAAGCCGAAAGAAAAACCACATGATCATCTCATGGGTGGTGAAAAGACCTTTGACAAAATCTAACAACCCTTCATGTTAAAAGTCTTAGAGAGATCAGCGATACAAGGCCCATTCCTAAACACAATATAAGCAACATGCAACAAGCCATAGCCAACATCAAATTAAATGGAGAGAAACTTAAGGCAATTCTATTAAAATCAGGGACAAGATAGACTTGCCTACTCTCTTCATATCTATTCAGTATAATACTTGAAGTTTTAGCTAGAGCAATAAGATGACCAAAGAAGATCAAGGAGATACAAATTAGTATAGCTATTCACAGATGATAGGATAGTATACACAAGTGACCCTCAAAATTCTGCCAGAGAACTCATGCAGCTGATAACCTTACTTTCATTGTGACCATATTTAAAAACAAAGCCAGTAAGGAGGTAATTAAGGTTACATGAGGAAGGAAGGAAGGATGAAGCTTTATTTTGATGAAGTTTTTAATTTTATAAAAAGAGTCTAGGACAATCTCTTCCTTTCTCTACCCCTCCTCCCACAAGGACAGAGCAAAAAGCCTGCTGCCTAGAAGCCAGGAAAAGAACTTTCCCTAAGGTCTGTACTATCCACCACCTTAGTAGGAAGAAATACGTCCCTGGGGTTGAGTTATCAGCCTGTGGTATTTTGGGTTTGATCAGCATCCAAAGCAGACCATGGAAATGCATGGATAGAGCCCACATTATAGAGAAAACGGTCAGATCTGTTCTCCAAACCTGATTCTTTACCTACAAAAGAATCTTTGTTCACCCACTCATCTATCTCACATACACATTGTTCTCTGTCCCCAGACTGCAAGTAATGACCAAATATCCTGCATACATGACAGTTGGCAGAGTTGAAAACTATCCCCCTGTGTTTCGGTGAATTTTTTTTTTGGGGGGGGATATTTACTTTATATACATTTCAAATGTTTTCCCCTTTATAACTCCCTTATTCCATTCCCCCTCACCCTGCCTCTGTGAGGGTGCTCCCCCACCCACCCACCCACTCCCCTCTTCCCTCCCTAGTATTCCCCTACACTGGGGCATCTTACACCCAAAGGGCCTCTCTTCCCACTGATGGCCAATAAGGCCCTCCTCTGCCACATATGTGGCCAGCACCATGGATCCCTCAATGTGTATTCTTTGGTTGGTGGTCCAGTCTCCAGGAGCTCTGGGGGGTCTGGGCAGTTGACACTGTTGCTCCCTCCATGGGGCTGCAAACCCCCTTAGCTCCTTCAGTCCCTTCTCCAACTCCTCCATCTGGGACCCCACACTCATTCCAATGGTTGGCTGTGAGCATCCACTTCTATATGTGTCAGGCTCGGCCTGAGCCTCTCTGGAGACAGCTTGTCATGCTTCCATCAGCAAGCAATTTCCAGCATCCCCAAGAAAGTCCAGGTTTGGTGGCTATAAATGGGATGTGTCCCCAGGGGTGTCAGTCTCTGGATGGCCTTTCCTTGAGTCTCTGCTCCACACTTTGTCTCAATATTTCCTCCTGTGAGTATTTTGTTCACCCTTCTAAGACACACCGAAGCATCTACATTTGGGTTTTCCTTCTTCTTAGGCTTCATATGGTCTGTGAATTGAATCTTACGTATTCTGAAAATTTGGGCTAAAATCCATTTATCAGTGAGTACATACCATGTTTGTTCTTTTGTGACTGAATTACCTCACTCAGGATGATAGTCTCAAGTTCCATCCATTTGCCTGTGAATTTCATGAAGTCATTGTTTTTAATAGCTGAGTAGTATTCCATTGTGTAAATATACCACATTTTCTGTATCCATTGCTCTGTTGTGGGACATCTGGATTGTTTCCAGCTCCTGGCTATTATGAATATGGCTGCTGTGAACATAGGGGAGCATGTGTCTTTATTAGATGTTGGAGCATTTTCTGGGTATATGCCCAGGAGTGGTATAGCTGAGTCCTCAGGTAGCACTATGTCTAATTTTCTGAGGGTCCACCAAACTGATTTCCAGAGTGGTTGAACCAACTTGCAATCTCACCAGCAATGGAGGAGTTTTCCTCTTTTTCCACATCCTCGACAGTGTCTGCTGTCACCTGAGTTTTTGATCTCAGCCATTCTGACTGGTCTGAGGTGGAATCTCAGGGTTGTTTTGATTTGCATTTCCCTGATGACTAAGGATGTTGAACATTTCTTTAGGTGTTTCTCAGCCCTTCAAGTTTCCTCAGTTGAGAATTCTCTGTTTAGCTCTGTTCCCCATTTTTTGATAGGGTTATTTGGTTCTCTGGAGTCTAACTTCTTGGGTTCTTTGTATATATTGGATATTAGACCTCTATGGGATATAGGACTGGTAAAGATCTTTTCACAATCTGTTGGTTGCCGTTTTGTCCTATTGACAGTGTCCTTTGCCTCACAGAAGCTTTGTAATTTTATGAGGTTCCATTTGTTGATTCTTGATCTTAGAGCAAAAGCCACTGGTGTTCTGTTCAGGAACTTTCCCCCTGTGCCCATGTGTTCGAGGCTTTCCCCCTCTTTCTCTTCTATTAGATTCAGTGTATCTGGTTTTATGTGGAGGTCCTTGATCTACTTGAACTTGAGCTTTGTATAGGGAGATAGGAATGGATCGATTCTCATTTTTCTACATGTTGACAGCCAGTTGAACCAGCACCATGTGTTGAAAGATGCTGTCTTATTTTCCTCTGGATGATTTTAGCTCCTTTGCCAAAGATAAAGTGACCATAGCTGTGTGGCTTCATTTCTGAGTCTTCAATTCTATTCCATTGATCAACCTGCCTGTCACTGTACCAATACTGTCCAGTTTTTATCACTACTGCTTTGTAGTACAGCTTGAGGTCAGGGATGCTGATTCCCCCAGAAGTTCTATTATTGTTGAGAATAGTTTTTGCTATCCTGGGTTTTTTGTTATTCCAAATGAATTTGAGAATTGCTCTTTCTAAGTCTATGAAGAATGGACAGAACTTGGAAACACAAACTAAACGGAGACACAGTGAAACTAACAGAAGTAATGGACCAAATCGATTTAACAGATATCTATATAATATTTCATCTTAAATCAAAAGAATATTACTTCCTTTCAGCACCTCATGCTACCTTGTACAAAATTATATGGTCTACTGACCAAATAATCAGTCACAAAACAAACTTCAACAGATATTAGAAGATTGAAATAATCCCATGCCTCCTATCAGATCACTATGGACATGATCTTCATATGATTTTCAATGGCAACAACAACAACAGCAACAACAACAGCAACAACAGAAAGCTCACATACACATGGAAGCTGAACAATGCTCTACTCAATGATAACTTGGTCAAGGAAGCTATAAAGAAAAAAATTAAAGACTTCCTAGAATTTAATGAAAATGAAAGTACAGCATACCCAAACTTATTGGACACAATGAAAGCAGTGCTAAGAGGAAAACACATAGCACCGAGTACCTCCAAAAACAAAAAACAAAAAACAAACAAAAAAACCACCACCACCACCACCACCACCAACAACAACAACAACAACAAAAAACTGGAGAGAGCACACACTAGCACCTTAACAGCACATCTGAAAGCTCTAGAACAAAAAGAAGCTAATACATCCATGTGGAGTAGATGGCAGGAAATAATCAAACTCAAGGCTGAAGTCCACCAAGTAGAAAAAAAAAAAAAAGAACTATACAAAGAATCAACCAAACCAGGAGCTGCCTCTTTGAGAAAATCAACAAGATAGATAAACCCTTAGCCAGACTAACCAGAGGGCACAGAGACAGCACCCAAATTAACAAAATCAGAAATGAAAAGGGAGATATAACAACAGAAACTGAGGAAATTCAAAAAATCATCAGATCCTACTACAAAAGCCTATACTCAACAAAATTGGAAAATCTGGATGAAATGAACAATTTTCTAGGCAGATACCAAATACCAAAGTTAAGTCAGGATCAGATAAACTATCTAAACACTCCGATAACCGCTAAAGAAATAGAAGCAGTCATTAAAAGTCTCCCAACCAAAACAAAACAAAAAAAAAGCCCAGGACCAGATGGGTTTAGTGCAGAATTCTATCAGACCTTCAAAGAAGACCTAATACCAATACTCTTCAAACTATTCCACAAAATAGAAATGAAAGGAACACTACCCAATTCATTCGGTGGAATCTTAAGCCCTGAGGTTGTGAGTTTATTTTGATGAAATGTGTTCTTAAATTGACATTAAAATATTCTATTTATTTTGTGGGTCAGTAGTCCATGGCAGGCAGGCTGATAACCAGTTGAGCATAGGCTGAAAATTCTGGGAGACCCAATGGAATATCCATGAGGGACCGAACAATGTTTTTAGCTGACGCTCCCAGAAGACTCCTGTAAAAACAGCTACAGCTTTTACAACCCCTATATAGATATAGGCTTGACTTGTGAGACTTGTCATGTAAAAGCAACTCTGAGTCCTCCCACAAACAAATGAGGCACTACAAAGCCCCCAGACCAAACCAATGAGAAGTATCAGTTGCCAAACCCCTTACCCCTCGCAAACAGTATATTAGACATCCCAACCCGTGTACCTGTGCTGCCTGTTGCCTGCCCCTGCGCTCTACCTGCCTCCCCTGCCAGCTTCTACCCACGCCCACCGCCCGCCATTCAGAAGGAATAAAGGTGCTTCCGTCCTAAAGGCTGTAACACTTGTGTCCTGGGAAGAGATCTGCTCTCTAGGCCGAGTACTGGGGTCTGTGCCGACAGTGGCTGTGGGTTTCTTGGGGATTGTGCAGCAGCCAGGACCTGAGCGGGAGAGTGGCCCAGGTGGCTCGCATTCCCATCCCCACTCGCACACCCTCCTCCTGCCACAGCCCAACATTATTTCTGCTTCTTTTTTCCTTAAAACTACTTCTTTAAATATCCTATGTCAATACAAACAAACTCATTACATAGTTTGAGAGTAGGTATAGCATTATATTCTGTGGGCACACTATATTCATAAAACAGTTTTTCCACAATTAGACATTTGAACATATGCTATTAACCACTGAAAATAAATATACAATGAATACCATTGGCAACATGGTGTCTTCAAGGCCTCATATGGTCTTGCACAGGGATGCATGTGGGCTGCACAATGATAGTGTCTAGTAAGCTTGGTCTACTTTGTAATCCTGCCAAAAGTATGGGAGCACATTTGCTCATTTTACTCAAAGTAAGAAGAAAGTATATGCTTTACAAGAGCCATGTTCTATGTACACCTCCCTGATTTGTAACCTCATGGCATTATATCCATGGACTGCCCACCTGGTTTCACATGCTGATCAGTTCAGCTCAGGCTCAGCCCTGTCTAGTGCTTGGTGTAGATAGAGAGAAGGGGAGAACACAGGCCCATCATTTCTGTGGAATTGTTTCTGGCCACACCCCTGACATCCACAGACAATTTTAGCTCCTGCAAGTGTCCTGCCCCTCACCAAGTTGAGATTAAATGGTCTTCCCTCTTGCCTGGCTTACCTCATACAATCACAGCTCCTGGGCACTGTATTGCCTCCTCTTGTAATGCCCTCATAAGTAAACAATTCCCTTATCATTTCAGTCAAGCTATCCTAAATGAGATCCTGCTATTTGCAGGGACTCAGACTAATGAATTTGGACATGGTTCTGTATCAGATCAACATGTAATGTGCAGTGTTGCTGAAAGTCTGTGAAAGGAGATTAATTCATTTTGGTGAATTTAAACAGCACACATCCACAGCCCCCTAGAATTATGTTACTTTCAGCACTGTTTTTTTCCTTCACCCATTGAGCTATGGAGAATATGCCTGCTATACATTTCTACTCTTTGCAAGGACAAATAAATAAATGACCAGGAAACAATTCCTTTATGGACTATTTCCCATCTTTACTGAGTTGTATGCAACAGGCACAAACTCATAAAATTAGCCAGTACTTTAATTGTGGGATTCTTATCTAAATACTTTCTGTATTTTCATTGACACAGGTTATATTTCTCTGCGGAGAGCTGTTAACTATAGCTCTCTTACCTTGCATAAGCATGCAAGGGGTTGTCTTGAATGCAAGTATGCTTATCCAGTAAGTGCTTGTACTAATGCATTAGTGTAGACACTGTTGGACCCTTGAGCCTGGTGCCTTAGAGAACTTACTGAGAGGTCATAGGCTCTGGGGGAGAATTTAGTGTGATTATTCTGCTAAGTGAACATTGTAACAAATTGCACTCCCAGAGATTAATGCATCTCTCAACCTTCAATAAAGAAACTTCTTTTGACAGAGACATACAACTGGTGAATCTGTGAAGGCTAAGGAACTGAGGAGTGCTCAGGGTCTAAATAAAATGTCTATATCACACCTCTCCCCACAGACCCAGGGATCATCATGAAAGACGGTCCAGAAAAATTGTAAGAGCCATAGGGAGAGGATGTCAGCAGTGAAACAGCATTTGCTGGACACAAAGTAGCCATTGTCCATGAACTCACAGCATCTGTGTCTGCAGGTGCACAACCTGTATAAGATCAAGTCAGACAAAATCCCTGCATGGATGAGGGAGGGGTTCATGTCCTGTCTACAACTGAGGAACTGTTGAAAAATGATGGCTGCTGAGTGACAGATAATCAGCTTTCTTCAGGGATGTGACCCCCGAGAGGCTACCTATGCCCCAGCAGATGGTTCTGTATCCATATACATACAGGCATCACTAAGTGTATTTGGGGCTTTGAAAACAGAGAGGAAAGTTGATAAGGAATAGCAGTGGGGAGATAGGGGAGGGAATGGAGTTGAGGATGTGAGGGTAGAATTAATTAAAACACATTATATACATATATGAATTTCTCATATATATGTATATATATATATTTATATCTCCATCCAATATCTATATCTACATCTATACCTATATATCCATATCCATATTCTTTCTTTCTTTCTTTCTATCTATCTATCTATCTATCTATCTATCTATCTATCTATCTATCTATCTATCTACCTATCTATCTATCTATCTATCTATCGAAAATTGCAGCTGTCCTAGAACTCTCTATGTAGTCCAAGCTAGCCTTAAACTCACAGAGATTCACTAGCCTCTGCCTTCAGAGTGCTGGGATTAAAAGCATAAACCGGTGCCAAATATTATTCCATGTTGGGAATATTTAAATATGTTATATAGCTTTTTACGTTGAACTTTCTGGTTATTTATATTTCTACTGCAGTATTTAAATTCTGATCCAGTTTGTGTGGTGAGCGGTAATGGCCGCGCCTTAAAGATGGCGTCTGTTTCCTGTGTTCCTGCCTCAAACAACTATTATGGGTTGCTGGTTGCCTCTTGGCAACCTATGCCTGCCTGCCACGTAGCATTGTGCGATTGGTGATGAGTAAAGCTTATAAGCTAGGGACCGGTAGTACGGGGGCAGAAGAAACCTGAACAATGCCTGAATAAACTGCTTTGCGAAGATCTCCGAGTGTTGCGTCATCCTTGCTGGTCGAGGGCCGCACAAGTTTGAGTATAAAATGGATTTCATGCCATGAGCTAAATTCATCTCCAAAGCTCCATGATGGATATGATCTTGATGACAAAGCTGGCTTCTGTTAGAATGCTGTGATTGATTAGTGATGTCTGTCCAGGATGCAGGAGTACAGTAGATTCTGTGTGCTAGGTCTCAGGAGATTAGCTTAAATGTCTATACCTTGCTGGTTTCCAATGAAACCTGAAACATAGATTTCTGATTCTACATGATTTGATATTTCGTCACAATAAAGGTGATTTTTACCACTGGATATAGGCATTAACATTAAGAGGAAAGAAATGATTTTCTGTATCTGCCTAAGTTAACTTTGATTTATTCTCATGTCATATGAGTTTTGCAGAGTCATGCTCCAAAGCATCATCATTGTCAGGCTTTGTTTGAGGCTGTGTGCCAGAGGGACTCAGCCATATGGCTACTAGTTTCAGGGATATTTTGTGCTTTTATGTGGGCTAGAATGGGCAAGATGTTTTGCATAGAGCTGTCTGCTCAGCTATGTACAAATTAGTTATATAAGTAACTAATTGATCCATTCTATTTCAGGCTGAAAGTTTCACAGAGAAGGTATGTCTTGTGAATACAGTGTTCCAGGATCTAGAAATAGTATTCTTCATAGGATAGGACTAAAACCGGGTGTTCTGTCAATGCCGTTGTATATGCTCACTGTGGGGTGAGTGGCTACCCATCTAAGGTGGTCATGTGGGGCAAGTTCCCAAAGCTGAGCATTATTGCGGTGTGTACCTCCAACAAGAATCTTCCACAAGTTTATTCCTGCAGTGACCAAAAAGCAAGGCTAATATTCTACGTCATTTCCTCCAAAATATAGAATACAACTAGATTGGTCCCAGCAATCACATTTGAGACAGTTAACATGTACAAGAGGAGAGGTACACTGTAAGCTACCATTGGCTTGCCTGCTTTTAGGAAACTGTCCTGACATACAACTTTCTGAGAGAGCCTGAAAACAGACTCAGATAAACACATTTTCAAGAGAAATTGTTGTTCTTCAGCCACTAGCAGAATTCAGGGTGTTTCTGTTGTAAGAACAGGATATAACTCATCTAGTGAGATGCGATCCATAACATGAATATTTTTGCTAGACTTTTAAAACAGCCAATGTAGCCACATAAACATTAGCTATATGGATCTTGGTTGGGTGGTATCAACTGTGGAGACAAATGATACAAAAGTAGTTCAGTACTGCACCATACTACAGTTTCTCAAAAGGGGAATGGGTTCTCAAGGCAGTGTTTTCCTTCTGGAGTCCTGATTATTAAGCATGGCACGACCACACCCACTTATCACTACCTCCTACAAGTCTGAGCTTCTAGCCACAGCTTGCTCTCTGCCTTCCACAGAACATCTCTGACTGTAGATATGGAGGATTCTCTTGGCTCTAAATCACTTCTTTGCTGTTCACTTTCCTCCATGGCACCACTGATTTGGATTATCAGCTTGTTTGGATTAAGAGACATCCAGGGCATCATTGAGGCTCACTTTGGGTGAGTCTGGGAGGGCATTTTCAGAGGTGATTAATTACCAGGTGGGCAAGGAGACTTACAGTCAACATTGCATGGGCCAAGGCTTAGCAGAATAAAAGCAGAGTAGAAAGACAAGTGAGCACTAGTCACCTGTCTCCTTTCCCTACTTCCTGCTCTGAACAAGCCTCAGGGCAGGCCACTCTTGTCACCACATTTCTCTGTGTGATGGACTATATTTAATCTGTGAACCCAAATATGCCTCCTATTTCTCCTTTAAGTGTGTGTGTGTGTGTGTGTGTGTGTGTGTGTGTGTGTGTGTGTGTGTGTGTTTGTAAGCAATGTGGGCACCATGTGTGCAGTACTTTTGGAGGCCAGAAAAGGGCATTGTATTCCCTGACATTGGAGTTACAGACTCCAGTTGTAAGCAGCCATGTGGGTGCTGGGAATCCAACCCTGATTCCCTGGAAAAGCAGCCAGTGCTTTTAACCACTGAGCTGACACTTCTGTTTTATTCTCTCTTGTTTTTGCTTTTTGGTCATTTGCTTTTGAAAACAACAACAACATCAACCTGTCCTGCAGCTATGAAGAACAGACACACTGATATTCAATCCCTGGTTGTGACCCTTGTAATAGGCGGTGGGACACTGTCTGGGCTTCAGGAAGAAGTGCCCAGAGTTCAATGCTGTGAACTCAGTGTAGCTCCAGGGTGTGTGTTCTTCCCACTTGATGGCTTTCCTTAATTCTCTAAGGAATTTAATGAAACCTTTAATGGGAGTGACAGGCCTTTGCTCTGGATAGCCTTATCTATGTGATCAAAACTTGACAGTTTACAGAAATAACACCTAGTCACTCAGCTCATGAATTTCCAATTTGAAAAGCAAGCAACTGAATTGGTAGCTTCTGATTTATGGAATCTGGGTTTGTCCCTAAGAATACTCAAAGATTAGGAGATATATGTCATAGTGATAGTTACTTTGTGGTGTCAATCTGACTGGACGGAGGAATGACTAGAGAGTCAACAGTGTGTTTGTAGGTGCTTCCTGAGAAAGCTCTCAGGAACTTCAGTAAATTAAGTGGGAAAAACTCCTCATCATGAGCTCTGCATGCTCTGAACTGTGGCTAGATGCAAGGGTAAAGAACACAAGATGCAATAGTTGTCAATTCTTCTCCACCCTTTCTTGGAGTAGACTTAAGTTGTTGTTACCTCCAGAATTAAGATGGTAGGGTCTTCAGCCTTTGAATGTGACTCCCTTCTCAGTCTGTGGTTTCATGATGTCATCCCCTCCGTCAATACAAACTCCCAGATTCTTGACTTATATACTATGTCTGCTTGTTTAGCAAGAAGATTACTGCAGTGGATATTTTCAGCCCCTGCAATCTTGTGAGCCAGTCTATTGAATCCCTCTTACAATGGTAGACAGTCTATCCATCCGGTTCCTCTGGAGAACCCTCACTAACACAGTGACTCAGTAGCTACAGTCACCAGAAAGCTCATTTGCTCACAGATTTGGTGGTTGCCTGGTGCCATTATCCAGAGCATCCAAAGTAGCCTCTCTGTGTGGTGTGGGCTCCCTCACTCCAACCCCAAGAAAGGAAGTCTTCATAATCTATTGGTAACTTTGCCTCACAGGTTGCATGGAGAAATTCATAGTACAGTCACTGTATTCTCTTTGCAAAATTAGAAGGGAATTTAGAACTTGCTTTGGAAAGCTGCGTGTTAATGTAGCATTTAGATAATGGAGAAGACATCTTCAGCCCACTTTCAGTGAATGCAATATACTTTAGGATTTATTCCTGCGATTGCAAAGCAAGCTTAAAGCATTAATACCTTGGAGGGAAGTTGCTTATTCAAGATTAGGTAATGGAAGCTGTAAAGCTTTTAATATGGTGTGAGAAAAGACCGGAATGAAATTGGAAAGCCAATGTGAAGAGCCACTGTGAACCTCAAGGATCTTCTTTTCTGACCCCCAATCCCCTGAAACATCTAACTCTTCAAAATATTTATCTTTGTCTGATGAGGCAGCTCAATTCTACTGATGAGAATGAGGTCACCTTCTCTCTAGGGGATAGGAATTCACAGATGGTGACAGTCACTCAGCACAAAGACCTGCCCAGGCAGTAGAAAACCCAATGGGACAGAACATGGTCTCATGCTCCAAGACAAAACCATCTTATGATTTTTATATCTAATGAGTGTTCCCTCTTGGGGTTTTCTTGAGTGCTGCTGAGAACTCCTATTTAAGAGGCAGCTCTGTGAGACTTGTTTGGATCTGTGTGAGGAGGTATTAAGTCTCAGTAGTACCAGGAGTACACCACTCTGCTGATCTGTGAGGAAAACAACAATGTAGTGTTTTCCAGCACAGTTTCACATGACCAAAGTATGACAAGGCCATTACCTGGTGTACTGGCTTGTTTTGTGTGTCAACTTGACACAAGCTGTAGTTAATCACAGAGAAAGGAGCTTCAGGTGAGGAAATGCCTCCATGAGATCCAGGTGTAAGGCATTTTCTCAATTAGTGATCAAGGGGGGAGGGTCCCTTGTAGGTGATGCCATCCCTGGGCTGGTAGTCTTGGGTCCTATAAGAGAGCAAGCTGAGCAAGCCAGGAAGTCACATTCCTCCATGGCCTCTGCATCAGCTCCTGCTTCCTAACCTGCTTAATTACAGTCCTGACTTCCTTTGGTGATGAACAGCAATGTGGAAGTATAAGCTGAATAAACCCTTTCCTCCCCAACTTTCTCCTTGGTCATGATATTTTGTACAGGAATAGAAACCCTGACTAATACACCTGAAGAAGAGAGATGTGTTACAGTTAATTTTGATGGTCAAGGTCTCTGGGTTGACAGATGTCTAGTAAATCTCTTCTGTGTACATGTCTATCAGGACATTTTCAAAGAGGACTGTACTTGTTAGTTTTCTGTGTCAACTGGACACAAACTAGAGTCATCAGAGAAGGAGTCTCAGCTGAAAAAAATGCCTCCATAAGATCCAGCTAAAAGGTATTTTCTCAATTACTGATCCATGGGGAGAAGGGCCAGCCCATAGTGGATGGTGTCATCCCTAGGCTGGTAGTACTGGGGTAAGAAGACAGACTGAATGAGCCATAATGAGAAAACCACTAAGTAAACACTATCCATGGGCTCTGCATCAGCTCCTGCTTCCAGGTTCCTTCCCTGTCTGAGTTCCCATCCTGATTTCCTTCAGTGATGAACAGTAAACTGGAAGTGTAAGTTGGATAAACCCTTTCCTCTCCAACTTCCTTTTTGGTCATGGTGTATCATCAGAACCATAGAGACTCTAAGACAATGGCAGATGTGTAGAACAGCAACCGAGTGGGACAGATCTGCCCTCAGTGATGTCAGCACCATTCAGTATCCTGGACATTGGGTAGAATGAAAGAAGACAATGGAAGAAGTCAGCACATGCACAGATGGATGCACTGTGCAGATTCTTTTCTGAAATAAGCTCACCTATCACTGTCACCATCATCTGTGGATATCAGACTCCAGCATCTTCAGCCTTCTGCATGGACTCAGAACAACTCATAATATAGAGACTCTAGGAAATGTCTGTGCCTTTACTGTTGGGCTAAGACCGTATTATTCAATCTGGCCCCATTCTGACATCCACTGTGAGTCTTTCAAATTCCTGGGCTCAGTGGCTACTGCACTTCTTCTACCTGATCTCCTATTGTGTAAAACAATCTCTTAAGAACCCTTTGATGATTAAAATTCTATATATTCAATCGATTCCTTTCCATCTCCCCAGAATCCTATCTTATACAGATGTCAAAGGTGAAGTGAGCTAGGTAATCAGGCAGAGAAGACAGTACAAGGAAGCAGAGCAGAAATCTCTTTTGCAAGAGGAAGCTTGCTATGGAAGGCATGTTGCCTGCCTCATGACTCCTGATTACCTTTGCCGCCCTTTCTCCTCTTCAGACAAGAGCCAGTAGATTCTATGCTCTTGTGAAAGAAATGGGAACATTGCCATCAGAATCAAAATGGAGTCATATTAGTGAACCCAATCAAAAGAAAATCAATAAAGCCAGGAGCTGATTGAGAAAGAATTCTCATATATAATTGCTTTTTGATAATCCCCACTGAGGACTCTTGGGGTCACAAGCTTACTAGACAGGCCACGTTCATTGTCATATTGTTCTTATCAAAATGACAAAAACATACACCTATCTGGGAACAGGGACCTCAACTGAAAATTTGTCTCCCTCAGATTGGCCTTAAGCAGGTCTGTAGGGGCACTTTCTTGATGGATGTGGGTAGTGCTACACCTAGGCAGGTGGTCCTGGGTGTATAAAATATCAGCCTGAACAAAGCCAGGAAGAACAAACCAGTGTGCTAGCAGCATTCCTTGGTGCATCTGTTTCAGCTCCTGCTTCCAGGTTCCTGTCTTGAGCCCCTTCAGTGATGGAGCATGACCTATTAGCCAAATGAACCCTTTTCTTCTCAGGTTGCTTTTTGTACTAGCTAGTTTTGTGTCAACTTGACACAAGCAGAAATTATCACAGAGAAAGGAGTTTCAGTTGAGAAAATGCTTCCATGAGATTCATCAGTAAGGCATTTTCTCAATTAGTGATCAAGGGGGGAGGGCTCCTTGCAAGTGATACCATTTGTGGGATGGTAATCTTGGATTTTATAAGAGGAGGAGGAGGAAGAGAAGTAGTAGGTGGTTTTCCCTGGTAGCATTGGAGATGGGACCATTTCTCTGTGGCTGCAACAAACATTGCACACACATGCATTACCTGGCTAACACTTTATTAACTCCTCTTAAGTAGGTGGGGCTGCTCCTTATTGCATAGACAGATCTTGCTAACATCACACCGTGAGCCATAACCATCACCAGAACCCAAATTTGGGTACCACACCTTCAGTGGCATCATAGCTCACCACAGCCTGCTTTACACATCTACCCTCATTGCCATGTTAGATGTCTGATTTGCATAGCAAGGTTGCATAGCAAACTTGAGGACCTTTTACAGTAACACCCAATACTCTGCGGAGTGGAAGACCTTTCCTCATCACATTCTTCTTCTTTCTAGGGTCTAGAAGGAAATCAGCATTCATGGTCAAGCCAGTCATACTCAAGAAAGACAGGGACCTCCACCTTTGTGGTCCATCCCTCTGCCATGCAGTGTTTGCATCTGAGTTGGAGGGTGATGGTCTCTATTAGGAAGCCCTGTTGGCATTAGTGCTGTGCCCATAAGCTGTTATGTTGCAGATATTGGATGCTCAGGTCCTCAGGAGACAACAGCCACTAATCTGAAATGACAATTAGGAGGTCTTTCAGACAGACACTCATTTCTGTCCAGCTGAAAATCTACTCATCTTTCATCTGCCACACAAGTTTGAATTGCCTCATGGTTTCAATGTTGAGTTCCAGGTTAAAGGGCATCATTTGTAACTCAGATCATAAACATCTGATGGTGTGAAATTGATCCCTGGCAAGTGGATGCTTATTGTCACGGTCATGTCCTTATTAAATGTAAATTAAAGCTGCAGTGAGTTACAACCACACCCTGTTAAAACAGCACACTTTGTTGTTGTTATTGTTATTATTATTATTATTTAAAATGGTCAATACTCATTCTCTATGTTTTTTC
The DNA here is from genome assembly GCA_028551405.1 of Uromys caudimaculatus. Lineage (NCBI taxonomy): Eukaryota > Metazoa > Chordata > Mammalia > Rodentia > Muridae > Uromys > Uromys caudimaculatus. The sequence continues at coordinate 25,922,000 of CM052721.1, forward strand.
CACATCAGACTACTTTTTCTCCGAAAAGTTATGCTTGGGCTGCTGAGAGGGATCCATGGGTGAAGGAGCTTGCCACCGAGCCTGATGATTTGATCCTTAGAATCCACATGATGGAAGGAGAGAACTAACTGCAGAAATTGTCCTCTGGCCTGAACATGCACACCATGTCATGCATATGCATGGACGTGTGTGTGTGTGTGTGTGTGTGTGTGTGTGTGTGTGTGTGTGTGTGTGCGTGCACTCACAGACACATACAAATTGTTTAAAAAAAAACTATCACTCTTTCTCAAACCATGAGCTGTGATTGGAATTGAACCAGGTCAATATGAGTAGGGAGCACACACATACACACACAGTGGGCAATTCTCTGTTCATCAAGACCTCTGTACCAGTGTCCACCTGCCCAGGTGTTTCACTTAGCATCATCCCAGGACTTTGCTGGGTTGATGGGCTTTTAAATATCATCTTGCCTTCATTATAAAAAGAGCTTCCCAGAAGGACATAAAAGGCAGAGGGAGAAGATGGATGGATGGACAGATAGAGAGATGAATAGAGGAGTGGAAGAGTGGAAGGAGGAAGAGTTGGAGGAATACAAGGAGGCATGGATGGAAAGCAGGAAGGAATAGGAAGACAGAAGGAGGAATAGAGAGCTCAAAGAAGGGAGGAATGGATGTAGAGAGAGGATCTCCCTCTCTCCTTTTATGGCTTCAGTCCCTGTTTTACATTCTGGTCCCTTGGAACTAAAAGACTGCTGACTTGTTAAGCCTTCAGCTGCGTGTAAAAGGAACTGAAATGAAAATGAATGGCCTTTGAGAGCAGTAGAGTACTTTAGTTCTCAGAAAACAGTCAATTTTGTTCACCAGGAGACTCAGAGCCCAGAGTAGCTCCTCTCAGTTAAGCAGGCTGGGAGAGCAAAGCGGAGACTTGAATCTGGGTTTGGGGGATGGGGGAGGCACTTCCAATTTACTGAGTATTGATTTCAGACACCACACAGCCAGAGCAGAGCACTGGATCTACTAACATGGTCCGAGTGACCAGTAGGAAAACAGATTGTAGCTTTGTTTGGGAAGGGTCCATGATATTTAAGTTACCATTGCCCTGACCTGGGTGAGGTCTAGAGGGCAATTTGTTCTAGAACAGACAGTAACTCATGGGTGTTATTTATTTGTTTATTTATTTATTTACTTATCCACACATATGTGGGTGTAAACATATGTGAGTATCAATTTTTCCTTTAAAAAAACCTTTTACATTCATTTATCAGTTTGTGGGTGAATGAGTAGATGCATATGCTCCATGATGTACATGTAGAGGTCAAAGGGCAACTTGTGAGAGCTGGTTCTCTCCTTCCACTGTGTAAATTCCAGATATAGGACTCAGGTCACTAGTATTGGTACCTTTACCCACTGAGCCACATCACTGGCCCTCCAACTTGCTTTTTTCTCTCACTAGCAAAGAATCACCAATTAGACTAGTCTGGCTGGCTCATAAGTCCCCATGAAGACTCTTCTGTACTCATTTTCCCAGAACTGACATAGCAAATGCCACCACAGGTGGCATCTTAGGTGGGTTCTGGGAATTGAACAGTAGTCCTCATTGCTTACATGACAGTCATTTGACTAACAGCATCTTTCTTCTTGCCCAGTTTCTTCCATCTTCAGGCTACCTGCTGTATGTATGAGATGGAGAGATTCTCCAGACTTTTCCATGTCTGAAACTTCAGGAGTCTGTATATGCAAAGGCAAACAATGGGTTGACCAGTTGGTCCTTTTTTGCTGACAGCCTATAAGCCTTCAGGGAGTTCTCCAGGGGTAGTAAATGCCTCAGAGAACAGGAAAATTGCTTGACAGAGGGATGAATAGAGCTATGGAAGACAAATTCTCACAAGGTTTTATTCTATGCTATGAAAGCATTGCTCATTCTATCATTAGATAAATTGGCGTTATGACTCAATAATAATGCCAACTTATGTTCTGAAAACGTCTGCAGTTTGTAAATGTAGCTTTTGGACAAAATCTTGCAAAGCATAGAGGATATGAAATTAAAAACTCCTGGGGGGGCTTCAGGTTCTATGCTGGTCTCACTTCAGAAATGGAGAAGAGGTCAGTGGGGCTTATATATAAAAACTGTTGGGAAGTTTTATACAAAATGGAATGTATACAATTATACAGGGCTTCCCAAGACTGTAAAGAGAGTTTGAACTTACTTGTAGCAACAGTCAGAGATTCTGGAAGGTTCTAAGCTGAGCGTGACCTTGTCACAGTATATATTTAAAGGAAGATATGGGAAGTCTGGTTGTGTGTAGCTGCATTGTAGAACAAAAGTAGCAAGAATGGTATGTGGGGACTCTTTAAATAGGACACTGTCACCATCCAAGAGAGGTGGTTGTTGGGTTGGACAGACAGTGGCCATAGCCAAGAGCCACCTGAAGGGCCTCCTCTCTCCTCAATTTTCTGTGACATAAGTTGACCTGAGTGCACTACTGGGGGCTTCTGGGATGTTCTGAAGTTCTGACAGACAATTAATTTATGATTTGAGAGATCCCTTTCGGCCACTCCCCATAGGAAATCAACCCTTCAATATTCTTTTTCACAGATCATATTTAGTAAACTCTACATGGGTATGTCAGTGTGGAAGACCACCCCAGCAGCCCATAGGGTCAGGTTGCTCTGGATGTGTGGATAATGATGCCAAGTGTGAAGTGAACAGTGTATCTGCCCAGCTGCCATAGGCCACCAAGGCTGAGCTCATTCCTAAGTGGAGACCATTCTTCATCAATAGAGACATGCATCTGGAGCCTTCTCCTAGACTCAGCTTGCTTTGTGTAGGGTTGGACTTTGACTCTTGGTGACCTCCAGAACTCTTGCAAAGAGGTTCCCCCATTATCAATGACAGGAAGAAGTTGTGTTTGTACCTCTTCTGTTGTGCACAAAAAAAGGCAAACATGCAAACATTCCTATTTCACTCCCTTCCCCACATAAAGGTGGGTTTTAGGTCTATCTATCTAGTAGAGTACAGAACAAAGACTTTTGGAGTCATTCAGAGATACAAGGGAGCCATTCTGTTGTATTTACATAACAGGCACGAAGGAAATGAAGGCACTATGAGACATCTCAGAGAGATAAATCCAGGCTTCATTCCATTGCTACATTGTTAGTGTATGGCTAACCATTTCTATTTTAATTACAGCTGTAGAAAATTTGGGTCCAACTGAATTTGGTCTTGAATGTTAATTGAGTGTCAATCAGAATATCAGGTATTTTAAGAGTCATTTGGGAACTCCTAGGGTTGGGCTGAAATCAGGGGTAAAAAATGATTAGCATCAATGAACCCTGTGTTTGAGGCCTCAAAACTGAAAACACCTAGAGTGGTGTTGCACACGAGTAATTACAGCACTTGGGGGTTGGGGGCAAGATGATCAAGAGTTCAAGGTCGTCTTTGGCTTCACAGGGAGTTTAGAGCTATATGAGACTGTCTCTCAAAAACGGATTTCTGATATTTATTCTCTTGGGAGGCTAGGTATGTGTGTTATTTTGTTTTGTTTTGAGACAGGGCTTCTCTGTATAAACTTGACTCTCCTAGAACTCACTCTGTAGACCAAGCTGGCCTAGAACTCAGAGATCCACCTACCTCTGCCTCCTAAATACTGGGATTAAGGGCATGTGCCACTACATCCATATTGATAATTACTCTGAGTTTCTTTTTTTTTTTTTTTTTTTTTTTTTCGATACACAGGGTTTCTCTGTGTATCCCTGGCTGTCCTGGAACTCACTCTGTAGACCAGGCTGGCCTTAAACTCAGAAATCCACCTGTCTCTGCCTCCCAAGTGCTGGCATTAAAGGCATGCGCCACCACTGCCTGGCCTTACTCTGAGTTTCTTAACCATTGTCTACTTGTAAAATAAATAAGATAAACATTTTGTTTAGTTCTCAATAGTTCACTAAGTGAGCATCCACAGAGAAGGTGTTAGACATGTACCAGGGACCAAATTGACAGCCCTAACCTCAGTCCTTGTTGGACTCAGAGAAAAACTAGCATGTTTAATTTCTAATGTAATATATAACATGTAGGCAAAGTATGTAAGGTCATGAGAATCACTAAGGAGGAAAATCAAAGGACAAGGAACAAAAAATAAGGAAGGGAATACGCCTATATAGTGGGGATTTTGTTGTTTCTGAGACAGGGTCTCAGTGTGTAATTCTGGCTGGCCTGGAACTCATTACATACAACAGACTGACCTCAAATTCACAGAGATCCACCTGCCTCTGTCTCCCCAGTCATATGTAGTGTTTTAAAGAAGGCTTATAATTTAGACAGAGTAAGAAAACTCCTGCCAGGTGGGAAAGATGAAATCACAGGAAGCTGATGCAGCTTTCGGGTAGGAGGTAGGGGTGCTGGACAGTACCTCAGCATTGGTCCAGGAGGTGGAATACGAAAAAAAGTTCAGACTGTTAGGTGGTAGAGTTGGCCAGATGAGCTAAGAGATGCATGTCTGAACCTAGGAAGATGATTCAGTAGATAAATTGCCATACAAGCATGAGGACTTGAGTTTCATCCCCAGCTCCCAATTAAAATGTGACATGGTAGCACATGCCTATAATCACAGTATTGGGGAAGCAGAGATAGGATCTCTGGGACTTGCTGCTCAGACACATAGCCTCATAAATACCTATCAGATGCACATACACACATATACATACATGCAAAAATATGGACACATATGCAAACATACAACTTTTCTGTCCTTTCCTAAGTCTCCTAGGTTCTTGAGTAGAAACAAGCTCTCATTTTTTCCTGTTTCCTCTCAATGATAGTTCCATCATATCGCATTACATCCAAACATCCAAACTCCTTTCAAACACCTTCTGATAAAATAACCAATATAATTTTCTCTTCAGATAGAAATGAAGAAAATGCAGTGATTACAAGAGCAGATAGCATCATTGTGTTGCACTTCCATGCTCTTGGGTGGAATGGGAGTCTGTGAGAAAAGCAGAGGGGGTTGTGGGGGACTTTACATTCCTGTTCAGTGAGTGGAGGGGGGATGCTGTCTTCTTCTTAATGAATTTATAGTCAATGAGTCATGGTTCAGAGTTATTGTGTACCAAGGCTTGCAACTGTGATGTTGCAGACATCTGGCCCTGGGCAAATTGTAGTTATGAAGTAGGATGGCTGGTGTCACTCATGTGTTGTTCTCATAATGTTATTCTTCTCTTTTGGGTGCTGATGCTCTAAATACCTATAGGTAGTCTGCCCCAGGCTGGCACCTTAATTTTACAAGTAGACAATGGTTAAGAAATTCAGAGTGAGGCCGGGCAGTGGTGGTGCACGCCTTTAATCCCAGCACTTGGGAGGCAGAGACAGGTGGATTTCTGAGTTCGAGGCCAGCCTGGTCTACAGAGTGAGTTCCAGGACAGCCAGGGATACACAGAGAAACCCTGTCTCGAAAAAAAAAAAAAAAAAGAAAAAGAAAGAAAGAAACTCAGAGTAATTATCAATCTGGATGTAGTGGCACATCGCTCTAGAAGGGTCAGTGCCTCTTACACCAGAGTTGTCTAGTGTTACCACACTAACAGAGAAAAGTAGTCTCATGAGGTCCTGCTAATCCCTCCAAAATGAGAGTAAAGACCATTTCCCAATTCTTAGGTCAAATTATGCAAGCTTTATTTTCCATCAGACAGAATTGTCTCTTTCAAGTGGGGACTGAGAAAATAACATTGAAAGTGGGAAAGAGCAGGGCTTATATAGTCCCTCCCCCCAACTGCTCTAGATTTTCCAAGGGGTTTTTGTTGCATAGTAACTTGGCAGAACACCTCAAAATTGTTTGGCAGAACATATTATCTTATCAGGGTGGATGCCAGGGTATAGGGTGTGGAACCTGTCAAATTCCAGAATGTAGGTCAAGACAGGGTTAAATTCAAGTTTTACAGAAAACAAGAATGAATTTATTTTGACCTTGTTACAAGATGTCTTTTAGTTTTAAGATGGAGTCTGACTGATCCATCAGTCCCAGTCTTAGTTAAGGAGCTACTGGCAATTGATGGCTGCTGAGGGAGGGAAGGTCAGTTTCCTTCAGGAATGTGACCCTTGAGAGGCTGCCCACTGCAGGAGAAGTCCCTATAAACATGCACATACAGGTAGCATTAAATGAACTCCATGGGGGCGGGGGGGGAGAGAGATATCATGAAGTTGAACAGGAGTGATAAGGAGTACTTCTTGGAGGAGAGAGAGAATTTGGGAATGAGTTTGCTCAAAATACATTGTATGGATGCATGAAGTTCTTAAACACTAAAAAGATTTTCAGTCAAAATAAACCTTTTCTCTACTCACGTTGAGTATCTCAGGTAGTTTGCTGTGGTAAGGCAAAACTGTCAGATACACAGGCAGCTCTGAATAAACATCTCCTAATGCCCTCTGAGATTAAACAGGAATTTTTTTTTTGAGTTAGTAGAAACTCACGGATGGTGATACTTGGCAGTGGTAGACAAGTGACCCGTGTCTCCTCTAGACTCAGAATCTACTACGTGTCTGTGTTCACTGTACCCAGCTTCATGAATGGCAGATCCAGCTGTCCTCAGCTGCTTCAGGACAATTCCACTGAGAACTGTGTACTTTTGTTTATAAGAGGAGGCTCCTGGGATGACTTAATTATATCATTGTAAAATTTTTCTTTCCGTTTTGAGTTTGTAGTATAATTACATAGTTTACACTATCCATTTCTTTCCTCCAAGTTCTCAAATCTGACATCTCTCCATGCTGTCTTCAATTCATGGCTTTATTTTTCAATAATTGTTCATACACACACACACACACACACACACACACACACACACACACACGTCCAGTCATTCTGTATAATGTTACTTGTATGTGTGTTTTTAGGGCTGACTATTGTACATCATCCTTATCAAAGCATCTTCTCTTTGTAACTGATAGAAAATGACAGCCAATCCAAATTTGGAGTTGTGAAGCCCTGTCCCAGTGGGTACATCTACAAAGGACTCTCATATATAGGGCTCAGGGATCATTGTGGGAAGATGGGGTGGGAAGATTGTTAACAACCAATGGATCAGGGAGTTGGCTGTGAGATTGTGTCTCTTGGTGATTTCAGAAGTTCTGCCCATAGAGTCTGACCAACATGACTGCCAAAAACTGAACTGAAGCTGGACAACACCAATAGGCATGGCACAGGGGTGAGGAAAAGCTCGTGAGGCCTCATCCCTCTGCAAAGACTATAGGCAACTGCGGAGTGGAGGGAGCTGCAAAGTGGTTTCCTCCAGGGAAAGAGCACTCGAATTGAGTAGCCAATAGGTTTTTATGTCGTTGGTGTAATAGTGCCAGTAGGGACTGAGCCATCGCAACAGTAAGCCTTGAAACAGGCATTCTCCTTGTTCTTTGAACACCACACCAGACCCTCAGCCAGCCCAGATGTATGAATCTGTAACCCTCAACCGAAAATGTCTATTTACTGGTAGTGACTGGGCCATTGAAAATGTGACCCAGTCAAGCCTCCCTGCTGGCCCAGTGTCTCACACTATTAAAATCATAACACAGACTCAGTGTAGAAACTGTTTCCTTTCAACACCAGAAAAAAGAATTAGCCTCTTCTCACATCTATTTCTTTACAGTAAGTATCAAATAGAGAAGGAGCTCACAGGGATGAATTAAAAAGGGTAAAAATCCAAGAAAATTTAGTCGTCCACTACAGGACAGCAACAGGCTGTGTGTTGTTTTGGTTTTTGTTTGTTTGCTTGTTGGTTTGTTTTGCTATCAGAAGCACATCTGAATTTTTAAATTTTTAAATTTAGGGGAGAAAGATATAGAATTTAGATGTAAGTACACTTAAGATCACTTTGATTTCTAGCAGGAAAGGGACATACATAATTCACAACTTTCTTTGCATTAGATATTGTCTGTGGTTGACAGTAAGGTGATCAGATACCTCACTGGCACATGTGCAGAGACACAGATGAGCTACCAATGTCGGGTTTCTCTCCTCTCTAGCTCGTTCAGGTTTTCCAAGTATCCCAAGTTCCTGAGCTTCATTTAGCCTTTAGGTGGTTGGCTTGTCCTTAGTCAGCCTCCCTTAGTTAGAAATGTGTCTGTCTGTAACAGACAAGGTCGCTAAAACAAGCAGAGTAGATGTATTGGCCTCGGTCACTGAGAGGTCTGGAGAGAAGACAGTTTGCCCAGTGACCTGAAGACAAGATTCCATTAAACTCTCTGGGCCTTTGCTCCTCTTTGTTGCTTCATGGGGCCAAAATAGCTGCTGTGCCCTAGGCACAGAGAAGATGGCTAAGAGATCAACATAAATAACTTCTCTAACTCTAATTTTAACTAAATCACATAGTTAATGAAACAATGATCACTAAATAGTGGCCAGTACATAATCATCTATAAACATTATTATTATTATTATTATTATTATTATTATTATTATTATTATCAGCAGTGGCTCATACTTGCCATCCTAGCCCTTGGGAGTCTAAGGCAGGGGGAATGTTGTGGCATTTGTTGTGATATTTTGCTGTAGCTACCCAGTTTGACACATCCATGCATTCTTACATTGTATTTTATGAGATGTTTCAAATTCATTCTCTTAATTATTTTGCCACATACTAATTGTGAGCCCTTGAGTCAGTCATTGATAGATTCAACCTTCAACATCTGTTCCTCCCACCACAGATGTTTATCATCCACCTGTCTTAGTATCTTTATATATTTTGTGTGTGTGTGCACATGTGAGCATGAGAGCACACCCATTCCAACAAGGCCACACCTCCTAATAGTGCCACTCCCTTGGCCATGGCTATTCAAACTATCACACCTTCCTTTGACCATCAGAGATATCTTTTGGGTGTCTATGAAAATTTTACTTTATTGATCCAATAGGATGAATGTGTAAGGCCATGGCCTGGAGGTAATTGTAGACTCATTTTCATCAGTAGGCTGTGTGAGAAACACAGCCTTTATATTAACCACACATTAAGAGACAGAGGTGGGTATGGTGACTTTTATTTGTTATTCCAGAAGCTGAGTTAAGAGGATCAAGTAAGTTACAGGCCAGCCTACATAAACTTCATAAAGGGACTACATAAAGGGACCCCATTGAAACAATAGTAACAAGAACACAACAAACAAACAAACAAACAAAAGAGATATTTGAAATCATTGACTATCTAGTTACCAAAGTGAGTCCCATCTCAGCATGCTCACTGGTCAGTCCCTGTAGAGGAAGCTGTGCTCCTACTCAACAGAACAGAAACTTTTTGTTTTGGTTTGGTTTGGTTTGATTTTTTTGAATTTTCAAAACACTTGCATCTTCCATAGGATTACCTATAAAACATGTTTGCTTTTTACTACTAAATTTCTTTGAATGCAGAAAGAAAAAAGAGGAATTTCCTGGGTGAAATTTTGTCTCTTTTTGGCTGTAGGATGAGGTGTGGCTTTGATGTGCCAAGGAGAATCAGTCTCAGAAACACCTGAAACCAATAAAGCCTCATCATTAGCATGGGACAGGATTTTCTAACTCTTAGAGAGAAACAAAACACTGGGGCTGCTTCTGGAAGATTCTGATGGCCAACTTGTCTCTGAAGTAATTAAGTTATCAGGCTTCCAGTATCAGCTAGATCCAGTGTTAATGAGGTACTAAAAGGAGCATAAAGGGCCATTAATATTTTAGAGCCCTCCTAGCCCCAAGGAACCATCTTTCCAAACTTGGCCCACAGGGGCACCATAAGGAGGAAGACCTTGAGATGAACGTACTGTTTGAGGAGAGATAAAGAATTCTCTGTCTAGAGGGATGCTGGGAGCTGGTCCCTAAATTACCCCTCTGTGTCCTGGAGAAAGCCAGCAGCTTCAATTCAACAGTTGCTGTTGGTGGGTTAACGTGGAGCAGGAGGGAAAAAGAGTGCCCACCATGTTCCCAAAGTCAGTAAGGACCAAGCCTGGCTAGCAAGACTGAGGCGCTATCTCCTGTATGCCAATAAAAACCCAAGAAAGAGTGGGAAGCAGAGAAAGGAGATTTATTCAAAATGACCACATAGACAAGAAACACAAACAATAAGGTTCACTGGTTTGGGGGCATTGATAAGTTTAGGGGTGACTAGAAGGCAGGAGATATGCACAACTAAACAGTCCTGGCCAAGGTATGATGATGTCCATCACTGACCTATCTGGGCCCTCTTCTGTCCTGGAAGGTGATCTGGTGTGTTGTCAAAGCTGTGAAATCTCTTCCTGGGAAGCAAGTTCCTCCTCTGATTGGCACTGGGGCTTCAGCTCTCCCATCCCCAAGCATGGGGTTCTGGAGAAAATTTAAGTCTTTAAAGTCTGTTGTCTGATAGACAAGTAAAGGATACCATTCACTCCAGAATATAATCACTCTTTCCAGGGTGATCATATCAAGGTGTCTTTAAGAAGTGGAAGGTACATGGCATCTAACATGGTGAGAAGCATATTTCTGGAATGCAGACCCATTGAAAGTAAGACCAGAGCTTTAGTGACTAAAGAGAAGACGTCCATAGAGAGCCTGGTGGTTGGCAGTGGCTCCTGCAAGACTGCCATGCAAGGCAGGTCAAGCATGCTGGCTGAAGGCAGCAGAAGTCTATTCAGTTTACACAGAGGAACTTCAGCAGCAGATGGCTATAGGAAAAGCTGAGGCTCCAGGACTTTGGGGATGTGGTTACTCCCCATCTTCGTTCTCTGTCATTCTCCCATTTCTATGGTTTACAGCATCCCAGCTTTAAGTCCAATTGAATTGGATCAGAACAAGAAGACAAGAAGGAACAACTGGGCCTGGCTTTCTCTTTATTCTGTCTTCTGTGGATGAGAGGAAACCACATGGACTAGCCAGGTACAGGTCCCACCTCCACCTGTTATGACTACATAATTGTTAATCAGTGTGAACCTTGACCCTTAGTTAGCCCTACAACACCAAGGAAGCCTCAAAGCATCAGAGAAAAGCTGAGAACTGTCTGCCAAGATGAAGTCCACATTGCCCTGCAGAATTTTCAGAAGATATAGAACACATCACACTGGCTCAATGCCCTCCTTTGCAATGCATGCCACACCAGACATAGAGGCAAGATGGAAAGGATGATAACCTCTCTGGACATTTGCATTCATGTTGGAAAATAAAAACCAACAAAGCATGCCTTTACTGTGCATAGGCCCTTATGCCAGGTCCTCTGGGAACCAGAGGCAGATGGTTCAGATGTGGGTCTGCAGAAATGCACATATGACGTAGTACATGTGCATATGTGCATATGCACATATGGCCTAGTATAAACTAGAAACATTGAGTATTCAGCATGCAAGTGACATCTGCAGTATCACAGAAAGAATGTGGCATTTTCACTGTAAGAGCGTCATTGAGACACAGACTCCTGCCTACTCAAGATGGAGACACATGGTCAGTCTGTTATCACAATATCCCCATAATCTGTGGGCAAAAATGAAGGACACCTTCATACAATAAGAAAAACTACTATCGTGATCGAGTTCTACATTATACAGTGTTCTCTTGTTTATGGTTCTCCCTTGGCTTTAACATGGTGTCTCCGATTGTTCTTCTCTTGTCACAGGATCTCACTAGGTGTCCCAGGCTGGTCTTGAACTTGCAATCATTCTATCTCAGACTCCCAGGTGGTGGGATTGCAGGCATGCCACTAGACCCTGCTTAGCATGATGTTTTAATATGTTAAGTAATGGCATTTAAGAAAAATTTGCAATTTAAATTATTATGGATGTTATAATTTTTATTCAATTCATATAATCGTATATTCAAAGAGATACAACAAAGTTCCACATGCATATGAAAATATCTAAAATTAAGCAATTTGAACTCATAATTATAAAGGCAAAAAAGATTGTTCTTAACAGAGCAATGGAAATACCACATTACAGTTAATTCAGCAGGGACTGGAGAGTCATTCAGCAGTTAAAAGCCCTTGCTGCTCTTGCAAAGGACCTGGGTTCCACTTCCAACACCCACAATTTGGCTCACAACATTCATAACTTGAGTTCCAGGAATCCTAGTGCCCTAATCTAACCTTCAGAGGAACCAGACATGTGTGTAGTCTATACACATACACAGAAGCAAAATATCCATACGTAGTAAATCTTTGAAAGCTAATCTAACCTTCTTCATTTTGTTTCTACCGGCAGGCCCATTGCACCAAGGTTCTGCCTTTGTCTGGCTGACAATAGAAAAGAGAATTGTGGGGGACCCTCCCTCTTCTTCTCCTCCATATCCTTACTTTTGGAGCAGATAGTTGGCAGATTCATGGGTTATAAAAAATACAAAATACAAGAATAAGGTCCATTAAAGGTTTCCCACATGGGCATATTTCTGGAATACCAGGCTCTTTGTTCTGCATTTGAGCAAGCTGTACTCTCCTGTGCACATGCTTATAGAACCCGGGACCACCAGCCTAGAGATGGCACCACCCACAATGGGCTGGGCCCTCTCTCATTGATCACTAGTGGAGAAAATGCCTTATAGCTGGATCTCATGGAGGCATTTCCTCAACTGAGGCATCTTCTCTGATGATTCTAGATTGTAACGAGTTGACATACAAAACTAGCCAATACACTCACCTTCTGTACCTTTAAGGCTGGTGGTTTTCAAGGGTATTGCAGAGCTTGGAGAGTAGGGATGGAGACAGGCCAGTCCAAAATGCCACAAATCCCACTGTTTATGAGACTTCAAAATTTTTTTCACAAATCCTCTTGTGATTACTGTAACTGATTAGTTTTTAGTTCTGATAAAAGTGCTTTTGACAGTTGCCAGCCGGTTCCCATTGCTTTTGCAGATGTTGGCCATTCTGGGAGCACTTCTCTTATCTGTTGAGGTTTTAAATGCGGTTTATTTATCAAGATAAGAATATAGCACAGCGCCTCACAGTGGTGGCACACGCCTTTAATCCCAGCACTTGGGAGGCAGAGGCAGGCGGATTTCTGAGTTCAAGGACAACCTGGTCTACAGAGTGAGTGCCAGGACAGAGAAACTCTGTCTCGAAAACCCAAAAAACCAAACAAGCTGATTTACAGAGTGGTTGTACCAGCTTGCAATGCCCCCAAGAGTGGAAGGGTGTTCCTCTTTCTCCACATCCTCGCCAGCATCTGCTGTCACCTGAGTTTTTGATCTTAGCCATTCTGACTGGTGTGAGGTGGAATCTCAGACTTGTTTTGATTTGCATTTCCCTGATGACTAAGGATGTTGAGCATTTCTTTAGATACTTCTTAGCCCTGCAAATTTCCTTAGTTGAGAATTCTCTGTTTAGCTCTGTTCCCCATTTTTTGATGGGGTTATTTGGTTTTTTGGAGTCTAACTTCTTGAGTTCTTTGTATATATTGGATATTAGCCCTCTATTGGACATAGGATTGGTTAAGATCTTTTCCCAATCTGTTGGTTGCTGTTTTGTCCTATTGACAGTGTCCTTTGCCTTATAGCAGCTTTGCAGTTTCATGAGGTCTCATTGTCCATTCTTGATCTTAGAGCATAAGCCACTGAGGGAGTTTGCAGCCCCATGGAGGGAACAACAGAGTGAATGGGCCTGACCCCCCCTCCCTTGTTGTCTTGGAGTTTGGACCACCAACCAAAGAATACACATCGAGGGACCCATGGTTGGGTCTCGTTGGCCATCAGGGAGAGGAGAGGCCCTTGGGCCTGAGGGTGTTAGAGGCCCCAGTAAAGGAGAATGTCAAGGTGATGTCAAGGTGGGAATATGGGAATGGGTGGGTGGGTGGGAGGTGGAATTCCCTCATAGAAGTGTGGAGGGGGAGGGGACAGGGGATTTCCAAAGAGGAGAGCTAGAAAAGGGGAAACATTGGATATGTAAATAAAGTATCAAAAATAAATAAATTAATTAAAAAAACAACCAACCAACCAAACAAACAAAAAACAAAAACAAAAAGACAATATAACACAGCACAATCCACTTAGAGCATGCTACAAATGAATTTTGACTCCACCCCGATGCCTGATAGCAATTAAATAAAAGAAATAAAGGTGTGGATCATAGTTCTTCAGTTACAGATGTGATAATATTAAAAGTGATCTCTAAGGCCCTCAGGCCTTCTGCAGGCAACTGAGAGTGTGCAGACTAAAGAGGAAATTTTCTGCCACCCTCCTCATTTTTCCTATGAGGTCATCTGGCCCCTGTGGTTTAGATTAGTGTTCCAAAGGACAACCTGATTATTAATAATGCAGTTTGGAAGGAGATGTGCAGAATATATATATCCCTCCATCCCTCCTCCCCTTCACGTCTGAGAGGGTAGCCCCCCATATCTGTTATTCCCCCAACCCTAGTGCATCAAGTCTCTCACAGGATTAGGCACATCCTTTCCCACTGAGGTCAGACATGGTAGACCTCTGCTACATATGTGCCAGGGGGCCTGAGACTAGCCCATGTATGCTCTTTGATTGGTGGCTTAGTCTCTGAGAGCTCCCAGGGGTCCAGGCTAATTGACACTGTTGATCTTCCTGTGGGGTATGTAGAGACTCTTAAGAGGTTCAGTGCTGTATTGGCCATTGGGAAAACTCCTAAGTTTCAGGGCATGAATACTATGCCCTTCATTGAACATTGGCTTAAAGCATGAATCATAAATTACAGGGCGATTTGGAAGTTGCTGTCTATTCTTTTTCCTTTTTCACATCAATAATAGTCATTGATCTCATTGATTACTTCTTATTACTTGATAAAATACTATGACCAAAAGCAACGGAGGTGAAAAGAGTTTATTTTGGCTCACAGTTCCTGAGGGATAGAGAACATCATGGCAGGGAGGGCAATGCTATGGGGGCTGACATGGCTGTCTGGAAGTGGAGAGATCACATATCATCCACACACAGGAAGTGGAGCCATGGAACAGGAAGTAAGGTCAAATCATAAGCCCTAAGAGCCTGTTTCCTGCCGGACTTTTTCTCTTCTGTTTCTGAAACCATGTTTTCATCCCATGATTGGATGAAAATACCAGTGCCTTTCTATTTGCATTGTTATTGACATATTTCAAAGCCCCCTTAGAGCTGTGGTCATGTCTTCATAAAAGTCCAGTATGGGAATCTGTATATAGCACAGGCTCTGGATGCACATTATACTACTAACTGGGACTCTTGGCTCTATCATAACTCCTGTTGGGTAAGCATTTCAGCATTTCCAAAATCATTGCTTAGTCCCATTAAAATACTTCTTCAGAGCTAGAGAGGTGGATCAGTGAGAAGAGTACTGGCTTTCTTCCAAAGGATTCAAGTTTAATTCCCAGCACTGGCAGGGTTGTTCATAAACTGTCTGTAACTCCAGTCCCAGGGGATTCGATGCCTCCTTCTGGCCTCCATAAATACTGTGTTCATGCACTGCACAGACATACATGCAGACAAAATGCCCATACACATAAAATAAAAAATAATAAAAGTCTTAAAAATATTTCTTCTATTCAATTTAAGATTGCTTTGGAACAAACATATAAAGAATTTTCAAAATCTTGAAAAAACAAACAACAACAAACTTTCCATTCAACTGTCTTCAGTTTACAGCAACCACAAAATAAGGAAGAAAGAACCCAACTTGCAAAATGAGCCTTGGGTACCTGATCTCCCAGCAACTCTTTACATTGGTCATTTCAAGCAATCATGGGCACAACAGTCTTTTAAGATGTAAGTGACATTACTTTCCTTTCACAGCATGAGTACTAGGCCTTGACATTTACAGACTGGAGAACACAAAGGTATTAAACAGGAAAATGGTCCCACTTACAGTCCTATAGAATCTGTGCTCTTTGTAAACTGAGGTGTTTTTTTGTTTTGGTTTTTTTTTTTTTTTTTTTTTTTTTTTTTTTTTTTTTTTTTTTTTTTTTTTTTTTTTTTTTTTTTTTTTTTTTTTTTTTTTTTGGTTTTTCAAGACAGGGTTTCTCTGTGTAGCCCTGGCTGTCCTGGAACTCACTCTGTACCAGGCTGGCCTCAAACTCAGAAATCCACCTGCCTCTGCCTCCCAAGTGCTAGGATTAAAGGCGTGCACCACCACTGCCCCTGGCCCATGTGTGAGTTTTATATTATCATTAGAGAAATGAAGAAAAGGATTCTTCCTTAAGTTCAGATCAAAATCTGCAAAGAAGGGACGTAGTGTAACTAGTCACCCCCATCCCCCAGGATTTGAGACAAGGCTTCTCTGTGTAGCCTTGGCTGTCCAGGGACTCTCTCTGCAGATCAGCCTGGCTTCAGACTTAGAGATTTGCCTGCCTCTGTTCCCTAAATTCTGGGATTAAAGGAATGAACCACTATGACCTGGCTAGTGCTAATTTCTACATCTGCTTATTTTGAGAGGTCTCTAGGGAGTGCTAATTGGCTGGCAGCATCTTCATTCAGGTGTTTCAAGGGTTAGGTAGAAACAAAACAGCTTTCTCTACCATCCTGCCCTTCATTTCTTCAGCAATCTGTTTCAGGGCATTTGATCAGACTGGGGCTCTGAGAATGTGTTATTTACTGAGAAAATCTGTTTCAAGTTGTGGTGTGGCTCAGCCTTAGCACAC
The DNA here is from genome assembly GCA_028551405.1 of Uromys caudimaculatus. Classification (NCBI taxonomy): domain Eukaryota; kingdom Metazoa; phylum Chordata; class Mammalia; order Rodentia; family Muridae; genus Uromys; species Uromys caudimaculatus. The sequence continues at coordinate 25,938,527 of CM052721.1, forward strand.
ACCTTGAATCCCGCTGGCTGAAATATAGACATACCCTTAGTACATACCTTTAATCCCAAACAATGAAGGTAAAGTTAGTTTGTAGAAGGAAGCCCCCAAATTTGAATGGGGTATATAATTAAGTGGCAGACAAAGTGATGAATCAGAGTAAGATTTGACAGAATATGATATTCCCAACTCTCAGGAGAAGGGAGAGGATAAAAGTCTACTTAAAGAGAGAGTAGAGCAGAAAAAAGGGAGTGAGGAGACAATTTTACTAGGGCAGTTGCCCAGAGACAGGTTGCAGAGAGAGAACAAACTAGACACAGGGAAAGACAGAATGAGCCAGAGAATGAGAAGGAATCAGAAGATTAGAACATATTGCCAAAGTTAGTATGAGGTCAAGCAGAGCAATTCAGAAGAGGCAGAGGCAGAGGCAGAGGCAGAGGCAGAGGCAGAGGCAGAGGCAGAGGCAGAGGCAGAGGCAGAGGCAGAGGCAGAGGCAGAGGCAGAGGCAGAGGCAGAGGCAGAGGCAGAGAGAGGAGGGCTAGATTGAATCAATCATCTTTCGGAGGAGTTTTGAGCCAAAAATGTGAGTTGATCCAGCCAGCCAGAGCACAGAAAAAACAAGAACGGGTGAGCTCATTCAGTAGTAAGTCTCAAAGACTGAAAACATTCTAGGCCTTGATAAGATCCAGGACTAGGTCTAAGCCAACTGAGGCAGCAAGCCTCTGAGACTTAATTCAGGAGAATAAAAGTTGCTTTTACAGCCATCAGTAAAGGGTGCACTGTGTGCCACTTTCTACACTGAGCCCTGAAGATATGAGGATCAATAAGTCTGTTTTTGAGATGGCTCAGTAGGTAAACTACTTGCCACACAAGTGTGAGAAAGTGAATTTGATCTCCAGAACCTACATAAAAATACTAGGCACAGTGGTGCACACTTGGAATCCCAGTGTTGATGTGGAGGAGATAGGGGTCTCTGAAGCTTGATGGCCAGTCAGACTAGCTGAGCCAGTGAGCTCCAGAATGTTGAGAGACTGTGTCTCAAAGGAAGTGCTGCAGATGAAGTCTCATTCCAGGTGTTAGCCATGTGTGCTCCCTTCCAATGGGGCTGATTTATGGACCTGGAGATGGTTCCTGGTTTTTCCAAATTCTGTTCCATTACTTTGTAATAAAGGAGACATGTGAAAAAAAAAAAAAAAAGAAGTGGATGATGATAATGTTCCTGAGGATGCTGCCCAAGGAAGTCTTCCATCTCCTATACATATACGAACCCATGTGCATGCAATGTTCCTCACACACATGCACCTGCACACACCCTCTACACCCCCAGAAAGAGGCAAAACAACTTTTATTTTCTGCTAAAAGAAATACAGAGATGTGATGGACAGGGTCAGACTAGAAGGGCTTGTAATAAATATTTGAAAGATTTGAGAAAGGTACCAGAATGGAAGAAAGCTAGATTAGAGGTTCTCAACCTGTGGTCACTGCCCTTTTGGGGGACAAATGAGCCTTTCACAGGAATGGCGTAAGACCATCAGAAAACACACTAAAATTCATAACAGTAACAAAATCACAGTTATGAAATAGTAACAAAAATAATTCTGTGGTTGGGCGTTACCATAAAATGAGGAACCACATTAAAGGGTTGAAGTATTAGGAAGGTTGAAAATCACTGGGCTAGGAAGTGTTCTTCCCAAAGCAAACTCTTTTCTACTAACTGATGGACTCTTGGGGGAAATAGATGAGGCTGAGTTTCCTGTGAGCTGACTGTGGGACAATGTTTGAGGTATAGTGGGTTCACTGAATGAAGGAGGGTGTGGCTAACTTTCAGAGACAAGATTGTCTCCTGAGAGACAGTGGTAGTTACCATTGTTGGTCTGAAGAAGTTGAACTCAAGAGGAGAAAAGACAAGCAGAGAAATGATGTACACAGAGCAGGGAAGAGCTGTATTGGGATTGCAAATGTCAGCAGTAAAATATTCATGAGATAAATGGTAGTAAAATTTTGCTCAAAGGGATGATATAATTTGAACATTTGGGAGAAAGAACAGCAGAAAAATCAGAGCTTGAATGACATACAGATCAATATGTCCAGAGGGAGGAAACTGGGGTGAGCATAACTAATGTCTCACGGCTACGGAGCCATTGAGCCCGCTGGGTGGCACCTGAGGCACCAGCGAGTGGGAGACAGATACCAGGAGACATGTGCCAATTCACACATATCAGACACAAGATTATGATGATGGAGTTCAAATGTCAATGAAGAGGGAAAGGAAAGGATCGTTTATGCTGAGAGAGAAACCTAACCAAAAGTCTGCAGTGTGTATGCGTTTCTGTGGTGTGTGTGTGTGTGTGTGTGTGTGTGTGTCTGTTCATGTGTGGACCTGTTTCCAGGCAAGACTGGACCCAGGGGCATGAACACCAATTATTTCTTTATTGATATAAACTTAGGACACAGAGTCATACGTAAAATGCATTCACAAGGTCCAATGGCTTGGTGTCTGTTGTTAAATTCACCAACACCCTTAAGTTTACACAGTTTGAGAATTCATTTCTGTGATGTCCCATCTCCATCTTTCTCTCTTTGGCCATGAGTCCCCTCCACTGTTGTTGTTTCCTCCTTGGTTCTGTGACTACAGCTACCTGAACACCAGGCATATGTCTTGCAGAACAGAGTGCATCCTCTCCCTGTGCCCTTGTTTGGATCTGTGATTGTGACTGGCCCCTGCTGGAGGACCTCTGTTCAATATACTATCAGCTCTGGACAAGGGGATTTGGTATGACGAATGGCCAGATTTGACTGAACTATCCATCATGCTGAATGAGTTCAAAACAACTCATTGTCCAAAACAACAAACAGCCAGATTTGTCTGAGAGGTGGGGAGACAGGGTTCAGAAACACTGACTCTACCATAGAGGACTGGGTTTGTTTGATTAAAAGAGGTGAATTCGGGGAAATAATGTTTAAAACTTAAAATTACCTTGGTAGCTTTCCTCATCCCATTAAGCACACTGTGTGTCTAGAGAACTTACAATTGGCTTCATGAAAAATGGTGGTAGAAAGAGGTCTGAGTTCCCTGACAAGGACACCTTGCAGTGTTTACTACAGAAGATGTTGTCTTGTAGATGATTTCACTAACAGTGCTTTACTTTGTGGATTTAAACTTTGTGGTGGTAGGAAATGGATCTGCATTCAGTAGGTACCACACTTCCAATTCTGGATTTAATCTGTCCCTGATGGATCTATCTATCTATCTATCTATCTATCTATCTATCTATCTATCTATCTATCTATCTATCTCTATTTATCTATTTATCATGTACCTACCCATTTATCTAACATTTCTATTTATCTACCTATCATCTACCTATTTATCTATCTATCATCTCTCTATATATTTACCTATCATATGTCTATATACCTATGTAACATTTCTGTCATTCGGTCTACCTGTCATATACATAATAGTTTTTGAGGCAGAGTCTCACGTAGCCAAGCTGGCTTCAAACTCACTATGCAGCCAAGGCTGGACTTGAACTCCTGATTCTCCTACCTCCAGGCCCCAACTGATAGGATTATAGCCCTTACCACACCAGCCACTACACTCTTTTTATGAAGTTGTGTAACTATGAAACCTATTGTAGGCAACCAGACCATAATGAAAATAAACAACCAACACTTGGCAGTACAATGTTACTAGTTGTCCTTTGGGTTGATAAGGCACAACTGAAAACATACACACACACACACACACACACACACACACACACACACACACACACACACATTTGTGTGCATGTGACTTACATGTTTTTTTTCCTGCCTATAGCTTTATTAAAATAATATCATCATAAGTCAGGGAATATGTTATGTGTTTAATGATTATTGGCTTTAATCCATGGAAACCTCATAGAAATCTTGTCAGGATGAGATAATGGATCTAGAACTAGGTATCAGTGTGTTAAGTGAAACAGGCTAGACTCAGAACACAAATACCACATTTCCTCCTCGTGTTTGGAATTGAGATAAAAAAAATGACAGGACAGGAGGAGGGGAAACTGGAAAGAGGATGCAGAGGGAGAAGAGCACAAGAGAATATAATTTGAGATTTTGTGTAGTAGCCTCATCCACTGAACCATTGCCTCTAAGAATAAAGTACCCATGAGAGTCAGGGGTAAACAAATATCTTATGTCTAGGGAACTTGCAAAATTCTTGAGGTCTCTCCCCAGATTTATAGAAGCCATGAACAACAGCTGAGGAGGAGACACTGACCAGCATAGCTGCCAAGAGGAGATTCTTAGACTCACGGAACAGCCTGCAAGTGATACAGAGAGCATCCTGGGTGCAGCTTCTGCAAGTTCTCACCCATGTTGAGTCGGCTTTTCAGTAGTGTAGCTACTTTTCAAACATCCCCGTCCTATCAGCAACTGCCCTTACAGCCACAATCCTGTATGAAAACTCAATATGCTCACTGGCTCACCAAGTTGGACGTGTGTGTACTCATTAATCTGATTTCTGGTAATTCCCCAACTAGTATGAGCATATGTGTGCATTGTATCTCCTCAGGAAAAGCCTCATAGAACATGTTATAATGATGTCACAATGAAAGCCATTTACTTTATACAACTAATACATGGTGTCAAAATAGGAAGAAGTATCACACACCGACATAAACAAATTCCCTTTCAAATTAGGGCTTCTTTGCTGCATTCTGCCTTTTCCCTAAGAACTCCCCATGACTCTGCAAACCACATCCTTAGAGATTCTAGAGAGGTCTGAAGGTCTCTCTCCAAGTACCAGCAGGGAGGAGAAGGGAGGGAAACTCTCCTCACATCCCAAGAACCAAAATCAGCCACCTGACTGTTCCTGGACCAATTGGCAGGAAGAGGCCAGGTGAAATGGTTCCATTCCGTGTGAAGTTCATGGAAGATTTACTCAGCTGCATGCTGGGAGAGCAGGAGTCTCTAACAGTGCCAGTCATAGAACCTCTATGGAACAGCTCCAGGATCATTGCCTATAAAACAGCCTGCAAATAATCGAGTGTCTCTTCAGAGAGATGTCAGCACATACAAAATCTTTGAAAGCAAACTATGATGTTTGCTCTTTGATGTAAATATTTTGAATTTGTATGTATATACAAGTATGCATAATGACCACATAATGCAGGGGCTATCACTAAAAGAGGATTGTAGCATGAAAATTTAAAGTCAGCCTCCTGTTGAGTTTTTACTTGATTAGTAATATTATAAATGGTACATGTTAATATAGCAAAAATATTGGTGATGTCATGTAATGTGTAAAGTTCAGCAAGTATTAATTATGGATATGAAATATGTAAAAAGGTAAATTCTACTGGTGTTGATAATCTTATTCTGTTTAATTTTTTGTTATTAATATGACATCTGGCAACTATGCAGAAAGCACACAGCACTAAGAAGCAAGCAGAGAATCACACACAATCCTGGGTCTCCTGTAAAAGCTGTGAATGCCACCATGCTGGGTAAGCAGGTTGACAGCCAGGCTCCCTGTGTTCAGGAACACAAACAGAAGAGTGAAATCCAGTTTCCAGGGAAATCTCTACTTTCATTCTGAAGGCTATTCTGAACTCTTGAATAGCAGCCAAAGCACCAGCTTTTGAGGCATCCAGTGGAACTCAGGTCTGTTGTATGTAAAGTTCACTGTGTGTTCTGGTAAGCACACCTGGGGAATGGCAGAAATGGTTGTGTCTATATTAAAAGGGATTATTGAAATTTTGCATTCTCGTCTGCTCTGAGGGAGCATAACCAATAACCACTTCAATGCACAAGAGACAAAAAAGGGGGATGATTTTGAGGAATGACTCAGAGGTTAAAAACACCACTCCTGCAGAAGCGCCAAGTTCTATTCCTAGCATCCTGCATTAAGAGGCTTACAGCCACCTGTAACTCCAGCTCCGGAGATATGACGCCTTCTTCTGGAATTTGCGGACACTGTAAGCATGTGCACATACATCCTCACATACCTCTAGGAATTTGAACTTTGCTCCTTTCCCATGCTGCATGTCAGACTATGTAGTTAAGAGGACCTTGAGGCAGTGAGTCACAAGGAAAGAATCAGAGAGTGTAAGATGAATGTATGCTTGCTTCCCAATTCCCTCTGTCCTCTACACTGAGCCCAGAACTGGGTCTGTGAAATATGGGCAGGAGCTGTACAGCTATCTATCTATCTGTCTGTCTGTTGGTCTGTCTGTGTATCTATGAATCTATGTATCAATCATCTATCTATGTATCTAACTATCTCTGTGTTTGTGAGTGTTAGAGAGATAGAGAAAAGGAGAAAAAGAGAGACTGTGAGAAAGATAGCAAGGATAAAAAAGAGACACAGAGAAAGAGGCAATGAAAGGCAGAAACAAAGAGCAGAGAACTAGATTAATAATTTTATCATGGTGGTCTGAATGCCAAGGAACAGGGTTTACAGGTGGAGTTTCCATCTGTAGCAAGCTTCATTCAATTTTTCTTCCAATGGTGGGCTCAGGAAAAGTCTGGTATTGCCACAGATTCCACCCTGTCCTAACCATGGTGATCAGGAGTCACAGTGCATCCACACATTCTCTGGGACATTGTGTGGACACTTAATGCTTCCCATAGACACTCAGGTGTGTCTATGGTCCGAAGACTCTTGAATCTTGAGAACTACTTATGGGGAGAAAGAAATAAGAAGGTTCACATTCTCTTGCCAAGGGGGCACATTTGGCATTTATCAGGTCTCATCAGTTTCTGTCTTTCAAAAGCCCTCTTTTCTACTTTCTGTTTGTGAGACAGGTGGACTGAAAGGCACCATTTCTGTTCCCTTGTCATCCTTTAGCTGAAACCACAGAGATGACTGCTGTTTACAGCTTTATGTCTTGAACTGACAAATGTGATTACATGAAATTAAAAAGCTTCTGCAAAGTCAAACAGATGGCCAGTGGGGTAAATAGACAATCTTCAGGATGGAAAAAATTCCTTCCCAGCTAGACCACATAAAAACTGCTGAAAAGTAAACAAGATACACAGTATTTATTCTTTCTTTTGTTCTTTTTTTTTCTTTTTTGGGGGGAGGGAGTATTTTTTCTCCTTCATGGAACCTATACTAAGTAATCTTGATTTTTAAAGATTTTATCTTTATGTATGTATGTGTGTGTGCCATATGTGTGAGTGCAATGCCCAAAGAGGACAGAACAGGGGTCGGGTCCCTTAGCACTAGAGTTACAGGTGGTTCTGAGCTTCCTAATGTGGAAGCTGAGTCCTCTGTAAAAGTGTCATGTGTTCTTAACCTCTGAGCCATCTCTCCACTCCTTCCCCTATTATCAATAGACTTAATAGACTAAAAACTCTACAGACCCTCTCTTGGTTTCTTCTTTGAGAACCTCTTCATCCTGTTAGGATGGTTTCATCTTTTATATGATCGATGTATGTACCGCCCCTGACTCCTGAGCTTGTAGTCTCATACTCCAGCTCCTGTAAGGTTTGCCTTGAGGCAAACCAGTACAGGAAGTTGGGACCTCACCAAGAAGATACCTCTTATGCATTCTTGACACTATTTGGTGAATACAAAGGCTTGGATATTTTACCAAGTTTATAAGCATTGGTCCTTTTGAAATCTCCCAATTAAGGAATAAAACTGGTAAGCTGAGCCTTCCTACAAGTAATCATGTGGGAAACTGCATACTGAGACTTGAGCCTAGATGCCCTCAAATACTGACATGGAATTGGAGAAGACATTTGTCTATAATAATGGACTAGAGCTACACTGAAAGTATTGTGTGTGTGTGGGCAATATTTCTCATTTTCCCATATAGGTAGCCATTGAAGAGGATCCAAAAGTAATGAGCTCTGAATGCCTGCCATCTCTGAGTATACTGGAGTGTAGATGAGAGGCCATGTCGAGGCATCACTGGGAAGATGGTTATATCTGAGGTCATCTTGTCATCCTGGGATTCTTAGATGTAAATCAGCATTGAGTCTGTCTCTCAGAACTCATGAGAACTGCTGAAGAAATACAACTAAACACAAGTCTAATCAGGTGACCAAGAAAACTCTTTCTTAGAGACAGGAGAAACCAAACAATTGACTGTGGTGTTCAAGAAACAGGAAGAAATCATGACTTTTCTACAGCAAGATGGGCACAATATGGAACATACGTTTGCACAAGATAATGGGGCCTGGTGACACAGGTCTGTCATTCCATGGAAGGCAGAGGCAGGAGGATTGGTGCAGTCACCTCAGCCTGTAGTTCCAGGCCTGCCACCAAATTCTAGATGAACCTTGGACAAGTTAGTCAGAATGTCTCAAAAATAAAATTAAAGAAAAGCTAGAGATATAGATCAGGGACATAACATGGGATTCTAGGTCTAGTTCGCAATGTGTCAATCAATTAATCAGTATGAAAATAAGGTGACAACCAGCTCAAAGCTAGAAAATTTGATGCCCCTTTATTATACCCTGGATAAAGTCACTAGATATTTGGAGTATCTGTGATTTCTAATTGCCTTTATCTGAAGGCAAGCATGACTTATGTTCTCTCTTTACAAGATACAGTCTGGAGTTGGATGCCAGAAGAAGCCAGGCATCTATCTGGCAGAAACAGTGGCTCACTTCTTTCATGTTCACACCACCTCATAGATGGCTCCCACATCCTGGATAAAAATCTTGCTTGGTTGTACATCTGGAAAAAGGCTTGTTAACTTTTCAATAGTTTTACATACAACTCAAAGAGGCAGATAAAAATGCACAATTAGATTTTCCAAAGTGATCACTCCAACAAAAAAGAGAGTTTCTGGTTTTTTATACAAAGGATAACAAAAATATATCTCTCTTGTTTTTAATTTTTACCTGGCCATACGGATCTGCAGCTGTCTGCTAATGACTGCATATTTTGTTTATATATATCCCTTCTGTGAGACTGAATCTTCTGAAGGTAGAAATATATCTTTATTTGTTTTGTATTCTCAGTTCTCTCCACTGGGTGCTGCATAAATTCTTCATTTCATTATTGCTGTCCCAACATGCAAAGAACTCAAAACAGTAAGAAAACACATAAACCAATTTAAAAACGAACAGGGACTAGATTAGATATTTTTGTTTCAGAGTGGGGCATGCAACTAACCAGAGATATGTGAAAAATATGTTCAGCATCATTTATGGTTAGAGAAATGTAAACTAAAACCTCATATGTATGTTAGAGTGGCTATTATAAAAAAATGGGAAAGATGTGGAGAGCGGGGCCCCTCTCACATTGCTGATAGGGAGGTGAATTAGTATTGACTTTATGGAAACAGTGTGGAGGTTCCTCACAAAACTGAAAAGATTTTTCCATTCAATCCAGTTCCACTGCTGTGTATTTATTCCAAGGAAACAAATCCAGTTGTTGAAGACAGTCTTGACACTTCCCATGCTTATTGTAACATCACTGATATTAGTCAAGATTCAGAATCTACTGTAGTTTTGTCAGTTGTTGGCTCAAAGGTGGTTTAGCTACATAGTCTAGGCTGGCTTCACCTTCATTGCAATTCTCCTGCCTCAGTTTCATGTGTGATGGGATTACAAGAGTGCACCACCATGCCTGGCATGACTCCATTTTGATTCTGACATTTCATCCACACCCTTCTCTCTCCACAGTCTTCTTTGAGTAACCACCTAATGGTTTGATATTGACCATTCCTCTTCATGAAGATGACATCTGTCCTGGTTGGTTTCATATGATCCCACACCGGGGGAGAATTAACAGAAGTCCAAGAGTCAGTGTTAATAAATCTCTTCTTGCCAATTCTGAGTAATTAAGAAATAGAACAGGAGCCTGAGGAAAAGCAGGTCCAGCAATAGGCCCAAAGTGGGATCCGGCTCAAGGGTAAGCCCCAAGTCCTGACCCTATTACTGAGGCTATGGAGCACTCACAAAAGGGACCTATCATGACTGCCCTCCTAATGTCCCAACAAAGAGCTGAAAGAGTCATATGTAGAAATTTACACCCAACCAATGGAGAGAGTTGCTGATCCCTGTGGTTGAATTAGGGGAAAGCTGGAAGAAGCTGAGGAAGAGGGCAACCCTGTAGGAGGACCAGCAGTCTCAATTAACCTGGACCCCTGAGATCTCTCAGACACTGGACTACCAACCAGGCATCATACAGCATCTGATATGAGGCCCCAACAAATATACAGCAGAGGACTGCAGGGTCTGGGTTTAGTCAGAGAAGATGCACCGAACAGTCAAGAGACTGGAGTCCCCAGGGAGGTTAGAGGTCTGGTGGGTGAGGGGCAGTGGGTGGGGACATCTTCATGGAGACAGGGGGTCAGGGAGGAGGTATGGGATGTGGAATAGCAGGAGGGTAGACCGGGAGTGGAATAAAATCTGGAGTTTAAAATCAATCAATCAATCAATCAATAAATGAATAAAAGATTAAAAAAGAAATAGAAGTTAGGAATCCTAAACCAGGCTTATCTGGAGTCTCTTCCCAAATTTAACTCTGTCTGCCCTGTGGGTATCCTAGCATCCTAAAAATACTGCTCAGGACTGGGCAATGGTGGTGGTACGTGCCTTTAATCCCAGCACTTTGGAGGCAGAGGAAGGTGTATCTCTGTGAGTTTGAGGATATTCTGCTCTGCAGAGTGAGTTCCAAAACAGCAAGAGCTACACAGTGAAAACTTACCTCAAAAACAAACAAACGAATACTACTCAGGTCATTTTGTTAGAAGTTATACTTACAAAAAGCACCCACAAATACAGAGAATACAGAACACAACCAACAAGAGAAGGTGTTTACAGACATTCTAGGTTGAAAAATAAGTCTTTATTGGAGTCATTTCCATCACGTTTGATTACAAATCTTCAGAAAAATACCCAAACTGTAGATGACAGAATGCTTAGAACATTGTAGAACAACCATATCATTACTTTTTTGGATGCTCAGCAAGTGATAAATTAGGCCAGGTACTTCAATTATATACAGCATTTTAAGGTAAGAGTTGGGATAGGCAGCAATGGACCATTGGGCTTCCCTAATTTTCTTTTCAGAAACATATTTGAGTTTATTTCAGAGCAAAGGACAGGCAAATGTATCAAGAGAAGGCTACATTTGAATTCAAATAGACAAAAGACTTTTTTTTCTAATAAAGTAGGTTTATAGATGTGTGACTGGTGAGCTGAGAGAGGCTCAGTTTGAACTAGTATGTTGGATTGGGGCAACTCTGATTTACTTTGTGTAAACATAATAGTCATGATACAATTCAGAATATGTGAAATAACCTGGACAAAATTAGCATCATTAACAATTATGGTTTGGAGGACACCAGCTTGGTAAAGTGGTGTCCTGAGCTTTACATTTGTGAAACATAAGTTCTTTCAGAATACAAAATAGAGACAATTGGCATCAACTCTACATATGAGTCTCTTGCATGTAGACATAAATCTAACTTCTACAGTGAAGCAAAATTTGAGAATCCACACCTCATCAGGACACCAGGTCTATAGCAACAGCAAAGACCAAACCTTGCTCCTTTTACAAATTTAGACAAGTAGGCTAGTGGCCACACGTGGTTTCATTTTCTGATTCACAAGTGTGTCTCATAAATACAATAACAAAATGATTATTTAGACAAGGGAAATCCATGTGGACCTGGTTTTAGATAGGAGGGTTGTTTTGGTGTTTGACAGTTAATGTGGGGGAGCTCAGCCTATGGCAGATGATGTCATCTCTGGGAAGGTGGTCCTGGGTGCTATAAGAAAGCAGACTGAGTACGTTATGGAGAGCAGAGCAGTAAGCAGCATCCCTCCACGGCTTCTGCTTAGGTTCCTGCCTCCAGGTTCCTGCCCTGAGCTCCTGCCTTGGCTTCTCTTCATGCTGTACTATGATGTGGATATGTAAGCCAATAAATCTTTCCTCTCCATGTTGCTTTTCAACATGGTGTTTATCACAGCGATGGAAACCCAACTAAGACAGCTGCCCAAATAGCAAGGTTTTTATTACAACAGTTGTGTGGCTTTTAACTTCTCAATCCTTATTTTTTATGACAGTTCTTAAGTGCTATAAGCTCCCATCTAGCCCAACATCCACCAGAGGTAGTGGAAAAGAAAGATTATTATGTTACAGAGGAAGTGGACCTGTTCAGAAATGGTTTTTTGGAGCAAATTCCATCTGCACTGTCAGGAAATCAGCAGTTCAGTTCACAGGTCAGCAGTGACAGCTTGATCCACTAGCAAACACTTCATGGATATCCAGCAGACCAGTTCGGTAGTTTCAGGATAGCAGCAGTGGTGGCATGACCTAGCAGGAACAGCCAGACCTTAGCTGAATCGGCATGAATCAACTGGAGGGATTAGGACCACCAGAAGCACCGGGAATATTTCTTGGCTGCACCTTTCTTGACAAAGAGAAGATCAGCAAAGACACAAGACTGAGAAGCTTTGCAGAGCTAGCTCTACAATCACAGCCCTCTCACAGTCCATTGAGTCCTATTTATACTCCCTTCAAATATCACACGTCCTCCACAGGTCTTTCCTCACCACATGTGTTTCCTTAGTATGTGAGTCTGTCTTAGCAAAACTCCACATGAGTCTGTATTAGCTGATATCACTCTGCCAATCAGCCCAAATCCACAAAACCAGCAAGAAGCCACCAGCACAGCACCAGAAAATTTTGGGTGTTTCTCTCTATGGAGTCTTTCTATGGAGCTCAACTACACAATGTAATGCAGACCAATACATGCATGTTGTTAGTGAAAAATCCTTCATCATGTGTCCTTCCATGTGCTTATTTTAGAAATATATCCTTTCACCTGTGTTTGCTTCAGGAGAACACTTCTTCATGTGTTTGTCCCAGCAAAACACCATCTGACACAACTGACTTTCCAAAGAACCCTCAAGTTTCCACTGCAGTGCTGATTACAGAAATCAGAGATGTTAAAATTTTATATTGGCCAATTTAGTATGCTTTCTGCACAGCAGGAACATGCTTGTTCCCCCTCCCTACACCCATAGCATCTGCTATTAGAAGGTTGAATCACAATACATTCCCTTATCTATCTCTGGCAGGAGGGAAGCCAGAAGTCACTGCTGCTGGCCAGAGGAAAATGTTCTTTGTTTTGGAAAACAACAAGTTGTATTTGTGTATATCAGAGCCAATGTAAAGGAAAAAAAATGCCCTTAAATATGTTTCATTTTGTCTGGAATTTTGTTTTTAAGATTTTTTTAAAATTTATTTATGTGTAAGTGTATGTATCTGTGAATGGGTATGTGCATGTGAATGCAATGTCTACAGAGGCCAGAAGAGGGTGCTAGATTACTCTGAAACTGGATGTGAGTCACCCAATGTGTGTGCTGTGAACTAAAACTCTTAACTGCTCAGCCACCCTACCCAGCCTCTTTATAATTATATATATATATATTTAATATTATATATAATTATATATATATATAATATATATATATATAATTATATATAAATAAAAACCCAGGTGTACATAGAAAGGAGATTTCATATGCAAGGCAGTATTCCCAGTATGTAATTGTGACATGTAGCTACAATACTAACAGAGGATATTGCGGAGAGGTGCTTCTGAGACTGTCTCCCAGGATGCAACTTTAGGTGATCTCACGTTTCATTTTGCCAAACACTCATCAAGAAACAAGGTGGCCCAGACTAAAGCAGTTAGTGTGCAGCTTCTCAGATGCTAGGCTTGTTACGAAGTAAATTACAACAGCAGAGCAGTGATATTTATATGATTGTGCCTGCCACTCCATTGCCCCCGCCTATAAAGAGCCACAGTGTACACACCCAGAGAGGGGAAAATAAGAGAAGAAAGGCAGAAAGCTTTTCCAGATACCATCATAAATAAGTGTTTTTGTTGTTGTTGATAGTGTTTTGTGCTGATGTTAGAAAGACCAGCTCAGGAAATCAAGCATATTTGTGGCAATGAATTCCCCAGCATGGGGCCCTAATGGGAGATACCATATCTGCCTGTGGCTGGCTATCTGATTTCTGAGGCAGAATCAAAGCTGAAATGAGAGGATGAAGTGTCTATTCTGTTGTGTAAACAGAAAGTGAATTAGGGAGGAAGGGCTTTCTGTTCTATAAAGCCTAAAAGTCACTTAAGTGGATGGCAGTATTTGAGAAGATGGAGCTTTCCAAATGGCCACGTGCTCAACCCTCTGCCTGGGAGCTGCTTAGATGTTAGAATGGAGGAATGGAACAAGTCTCCTATGTGGGCAGACATCCCCGAGGCTAGATGTGCTGGGAGGCCTGGTGAATGGGGTGCTTTGGGTAGTCAATGGGCACAGAGGAAACATGGGGTAAATGGAGCTATTGTCAGAAGCTGAGACTTTTCCTAAAATACAGCAACTTGTATGAATCAACTAACTTAATTCTTCCAACTTCAAAAGATGAGTTTGGCTGTGGTCCAATCTTCTAGATAAAGAACACCAAACCGTCAAGAATCTATTCTTTACATAAAAAAATTACTTTAAGCATATGATTATTTTGCCTGCGTGTATGTCTGTAGTACATGCATGTAGTGCCCACCCCCAAAAGAGAGTGTCAAATCCCCTGGAAATCATGTTAATAGGTGGTTGGGAGCTCTCATGCTGGGAATCAAGCCTGGGTCCTCCTCTGCAAGTGAACTTAACCATTGAGCCTTTTTTTTTTTTTTAACCTACCACAGGTTTATTCTTTAAAAATTCTCTCTCTCTCTCTCTCTCTCTCTCTCTCTCTCTCTCTCTCTCTCTGTGTGTGTGTGTGTGCACACACACAGACACATGCATGTGCATGTACATGTGATATAGTGCTCATATAGAAATCAAAGGTCAACTTGTCTTACTTCGTTCTCTAGTTCCACAGTATTAGTCCTAGGGATCAAACTCAGGTCATCAGCTGGCAATAAGGATGTTTTGATGCTGAGCTTCTCTTGGCAATGAGCTTCTTTACATCCTGAGCCATCTCAGTGGTTCAACCATTTCTTTATGAAAAGTAGGAGATTTGGACCCAAGCAGTATGTTATTAATATTTAGATGCTTTGCATCACTTTTGCTAAAGGAAGAGAGTAAAGGTCTCTGGTATACCCAAATTCTGGATCCTGCAACATGCCTTGTTATCTGCAAATGCACTGAGCCATATCGACAGCTTTCCTGGGACACATGAAAGACTTTGGGCTGCAGGTTGGACCTGCCTGAAGATTGTTGCAGACTTGCAACACTCTGTCATTAAATTCTCCTTGAAGTTACAGAACAAAAGGTGGGCTTGGGGACAGCTCAGAGACCACAGTGCTTGCTTTGGATTCAGAGAGCTCTGAGTTTCAAGCACTGAATAAGCCAAGGGTGGTGGTTCATGTCTATAATCTCAGCACCTGGAGATGCAGGCAGGAGGATCAGGGGTTCAAGGTCATCATCAACTACATATAGAGTTGGAGGTCAGCCTAGGTTACATGAGATCTTGTTCTAAATAAATAAATAAATAAATCCTTGAATAATATGCCTTAGAACTGGCACAGATATGGTCCAGTGAAGCTTCATAAAGTGGGTGGGGGTCTGAATGTGACACGTGCCTCCCTCCTTCTACCACCCCTCATGAATACACCTTCATCCTCTGCTGTTCAGATATACACACCAAGATGGGGGCTGTTTGCTATCAGATTCCTGAGCCTTAAGAAGCCTGTTATAGGAATGTACTGACTGTCTCTCTAGTGCCTTTGTCCTTGACTTTGTTCTTGACAAAACACAGGCACACTGTTTTGTGAGCCATTTGTTCTCCAGGGTCTTGAGTGAGAATTCACCTAAATTCTCCAAAGATGAACAGATCATGCATTTAGACAGACTCTGTTTTCCTTCCCCATTGCTTTCCACTCTCCTTGGAGATGCTTATTTCCTAATTGAAATAAAAAAAACACACAAAAACAAAACAAACACCTCATGTTCTAGCCAATGTTCAGCATGAGAGATTTAAATGCCTTAGCAATTTAGTAAAAGTAAATTTTATGGCTTAAATCTAAAAATCTCTCCATGCTTGGAATGCTTATTACTTATGGTTGGTGATATTTGGGGAGGCTATGGAACCTTAAGGAGGTAGAACTCTATTGGCAGAAGTATATCAAGTGAAGGAACTTTAATGGTGGTAGCCATACTGTGATTCTGGTCCTACACTCTCTGCTCCATAGTTCACAGCCATATGACACTGAACAGCAGAGGCTCCTCCTCTCAGACACCCTTCCATACGTTCCCCAACATGAGTCCTAATATGCTTCCTTAAGTATTCAGGTCACAGCCATAAAGAAAAACAGCAACCAGCTTCCAAAAAAAAATTACAAGAAAGAAACATTGTATTAACTCTGTCACAAAATCCTACTATACAAAAGGTGGCATTGTCTGGGGAAAGAGGCCACTTGACAAAGTACTTGCTGAGGACTTGAATTTGATCCCCAGATCCAAGATAACAACAATGAGGGCATGGCGGTGTAAGGCAGTAATCCCAGCACTGGGCAAGTGGAGACAGATGGATACTTGGGGCTTACTGGCTAGTTAGTTTAGCCCAATTGGTGACCTATGGGCCAGTGAGAGACCTTGCCTCAAAAAACAAAACAAAACAAAACAAAACAAAACAAAACAAAACAAAACAAAACAAAACAAAACAAAAAAAAAGCAGCAACAACAATGTGTGTGCTCATTTCGAGGATGATACCTGAAGTTGTCCTCTGACTTTCATGTGTATGTATGCATACATATGCAAATACACACACACACACACACACACACACACACACACAGACACACACACAGACACACACACGTAAGAAAAACAAAATGATGACCTTGAGCTGGACAAGGATTTACTCTGATTCATCTAGAGTCAGCATTATAAAATGTGAACCCAACCAAGCTATCATTTGCTTTATGCCTCTTTGTGAGCCAAATTCCCCACATCTGAATCCAATCTTACTGTGTACATGATTGAACAAGGCCATGCCTTTAGGTAACTGCTGGTATAGATATACATGGGAGAAGGTTTTAGTTGGTGCCACCTTTGAAACTCCAGCTTTCCTCAGCCTCCAAGGTCAAGAAGGAAGGATAGTACCTGTTATCTGTAGAATCTATGCTAGAAGATCTGAAAGCCCACCTTGCACTACTAATAACATTTATGCTTAAATTCTATTTACTCCCCATAAATCTCTGTCTCTATCTCTCTCTCTCAAGGTCTTTGCCCATAAACTCCCTCTTACCTGAGGATGGCCTTCAACTCCAGGTTCTCCAGCCTCTACCATCTGAGCTCTGGGATTATAAACTACAAAGATCAAATCCAGGACTTTGGGCATGCTAAACAAGCTCTGTACTCTCCGAGCTACATCCCCAGCCCTGTTGAACTCTTTGAATATACAGACTTGTGATGAACACAGGACAGATATTCTTCCGCTAAGTTCAAGAGCTTAGCAGAGGAGGAAACCACACTATTTCACAGGAGAAGAAAATGAACAAAATCAGAGAAATGGACTGACAAGCTTGTCAAGCCCAGCAACCTGGGTTTCATCTCTGGATACATGGTACAAGAAGAGAACGGACTTCCACAGATTTTCTCTGACCTCCACAAATCCCACACATGTACCCGGGTGAAGGCATGTGTGCACACATAAGTGAATAATAAATGTAATCTTTTAACAATTAAAATGAGTTGCCCCTGTTTTAATTAAGAACTTGCTTCCTAAGGAAAATAAAACCAAAGCATGATGAACAACTGGCTCCCTTCATATTTATAAATGTGGACACAAATGTGTTTTCCTATAAATTATGCCTCCAAGATGTAGGTTGTGGAAAACACCCCCTTGGGTTCTAAATTTTGTAACAAGATCTGTCCTATGTTCCAACTGTATCGTTAATGTGCCATGGCCTCAGTGGTGTGCAGGAGGACCGAGACACTTTAATGAGTGCAACCATGTGTAAATTAGCTGATGGAGTGTCATATAACAGAAGTGGACTTTGATGTTCTGAAAGGAGTTTGAAACATCATGTGATGCTTCTGAATCAAATTCAGGTGCAATGAATCAGTCTCTTGTTTGAGATGATGCTATGTCCAGTATTCTTCATTAGGAAGATGGGCTCTGCTTGGAGTATCTGAGTAAAGGCAACTTACAGGGAATTGGCAGGCTTAAACACACACCAACCTTGGTGTAATTCAGGGGACTTTGCTACAAGCTTAACAACAGAACAGAGTTTTAGGACTGACAACAGTGACCATAAACTAAAGTATGCACAATCGCCATTCCTGTTTAGACAGCTAAAGAAGAATATCCAAGTAACAGGCATATCTTGCTTTAGACAAGCAATCATATGTGATCAGCTTGTCTAGCACACAAAGACTTGATGGGAAGTAAATGACACACGTACATGTGTGACTTTGTACAACAGTGCCAAAAGAAAACATGTGTGAGCCTCAGATGTTTTCTTAAAGAGTGACTGTGGTGTACCCAGCCCCTATTGATACATCTACAACTTAACCCTTATACCCAAGGCTCAGAAAATCATTGAAGAGGGAATGGAAAGATTGTACGAACCAGAGGACCAGGATGCCTGCTGCTAGACAGTATCTTATAGACATGAGAGGGACCTGCACCCATGGGATCTAACCATATGGTCACCTACACAAGACTTACCCAATGACAAGATAAGTTGACATGCCAATATGGATAGGAGAATATCACAAGGTCCCACCCCTAGATGAAAGGGCATAGACAATCAATGGCTGCTAAGAAATAGAGTCTTCTCCATGGATGAGTCTCCTGGTAGGTTATCCTATCTCAAGGGGACTTCTCTAACACGTCTACATATATGAGAAGCACTGAATGGATTCAATAGAATGTAGGTGTGTATGACATTATTGTTACATATATGCTTATGCTATCATGTTATTGTATATATGCATATATAATGTTATTAAATAAGAAGGGGTAATGAATTTGAAA
>CM052721.1:25957964-26020304 GCA_028551405.1 Uromys caudimaculatus
AAAAAAAAAAAAAAAAAAGAATCTATACATCCAAAAATTAACACAAAATTGACATTTACTACAGGGCCTGGCAGAGTTTAAAAGTTCTTATACTGCTTAACTGCACTTTAAAAATCCCTCTGGGAAGGCTTATGTCCCTCTAACCTGTCTCAGAATCACTGACCATCAGGGACGTCAAACCTTGTGACTTTAAGACATGGCATTGTTATCTTCAAATCTGTTAGGGTGTCTTCATAACCAGCTCTTCTGGAATCTGGAATACAAAGTGTCAGTGCCATGGACTGGATGATTTTAAAGAGAGAAACATATCTCTAATAGTGGAAGAGGCTGAGAAGTCCTAGATTAGTGAATCTGCAGATCTGATGCCTCCTAAAGGTTTTCTTGGTTCATAAATACCCACCCTTGGGCTAGGCATGTAACCCAATGGAGTGGATTGTTTGTTTCAAATGTGCAGGGTAGTGGTGTGATCCAATCTACCACATTTGTGCCTTCAGATGGCAGGTGGAGTAGGGAGCAAGAAGCCTTCTAGTCACGTTCTCCACAGCACATCCCTGTTTTTGTTTATTGATTGCATACACCTGGAAAAGAAAAGTATATCACGTTCCTTACCTCAGCTGAGATCCTTGTCTAGAAGTTTCCAAAAATTAGAATGTTCTAGAACCCCTGGTGGGATGGGTGCTTTCCTACTAGGGAGCCTCATGCCTATCTGACAGATCTCAAATTGTTCCTCCTGTTAAGGTCACTGTGGAACCCAGGTACTCATAAGATTGTATTCTAGGGCAGAGAAAGACCATTAATTATTAAAGACACTTGAGGGGCCAGAGAAATGGCTCAATGGTTAAGATCATCAGCTGCTCTTACAGAGGACCCAGTTTCAGTTCCCAGCCCCCACATGGAGGGTCACAACCATATGTGTGGTGGTCTGAATGAAAGTAGTCTTTATGGACTTATAGGGAATGGCATTATTGGAGATGTAGCCTTGTGGGAGTGGGTGTGGCCTTGTGGGAGTGGATGTGGTCTGTTGGACTAGGTGTGTCCTTGCTGGAGGAAGTGTGCACTGTGGGGGTGGGGAGTAGGCTTTGAGGTTTCTGAAGCTCAAACCAGGGTTAGTGACTCATTGTCTCTTCCTGTTGCCTTTGGATCCAGATTTAGTACTCTTAGTTATCTCTCCAGCACAGTGTCTGCCTGCATACCACCATGATTCTTGCCATGATGATAATGGACTAAACCTCTGAACTGTAAACCATCCCCAATTAAATATTTTCCTTTATAAGTGTTGCTTGGACCATGGTGTCTCCTGAGAGCAATAAAACCCTGTAAAGTAACTCCAGTTCCAGGAGATCTGATGCCATTTTCTGACCTAGATAGGTTCTGCATGCATGTGATGCACATACATACATGCAGACAACACACACATACTTTATTAAAGGATATTTGATATAAGCCAGCCGGTAGACACACTGCCTCACACAGCAACCCACAGTTACAAGCACAGAGTGTGAGGACTGGGGTATAACTCAGCAGGAGAGCTCTGACTTAGCACACATAAAGCCCTAAGTTTAATTTCTAGACACATATCTTTTTTTAAAATTGAGGAATTTTAAATTAATCAAATTAATAAATTTATTAATTTTATTTATTTGTATTTTTATAAAATAATTATATTTTAAATTTTCTAAAAATAATTATATATAAATATATAAAATATATACTATATAAACGCATGCCATATAAATATATAAAAATAGAAAATATATAAGAATTTAAATAATTAATTCAGTCAATTAATCAATTAATTAAATCAATTGATTAATTGAAATTTGATAAACTTAATAAACTCTTAATTCAGTCATCTTTGCCATGAAGAAATATTTACTTTTCTCTTGTCATGATAAAATACCATGACAAAAGCAAATCAAGGAAGAATGTATTTTGGCTTGTAATCTGTAATGGCAAAGAAAGTATGATGACAAGAGTCAGAGGCTTTCTAGCCACATTTCATTCATGCACAGGAAGCAGGGAGGGAGAATAAGAAGTGGGGTGAGACAAGAAACCCTCAATGCTACCCACAAGTGATGTATTTCCTCCATCAAGGCTCCACCTCCTGAAGATTCCATCATGTCCTTAAAAAGCATCACTTTCCTCAAATAGCGCCACCTTCTGGTGGCCAAGTGTTTAAACACACGAGTCTGTTACTGGACGTTTCTCATTTAAAACACTATGCATGGCTTCTTACCTGGGCATCAAATATCTCCATCTAACTCATCTATTTCTCCCTTCTTGATGCCACCAACTTTGGTGTGACATGGCAGTGGGGGAATATTGCTCTGGAATAAACTCAGGTTACCCAGCTCCTGTCTGTCTCTTTCTGTTTGATGATCCCTTGAGCTGCATCCACTATTCCTCCGCACTATCTCTCTTTCCTTGTGTGTCGTGCCTTAAAAACAAATCTTCTCCCCACTTCTTCAGCACTATTTGGGGCACCAGAGAAGGCCACCATAATGAGCTAAAGATCTGAATAATGTGATCCAGCAACTTAAAACCTAGTGCGAGGCATTCTCGTAAGTCAGATTGATTCAGAATTGGTTTAGTCACGCTGAATTTCTATCAGTTCCAAGGCTGCTCCTGCATTGGATTTGCACCAATTACTGCATTGTTTTAAATAATAAAAACACAACATGTGAACGGTACCTAATTTTGATGACAAAGGTACTTTACTTCCTGTTTTGGACACAATTTCAATGAAAATTTTAAAAATTCAGAGCTTCTTACTCCAAGGTCCACGGCTGGCTGGAACCTCCATTGGAAATTTGTCTAAATCAAGGTACCTTCCCAGCTCTGGTGCCTGTTGTCTGGTGGAGTAGGGGCAAAGGTCAGACCGTGTTTTAATGTACATGTCCCCTTCTCAATTTTCATCGATTATACAAGATTCCGTGCTGAACTAATGATAATGACCGCCCAGACCTTACCATGCAACCATCGTGTGAAGATTGATGACCCAGGTAAAAAGTTGCATTTTCTGCACACACTCAACTCAATGGGGAGGTGCAAAAGAGAATGCCATGCATTTTACAGACATTATAATCTTTTTCCTTCGCATTTCAAATGATGCCTGTATTCTGAAATTCCTGTCGCCTTGTCTGTGTCTCATTGTCAACTCACATCTATTGCTCTCTTTCTCTCAACAGTCATTGACTTTATGGAAAAGTTTCCCTTCTCTACAGCATAATAGATTTCTAATATAATTTGAAAGCTTAATTCTAAATGACTTGTTTGAATAACAATATTCTCTTTATTGACAACATATCGAGGATGTTTGAGTAACACATATTGTTGCATTTGAAAAAAATCTCTTTTTAGTTGTCTTTTAAAAATCAGTTTGGGAAGGGGACAAAGGAAAATCTGAGCTTAGGAAATTCAGGACTATATGATTTCTGCTTGTGAATTATAAAGTCATCCTTTTAAAAAAACAGATATGAAAGATTAATGTATGAGTATTTACTTGCATGCTTGTCTGTGTACCACATGAATGCAGTGCTCACACAGTCCAGAAGAGGGCATCAGGTCCCCTGGAACTGGAGAAACAGGTGGTTGTGAGCTGTCGTGGGTGCTGGGAATCGAACCCTGGTCCTCTGGAATGTTCTTACCCTCTGAGTCATCTCTTCAGTGCCAAGGTACTCTTTGTTTTGTTTTGCATTTAATATATGACTGACTCCCCAAATTACACATTATTTTACCCATAAGCTCTATACTTTACTCTCATGATATTTTTTTCAAATTTCACATTATCTCACTCATAAACTCTCTCCTTTTCCCTCACTAGATTTTTCCAAGAACTACTACAGTTTTACATTACCAGACATCAAAAACTTTGTGTTAATTTTAGTATTTTTGGCAATAATATACCAAATGACTCAATGGATTGAGGAAATCACACAGACCAGTTTCTATGATGAGAACAAAAGATTGTGTGTCTGTATGTGTGCGTGTGTGTGTGTGTGTGTGTGTGTGTGTGTGTGTGTGTGTGTGTGTAGGAGAGAGAAAGAGAGTACCTGCATGTTCATGCACAGACCAGCATCTGTTGCCTGCATGGAGTTTATGCTCTTCCTGTGGACTTTAAAGGAAATGTCAAGAAGATTAGCTGTACGCCCAGTCACTTTTCTAGTTTTTAGAGGAATGATGCAGATTGTTAGATGGGGTTGTTTTACACTCCCTACACCATGTTTGCCTGTGCCCTATAATTCCAAAAGTCATTTGCATGTCCCAGCTTGGGTAGTCAGCTCATACCACGTTGCAGGTTTTTATACTCATGCATAAATTCTCCATACAATAAAATTCCAGCTTAGAACAACAACTTAGAACTATATTCTAAGAATTTAGAACTTAGACATTCTTAGAACTACAGCTCTGCCTGCTGGAGGTATACCCTTTAATGTGGACTTCAGCCTGCTGATTTCTCTTTGACTGGGAGACTGTTTTTGGAGAAAGTCTATTTTGTTCCTCAAAAGATTTTTAAAACATGTTTTGAAATGCCATTGACATACAATCACAGTCATGTTAGAGAGAGGGCTCTCGCAGGCACATTGGTCTGTGGTTTCATGGAATGAGGTAAGGTGGGCATCAAAGCTATAGCCAGTGAGTGTCAGGGCTGGGGGATCCATTTAATTCCATACCCAGCATGAATAGCTTTGTCTCTCATAATATTTGGTTTGTGTCATCCTGAGACTCGAGCCATATTTATTCCTTCCACATTGTCCCCAAAGACTAAAGTCTTCTCCCTTAACTACTGTGTAACCACCCACATTGTTTTTTGGTTGTGATTTTCCTGCCAGGATTTTATATCCCAGAACATATATGAGAGAGAGAGAGAGAGAGAGAGAGAGAGAGAGAGAGAGAGAGAGAGAGAGAGAGAGAGAGAGAGAGAGAGAATCATTGCACATCAGAGTCACTGACCACAATGAATTGGTATGGCTAGGATTCATTGGATAGACAAAGAATTGTACAATAAAAATCGACACAGGGTAGAATAAAATAGAACATTGAGCAGCATCTCCCCACCTCTCTGAGGTGTCAGGAGAGTATTGAATATTTTATTCATCTCTGTTCTTTATGTACCATGTTGCTCTGAAACTGTTGGTAGCTTTTGACATGACTTCCCACCAAGAACCTTTACAAAAAATATTTTTTATTTGATCCTCTTCCTTGGTCATTCTTTCTACAGTGAACAAACACGTTTCTGTCTTCTCAGCATGTTCCCTTGGCAGGTCCTGTGCCATTGAATTCTTTCTGTGTGTGGCTATTGAGTAGGAAAAACATGGTGCCTTTTTTCAGGACAGTGAACAGCTTATTTTCCTGCTCACCATGTGCCTGGCACAAAGCTGTGCTGAGGTAAGTAAGTCCTATTCAATGTTCGTTTATGAATATGTGAAGTCACTGCAGTCAAACTGCAGTCAACGTAAGAGAACAATCTTCAGGGAACCCGAGGGACTCTCCTTTACTTACAATATGTGGATATGCACTGACTTGGAAGGTCTGGAATACCTTCTAAGAAACTTTATAGAATTTCTCCTAAGTGAGAACAATGTAAGTTGACAGTGTGTGGCTGGAACCTGACTGTTCATAAATTCTTTTTTTAAGATTTATTTTTGCTTATATATTTCTCCCCCCTCTCTCTCTCATACACACACACACACACACACACATGCGTGTACCTTGTGTGTACCTTGTGTGTGCAGTACCAATACATGCCAAAAGAGATGATATTACCTGAAACTGGAGTTATAGGCTGTTGGGGGGGGTCAAACTTGGATCCTCTGGAAGAGAAGCAAGTGCTCTTAAATGTTGAACTATCTCTTCAGCTTCTACTTAAAAATTCTTATCAATCTCTTCTGGGGAAATTTTCCATCCTTCTTCAGCATCTAAATGAATCTTAGTTGCTTGTCCTGTATAAGCATATTGGGTGGAGACAGCCCAATGACTATGGCTGAGAAACCCTATAGATATCTGCCCCTTGCCCCCTCCTCTTTGTCACAGCTTGTTCTTTGATGATGTCTTGGTCCCCACTCTCTTACTGAAACCCAGTGTATGCGTTCAGCCCCATTTTAAACCTCCTGTGTTTTTTGCCCTTCATAGCCACCTGCCACCTCACTGATAACTGTCAGCCAGGTGTGGATACTAGATCTAGCATCCAACAGTCCAGCTCTGACACACTCTTTCCTTCTGAACTCTGCATGGTTTCTTCCAGAAATAATGGGCACATTAGGAGCTTGGTTGGCTATTTTAACTCCTGCTTTCAATTAATCAGAGAACAGCTCTTTCATGTGACTGATTGTTTCAGGGGAAATTAGACCCAGGGAGTCTAAGGGTTGATTACTCTGTTAAAACCTCTTAGCTGTGTGCATGGTGAAATGGGAAGTTCTATTTCAAATTATTTCTACCTACTGAAATTTCAATGATGTATTTTCCTTTGTTTAATTTCATCACCTTCAGAGATCTCCCTGATGTCATTCACTGGTGTCATCCCTAACCACAAAATTCACCCTTGCAAACATCAGTTGGTTATATTAGCATTCATTTGAAAGTAAGTTTCATTAATAAGCACTTCTGTTACTTATCTTAATAATTCACTCATAGAATGGCAATTTGTTTAAAGTATATAAGATGTTTGCTTGAAATATTTGAAATTACCCTTTATAGAGACATCACAGTTTTGTATTGTCTCCTTAAAAATCCCAGTATCTAAAAATTGACATTCATTAAGTATCTTAAACATGATTTTATATCCCTGGTTGTATTATACATGAGCTTCATGTTTGATTTATTTTCCTTTCAGATTAAAGGTGACAGATGACAGCTATAAGGGGGTGTTGTTTAAATTATTTTCCTTTTGCTGCTCTCTCACTGTTGGCTGGCATCTTAGAGATTTAAGGGGGGTGGGAGAAAAACTAAAAGGAGTGATTATGCAGAGATTGTACCTGCAGTTCATGAGATGGGAGGCTGACAAGGGTCTCGGGAGGGCTGTGGGAAGGGGAGTTGGGTCAAAATTCAGGGCGACTGCTGGAGCTATTGGAATTTCAAGACTTCCATAGCCCTGTGGACTGTTCAGAAAGGAAATGATGGTTTCTACTTCTGGCAAAGGATGCATAGAGATCAAGCCACCATTTCATAATGTATGAGATGGATTTTGTCGCTGTGATTCTTCTGATGCAATTTACTTGGAATCTAGATCCTGTGTGCACATCAGAGTGCATGGGGTCTACTTTAGACTCCAGACTTGCCTAGAGTTCGCAGGGCAAGGAAGAAGAGAGACATGGAATGAAGTGAGTGTGTGTGTGTGTGTGTGTGTGTGTGTGTTACAATAAGATCCCTGGAACTTTTTTAAGCGGAAGGAACAGGGGGCCTTGAACATATACTTCTCAGTAGGTTCTAAATATATTAACACTCACACTGAACTTCTAATCATGTTCTGTAAAATTTGTGGTATCTATTACAGTAAGTATCCTTTAGAACTACATGTATGGTCATTTTAGCTTTGTTATTATTATTTTAATTATGTTCATGCATTGGGGTGTTATATGCACATGAATGTAAGTGCCCACAGATGTCAGAGGTTTGAGATCCTTCTTGAGCTGGAGTTCCAGCCACTTGTAAACCACCTGATGTGGGTGCTGGAAACTGAACTCTGGAAGAGCAGTATGTGCTCTGAACCACTGAGTCATTTGTGGAGGGATGTACAGAGTCATTTTTGAATAAATATCTAGGAGGTAAAATTATTGAGATTTTTTCTCTAAACTTTTTCTTAAGAATACTCAGTTACATTCTAGGTGGCTTACTGATGCCAGAAAAGTCTATTTATTCAATTAAAATAAACACATCGGTGAATGCATAATTGCTCAGTGATATGGTTTGAATGTGAATGAACCCACAAATCCACATGTTTGAAGACTCTGGAGGGGTTGGAATATTTGGTACCTATGGCTCCAAAGAGCATTTCTGAGCAAGCCAAGGTCTCAGTTCTGTAACCTGCCTCCATGGGAAAAAGGCTTGCCTCAAGTTTCTGCCCCTGTGTCCATTGGCTGTTTGCACTTCCATGCCTGCCTCACTGTGTGTTCACTGATGCTATGTGCTGAAAGGAATCTTGCCTCCAATGTTACTTTTTTCAGATATTTAGTTAGAATGATGAGAAAGTTAACTAACTCAAATATGATGAGTTTAGCTGATAAAGGGTGTGTTCAGATTGGGGAGGGATGTGTGTGTTGATGCTCTCTGGAAAGCTGTAACCTTGATGTTATTCTCATTTCAGTGTGGAAATGAAATGGATAGGATGTATGCGGTTGGTGGAATGAGACAGGAAAGGGTGGATGAAAGGATGGGATGCAAATGAGTTATGAGGAGATGTATGCGGCGAAGTAGTGTGGGATGAGGTGAGATGTATGAGGAGAGATGAGATGGGATGGGATGAGGATGGAATAGGATGGATAGAATGGGGTGAGATGAGACAGGCTAAATTAGATGGAGGAATGTGATTGGATAGACTGGGATGCAGGTTGACATTTGTTCATTTGTTGGAATGAGATGAGGGATGGGATGAGATAAAGTGGATGGATCAGATAGGACAGGATGGATTACATGGGACAGCATGGGGTAAGATGAAAGTGAAGAAATGGGATGGGATGGGATGAGGGATGGGATGAGGGATAGGATGAGGGATAGGATGAGGGATGGGATGAGGGAAGGGATGGGAGGAGTGATGGGAGGAGGGATGGGAGGAGGGATGGGATGAAGGAAGAGATGAGGAATAAGATGAGGGATGGGATAAGGGATGGGGTGAAAGTGATGAAACAGGATGGGATGGGATGAGGGATTAGATGAAGGAAGAGATGAGGAATAGGATGAAGGATGTGATAAAGGATAGGATGAAGGATGAGATGAAAGATAGGCTGAGGGATAGGATGAGGGATGGGATGGGATGAGGGATGGGATAAGATGGGATGAGGGATGGGATGGGAGGAGGGATGGGAGGAGGGATATGGGTGGGAATAGGATGAAAAAAGGATGAGATGGGACCAGCTTGGCTGGGATTAGGGATGATATGATATGGGATGGGTGAGATGCTTTTCAGATTTTTCTCCTGTTCTCTAGAGACAATATCACACTGGGTGGATACACACACCATGGTCTGAAGAACATTAGCACTTTGGATGTCTCAGTGACATTATCATTGCTGGTTTTCTTATACAAACATGAGGGGATGCTGGAAAAGAGAGTTAACATCAAGAAGTCACAAAGGCAACACAGAGAACTCAAAATAGTCCTGGGTTTTCTGTCCCCAATGCAATACTGAGTGCCAGTTTACATAACAAGATGTCTATCAACTGCAGTGTAGTTCAAAGGAACATGGCCTCTTTTTGCTAATTTGTTATGTACTGTTGGCAGATCCATCATTATGTAAACAAAAATTCCCACATCATGCTGCTAATTCAAAAGGGAAAAAACCCAGCTCATTTGCCAATAGCATTGATCTGGAATCCATTTCCCCCCCCTTGAGGATGAAACTAGAAACCTCTCACATTAAGGTTGTTGCTAGTAAGGCCTAAAAGTATGAGTTCCATTCATTAAAATATGATAATGTTAAGCTTACTTAAAAAACTCAAATCTGGATTAAGCCTTCATGTTTTACTCTTTGTGAAATCATGGTTGCAGTCTGAATATATTCAGCAACAAACAAGACCCTAGAGATACAAGAAGGGATGAGGGCCTACAACCTGCCCAAGGCTTCTTTGTCCCATTAAGTTGAGCTTCGGAAACATCCATGCTCTATGCAACAGGTCTGATTGTGTAATAAAAAGCAAAGACCTGGGAAATTGTCATTCTTTGGTTTTAATTCCTTGGACCAGCTCAGCATTCTTCCAGCTGTCCTGTGAAAATAAGCAGAATTCCTAATTGCTCACTATACAGGCTTTATAGATATACATGCACATACAAGTTCATATGCATATGTATGCATATATTTATAAGTATATGTACATGTGTGTGCACATGAATACAAACACATATAGTTTGTCTATTGCAAGTCAAACCACTAAGGTTATTCTGAGCACTTCTTTGGGTCTCCTCACAATTCTTTAGCACAATAATTCTTCCTTGCTTACTCGTCTTTCTCCCCTTTCTTGTTATGACTAACAAGTTTTTAATTGTGACTGTTTTTTGGCTTTATTTCATCTTATGCCCGTCACCAAGTTAATTCATCTCTATGGAGCAGGTAGATTTTGGAGTTACTTAATTATTGTTCAATTGAATATTAGATTATGCAAATGTGGAGAGCCACTAGGGAAAGAACATGAGAGGCCATTTGTGTGAAGACCAAGTCACAAGCATCTGTACTGGCTAGAGCATGCTCAAGCACATCCTTCTTTAACTGTCACTGAGCTGGGCTTGTCTTTGAGCAGAGTTCCAGGACTTAGCAGAGATGGCTACACGGTCACTGACTCCTCATGGGTGTTTGTTGACTCATAGAGAACTAAGCACCACCGTTGTCTGATTAGATCCACTTTTATGTTTTTGGATTTTTACTGCATTTTGTACAGCTTAGGACAAAAAATATAGAGAGAGTGATGAATGCTCTTGTTTTTCAAGAATCTGAGGATTAAAAGTGCCACAGAGACCCGTGAAATCTGCTGGTTCCATAGATGAGAAGGCACAGAAGGCTGTGCTCATAATTTTTCACCTGCTTCCATGGGTGGCCTCAGGATTTGTCCAAATTCATGTTCAAAAACAATAGGCATATGTGACTAACAGCTCACTGAGTGACTTAACAGGAAGAAAGCCATATGCAATGTTCTCTCATTTAAGCCCCCAGTAGACTGAACTGGCTTAGTAATCAACACAAAGCCCATTTGCAAAGGCAAATTACCCAAGTACCAGAGAGATGGAGTCCTACACCAGTCTTCTTATGTAACCATGTCTTCTGAGATTAAAACCTTTCACAATAGAGGTGAGCTTGCTAAGACACAGGATGTTAAGCCCCAGAAAATTCTAATAGAAGGTGAAAGCGTCCATCCTGTACGGAAGCTTTTGAAGCTCAGGAAGTAAACAATTCCAACAGCATCTGAAAAATCCCTGAAATGGTCAAGGTTTACTGGGCACCTACTTCCTCCACACTTTAAGAGGGATGCTCTCAGACCAGCTTAGCTGCTTGGAAAAGGCAAATCAGCTGAGCCACACAGAAGAAATGGGTCCAGTTTAACTACCCGAGATGAGGACCAGATAACTGAGCTGCCTGAAGAAACATTCTCCACCTGGTTGAGCTGTCTTCAGGCTGTATAGTGTGCTCCAGGTTTCCAGCTTTTGTGAGCTGTCACTCATGCTGGGCTGGGCTGTGGTGATGCAGCTGTCTGAGTAATTTCTGATCCTTTAGGTAACCCTGTTAGTAACCCCAATGCAATTTAGTGGTTCACCTATTTGGACTTTGGTCTGTCATCAGTTCACTATCTAGGGATAGTAGATGCTTGTTTCTCTCCAAGAAGACTGTCATGTGACAAGGGCATATTTAGCATTAGAAAGAGGGCTACATCTGACCTCCAGCCCCAGGATCTACAACTGTGCCAGAAACTGCCCAGCAGACAGGTTCCAGTTAGGACCAGCGTTTGCTTGTCCAAGGTAAAATCTCTTCAGGGTCCTGTTCCCGTGGCTTATCTATTTCTTTCTAGCCACATTGGTGGTTCTCATTTCTGATGACCACGGCAGGGTAACAGAAGCCCAGCTTATTCTTCTTACCCATGGGGTTGCTTCAAGTGTGAGCTTTCAGAAAAGAGAGGGAAACGGCGTTACTTTACAAAAGTCTCAACTTTCTTGTGCCTCTTGCTTCTCATTTGTTAGCTTCTGATCTTGTCTCTCCTGGGTGGATGTATTATCAAGGGAAAGGACAGAGTTTCCCATGGGTAGTCTATAACTGAGCCTGCCCTTGAGAGGAGAAATAAGATCTTTCTTTCCATGGAGTGTGATGGTCTCTTCATACACTCCAAGGAGTGTCTCCGAACTCCTTTCTCTTGATGTGAGTCTGCTTCTCTGCTTCTGGGGTTCTCAAGGTCATTCTTTTTGGACTCTTTCCTGAAGCCATTTTGCTTCCATATTGTAGGCAGAATCCTCTGTTAGCTTAGCATGACTGTTATGTAATACAAAGCAGTGAGGGGACACCTGGAGAAATCATGCCAAGGTATGCCCCTGAGTAATTATACTATGCAACATATCTGATATAAAAAGGGTTTATTGGAGGAAAGAGAGAGGAGTGAGAACCTGGCAAAGGCTAGACACAGACAAATGGATATATAGACAGGCAGACAGGGGACAGAACTGTGAAGATGCGGGGAAGAGAGGCTAGAAAACCATGGAACAGACAGAGAACGCTGGAGGTGTTGGGGTAGTCCTTTTACATGTAGCTCACACCTGGCATACCTTGTGGCAACTGAAAGTGATGGTGGCTTGTGATGACATAAGCCATTGTTAAGTCTGGGAGAAGAGCCTAGTGGAATCTCCTGTAAGCTAACACTGGCTCCAGCTCATCAGCTCATATTGGGATCTCAGACAAACCTATACATCTTCACTGCCTGGTGAGTCATTCATGTCAACACAACCACCTCTCCCCTTGAGGCTGTGCCCAACAGAGCTGTTTTAATAGTTGTTCCCAGCTAAGTTCCTCAAAGAAGAGAGTAGAACCCAACACTTGCTTCTCACAAAGTCTAAGCCTGATTTGTTGTCCTGGAATCCCCTTTGTTGGCCTTCATTAAAATAACACTTTACTGAGCCTACCTATAATGAATAAGTAATCTTTGGTCCTCGTATTCCTTGGTGGAAATAAATCCTTTTCACAGTTATTATCAGATTCCACATAGGCAACAGTGAGCAGAGGCAGTCGCCTCCTTGAGTACTAAAATATCTATAAATGATGTTCTGAGACTCTGTGATCTGGTGCACTTTCCTGGTAGATTTCATAGCTGTGTATCCTCTGCCAGCATGACTCCATTCTTCTAGCACCTATAAGTCAGCCATTGCCAGTATATAAACAAATGCACGTGGCTCTACTCCAGTGAAACTCTGTCATGGAAACAGGCTGTGGACTGAATTTTGTCCCTTGGGTCAGTCTTTTATCTGGCAGCTCTTCATAGTGAAGTGAGCATGGATAATCTGGGAGAAAACCCACCTGAGGTAGGTGCCATTTTTATTCCCTCTTCCATGGATATGTCCCAAGAGTAATGTTCTAGTTATTCATAAATATACCTTACATAATCTATCCCATCAAACCTATAAGTGGCTGTCATAAGACAGATATTTTACTCACCTGTGGT
The DNA here is from genome assembly GCA_028551405.1 of Uromys caudimaculatus. Taxonomy (NCBI): domain Eukaryota; kingdom Metazoa; phylum Chordata; class Mammalia; order Rodentia; family Muridae; genus Uromys; species Uromys caudimaculatus. The sequence continues at coordinate 25,971,308 of CM052721.1, forward strand.
TTTCCCCCCCTGCCTGAGGCTGTGCATATTGAATAACCCTGAGGTTGCACACTGTAAGATAATTTACTTTGAATCTCAACCCTGGGACTCATTCCAAATCTTAGATTATTGTAATGGTCACACTTCTTAAATTTTCTATTCATCTTTTTTTAGTTCATTGAGAATTTTATATCATATATTTTGATCATGTGCACACCTGTCCCTCTGCCAGCTCCTCCCAGGTTTGCCCGTATTTCTCTACCAATGTAACTTTGTGTCCTCTTTTATTATTAGAGGGAGGATGTAGGCAGGACGTCCCACCTTATCCGAGGTGCCATTAGCAATTGATAACAACTGAGAGAGGAACAATTATTTTAAGAGTGTAGCCCCTAGTTTGTAGACCACACCCCAATGGAAGACCCCACATTTATGAATAAATTAGTGGCACAATTGATATTTAATATATTTTTTATTTAAAAAGCCCAACATAGGTCAAATCAATTCCTTCTATTAAGTAAGATAGCCAAATGCAAAATAATTAGGTAATTAGGTATTATTTGAGACAGGTAATAGTTTTGTAAGGATGCCATATGAAATATTTGTATGTGGGGGATCATTCAATAAATTCCAGTCACAAATATTCTTTACTCCCTCCCTCCACAATACTGAAGCGAGCTATGGGCTTATACAACTACACGCATTCTCTCCGTGATGGGGATTGAGGTTGCTTTTAATTTTAATGAGTAATAGTTGTTTAAGTGACCCAATATCACTTTATTGCAGTGTTAATTACATAGTGCTAATTGCATCATGTGCAATAGCTCATTAATTTTTTTTCCACCGGCAATCTTATAAAATCATGCACCTTTTAATAAGCTCTTACTTTTCAGATATGGAATAACACCACTCTTAAAACTTAAATGTCAGATCTCAGAAGGAACAGGTATGAAGAAAAGTCCAGCATTCTCTGACTCTGAAGCCAGACCCTTTGTCACCAAAGGTGAAGATATATAGGTAGGTCTCTGTGTGGTTAGGGTTGAAGGCAGGAGCCAAGTTTACTTAGATGCTGTAGAAAGAAATGGGCTTCATGATGGGCTGAACAGAATCAGAGAGCCTTCGAGAAAGTATCTAGACAATGGTCACTAAGTAGCTTCCGAAACCATGTTCCTTTGTGGCTATAACATGTTTCAAATAAATATACTTGTACCAGACCTGGATATCCTGAGATCATAATACACTTTGGACACCTGTGACTGATTTCTTCTATAGGCATGAGCAAGCTATGTGATCAATTAGGATAGCTAAACCTTTAAAAGTTATGGTAATCTGGGAATGTGCCCACCTGGCATGGGGGAACAAGCTTCTACTGCTAGAACTCAGGAAATGGAGTTTATGGTCATACTAACATTTCACTCACATGGTATCCTTACAAAATATGGCCTGTCTCAAAATCATGCCTAATTACCAAGTCAAAATATAATAAAATTATTTTGCATGTGACTATCTTACTTAAAAGAAAGAATTGATTTGACATATATTGGATTTTTAAAATTAAAAAATAATAATCAAATATTGGTTGCTCATCTTACATCCTCTTGGATGTGGGGCCTTCCGCTGGAGTGTTGTTCACCAACCAGGGGCTACAGTCTTAAAATGACTGTTCCTCTCTCAGCTGCTATCAATTGCTAATGGCACCTTGGATAGTGTGGGAGTCCCTGCCACCTCCTCTCCGTGTGCTGGGATTTTGTCAGCAAAAAAATAAAATAGGACTCAAAGTTGGATTGTTAGAGAAGTGAGGATAGACCTGAGAGGATCTGGGGGAGGGACAGAGCAAATTTGAGGCCATTCTCTTACACTGAAGTACTCTGCCCTCTCCCTCCCCCATCTTTCTGGAATGCTGACTGTCTTGATCTTCTACTAGTCTCCAGCAGGTAACCACAGCTGCTGGGGATCACTCACAGAGTTGCCAGCTCCCCACTAGCCATGAAGGAGACAACGTATATTGAGGCTTGGAAACAGGGAAGGAAGGCATCTTCTCACTGACCTTGCAGCTCAGGACAATAACACCAAAACTCCAAGCCAGGTTAGATGACAGTGCCTCAATACTCATGGCCCTTGAGATTAGAAATAGCTATTTGGATACAGCATCTAGCAGCCTAAGCATTCACAAAGTCCCTTGACTCAAACCCCAAGTACATATGCAGAGGGACTCTATGACTCCATATCCTTTAGAAGCCAGAAAGTATTGCAAATCAGACTGAAAGCACCAGAGTTGCAAGTAAGTAAGTATTTGGTAGGGGAAAAAAAAGTGATGCACGCAAGTTACTTGCTCTAATCTAATTTCTGTTGCTAGCCAGAAACAACTTGAGGGACAAAGGAATAATTTTTCTTACATTTACAGTCACAGTTCATTGAGGTAAGTAGGGCAGGAGTTCACTAAGTGGGAACTTGAAGCAGACAACATGGAGGAATTCTGCTTCCTGGCTGGATCATGGGTTCATGCTGAGCCAACTCAGCTCAAAGTTGCCTGCCTAGGTTATGCTGTTGCCAACAGTAGGCTAAACTCTGCTAAACCAATTAACAGTCAAGACAACCCCTATAGGTCAATATGGCTTAGGCAATTCCTCCCTAAGATGAGTCTGAGCTATGTCAAGTTGACAGCCAAAGCTAACTAGGACGCTGGTTTTATAACATTGTGATAAAAATACTAGACAAGGAGGAAGGATTAATTATGGCTCACACTCTCAGAACTGTCAGTCCATCACGCCAGGGAAGATGTGGCAGGGCAGAGCAGTGAACAGTATGAAGGTTAGGAAGCATAGAGAAGGAGAATGTAAGATGGAGTCAGGGCAAGATACAGCCCCAAGGACCCATAGTTACTAACCTACTTCTTGAAACCAGACCCCACGTCTTCTCTTCTCTACCTCCCAGCAGTGACTTTATAACTAGGATTGGCCCATTTATGAAGTTAGAGCTCAGTGTGCAATTATCTGCCAAAACCCACAAGCTTCTAACAATACCTCTAAAATATAAGGCTCTGGGGACATTTCTTACTCAAGCCATAGCAAGGTATTTGAGGACACGGCTGTTAATGTCAAGTTTGCTGTTACACATTTAACAAGGATTTCTTCCCTAGCTCTGAACAGTCCAACAAATTATCCTATACCATCCAAATATAAAAAGGGAAAAAATATTCAAAAACTTGAGAGTTATTTGATTTAGATGTTGCTGACCAAAGCATTTTTCTGTCTCACAATTTTTTGGGGGAAGTTATATTTGCATTAAGTTTTCTAAACGGTAATATTGCCTTCTCTTTGAAATATTTTCCACAGGAAACACTTTTAATATCTTTTCAGGGATAAAGGGATCTTTCCTCTGAGCCAGTAGGACAGGTAATGAGGAAGTGCGGTGCCCCCTAGTGAACAGCACTGATACCCACCCCCATTATCATCCCATATACTATACTTGGGGATCACTTCTCTAGCTACAGAAAGACCCAGAAGACTGCAGGACCAGTGAATCCAGACCATATGCTCTGCACATACACACTCTTATACCTCCCACCCCCAACTCTGAAACCACCCACCCACAGCCTTACCATAAAAAGCAAATTCCCAGTGTTTCCACTGTCTTTTCCTAGACAAAACCAAGTAATGTTAGTATAACTTTATGACTGATACCTTTTCCTTCACAAGTCTAGAGTTTAAGATTAATATATGTCTGCTGGATTAAGCAATATAAATTCAGATTGGGGACTTCCACACACCCAATATATGTTGTAGATTTTCCTCTGAACACCATCCATTCCTGTCTAATATTCTAACTCTTTGATCTTGCTAAGATCTCACTGGTTGTGGTCAGCCACTGGGGAGTAGTAAATGAAGTTGGGATTATCAAAACCAGTCATTGGAGACAAATTCATTTTTATGTGTTTGGCAAGCCTCACCATTTCAGAGTATTAAATACCCTGTTGCACTTGAAATCAACACTAACAATAAAGGATGGATTTTTTTTTTTCAAAATAAGAGCAAAAGTAACCAGTAGGCCTGCTTCCTATTTTAGAATGAGTGTGTGAACAATTCAGTATCAATCAATTACAGATGAAGTCTGTTAAGCATGTCAGCCATGCTGGAGGCAGAGAAATCATTGGGCTGAGTAAAGAAAAATGGAATGTGATGGATTAACTAGGTTTTTGTTGTTTGTTTGGTTGGTTTGTTTTATTGCTTTTGTTGTTTTGTGGATTTTTTGTGAAATAATGGCACCCTTAGGACCGGTGACTTACAGTCTAAATGGAAGTTGCCCTCTCATGCACTTTCTTTGTATGTAGACAGCATTTGTAAGCATCACATTGCTGGCCTCCCCAATAGCCAAGGAGAAAGATAAGTCAAATTTTATATAAGTAGATATCTACAAATAGAAAAAATGTTCAATAGAGAGAAGGAGTTTGGGAAGTCATCTCTTCTGTTCTAATTTGCTTTTTGTTGCTATGATAAGATGCTGACCCAGAACAACTGTTTTATCTTACAAATTACTAAATTGGAAATTCCTGTTTTTTTCAGAGACTCAGTTGTGTCATGTGATGCGTTTCTCTTTGTAAGGATGTTTTGCTGATGCAAACACATGAGAGGCTGTTTTGCTGAAAGCAGACACATGCTGTTTTTATGGAAGTTGCCTGGTGAAAGGACATGTAATGTTTTGCTGGAGTAGACACTTGACAGGATATGTGATGTTTGGAAAGGGAATAAGTATAACCCAACAAAGAGTGGACAGCTCCCTGGCATTGGTTCGCCTTGCTACTCTGGGTTCCCTGGGCTTCGCCTATTGTGACTTCATAGAGAGAAATGCACCAAAGAACTTCTGATATTGTGTCAGTTTCTTGCAGCTTCCGCTGAATTGGTCTGATTGGCAGAGCCTTGCAGTTTCCTCTGGATTGAACTCCCATTGCTGATTCGTGAATGGTGTTTGTGAGTGGATTGAGTTACAGCTGCTGATTCGTGTAAACTGAACTGTTGATATCCTGAAAACAAAGATTGGAATCACTATTTCTAAACACGTCTACATCCTCCTTTGCCTTATTAACCTTTTCTTTCCATTGTCTTTGGTGGGTGGTAGGCTAGAAGGGAGGTTAAAGTATTCAAGAACTCTTATTAAAGTAGGTCTTGAAAAATCTAAGCCTACAGGTTACAATCCACTATCAATGAAAGTAAGAATAGGAACCCAAGACAGGAACTGAAGCAGAGAGCATGGATGAATTCTAGTCCCTGGGTTGCTTCTAGGCTCATGTTGAGTTCAGGCCCACCAGCCTAGTGATGGCATGGTACACATTGAGATGTGCTTTCCTACATCTATTAGCTATGAAAAATGCCCACAGACATGCTCAGAAGTTGATCTAAGAGCAATTCATACATCCTAGGTGTGTTAAATTGACAACCAAGTTTAGCCAGCACACATAATCTTCATCTATACTTAATGCTTTCTTTAGATATGAACTTTGGTGCTTTCTGAGAACAAAAACTGAGGTGGGATCAGACATATAAAAATCTGCACTGGAATAAAACACTTTTGAGGAGCCTTGGAACAAGGGAGGAATTTTCAAATCAAGAAATAGTGCCAATTATCTCTGAAATAAAAAAGGTATGACCAGTGCAGTTAAGCCAAAGTCTCCATCGGATAATTCCTGGTCTCCCAGGACAACTTTAACCACTCTTCAGGGCATCATGGTGCCTTCAGCTGGCTCTTGGTTTGCATGGTCTCAACACAAACTTAATGAGGAGCTTCTGAGTGTGCAACTCATGTTCCACAGCTGGCACACATGTGCAGTCATCACTATTCATACTTTTCACCAGGGAGTAAGTGTTATACACACATACGGCCCACACCCCTCCACACACACACACTACAAACCCCATATAACACATTCACACACACACACACACACATATACACCCCACATACAGCCCCCCACACCACATCACACATATACTCACACCACACATACACACATGACACACACATAACACACACACACCACACATATAACACAAACATATAAGACACACATACACACACATAACACACATACACACACCATTTACAGCCCCCCCACATGCCACACACACCCACATAGACCACACCACATACACCACACCATACATCACACACCACACACACACACACACACACACACACACACACACACACACACCAATCACACACACACACACACACACACACACACCCCTAAAAGTCAACAAGTATAGTGACACATTTCAGGGTAGATTTGCTGAAGCCTGTCAGTCACAGCCCCTCAGAGTCTGGTGGGTTAGAAGTGTCAGGAGAACACAAAGGAAGCAGAGACCATGTATACTTTATTTGAGTCAAGATTAGTTAAGGCATGATTCTGGATTCTCACCTGTGGTTGTGGAGGTGCAAAGCTGTGAGCCAAAACCCCCCTAGTAGCACTTGCATGGGAAACACTGTATCTGGGACCACAGGCTTGGCATAAATGAACAGATGAGTAGGTATCCACACCGGGAAGTAACTGCATCTTCAGAGACATGCTGCCAGCAGGCAGGTGTCAGTTTGCAGAGTGTTGAGGCCCTGGGGGAATTAGAACTGAGTGCCCAAGAGATGGAGGGGAGCTATGTGGCCTATCTGGAAACGCAGTGCCCTTGTGGGTGGATGTTTTGTCATAGACAATGGGGGGGTGTTTTTCCTCACTGTTTGCAAGAAATAGATATTCAATCTTTGTCGGTGCTACAGCTCCTGCATAGAGCCCAGTGGATTGTGAGGGAGACTCCATACCACTCTGAGAGTATGAATGTTCATATCTGTTGGCATACCATGTGACATAAAATAAGAGGGTCCTGGCAAACTAGTGCACCTCAGATTGGAACCAGAACAGAGCAATGGCTGCTTTCATGTTCTGCATTGAAGTCCCCTCAAGTGCTGGCAGCCTAGTCTCTCCTCATAGTGACAGTGAGATGGTTGGCCACCCGAGCTCATGTTGATTCTCCATTGGTGCAAAGGTTGTGTAAAAATTCTTGATGTTGCACAGTACATTAGATCTGCACCTGGATGCTGATCTCTGGAGTCTGTTTCCCAGATATGTGATTCCTTCTCCCTCACCCCCTCCTAGATCCTGGTTCACACAGATCTTTTATTCTAGTGTCAAATCTGTCTTACATATTAGACTTGGGATGTGGAAATAAACAATATTTCAATCAGACAGGATTTAATTCAGATACTGGCTCTAGAGTCAATGAAGAGCTGAAGAACAATTCACAGAGTAATTAATTAATAATTCATACAGAAAGGGTTGGAGCTGAAGGTCCCATGATGAGATTGTGACAGTGGAGAGTCTGTATCTTAGAATTAAAACCTGAGGCAGCCTGGTGGCAGGAAGATCCACAAGGAGGACTCACCTGCCAGTAGGAAGACTGTCAGTGGCAGAGCATAGAGGCAGGGTGTGTGTGTGTGTGGGAATCCCCTCCTTCTTTCCCTCATCTCATTCTCCAAGCTCCAGCCAATGTCTACCCTTATGTACATCTCCCCTGTAACAACTGGATAATGATAGTCCCTGTATCTTGTGGCAGGGTGATGGACAGGCAGGGAGTATACCTTAGAGGAGGTGGGGTTATGAATGCATTTACTAATCAGGAGTGTGGCTCAGGAAGGTTGTGAGAGAGGAAAATTAAGAGGTGGCAGTGTCAAAGGTCATTTGGATATTAGGCAGCTGTGCACCCTTGTGCAATGTGCAGGATCCTGTTACCTCAGCAAGAACTGGGTCCTTGGCAAGGTAGAGATGTCTGGCTTGAGATGTTTGAAATCCTTCTTCATGGGAGAGGTCTTGATAATGTCAAGAATTGTTGCCCGGGGGGGGGGGGGACATGCTTTTCCTCTTTTGTGTTTTAATTTATACATAATTAAAATTCACATGAATGACAGTTTTAAAGTTAGACATTACATCGTTAATCTGTTTAATATCACAAATGATGTGGAGCACTGTTGAGTAGGAATTATAAAAAATTGAAAAGTAAATAAAATATACTTTTATGTCATTCACAATGCTAAATTGGGGAGGAAGATCCATTACTGGGTTTATTCTAGGGAACCTGGCTTGGGCCATGATAAACTCCCACAGTAAAAGTCACTGAAGTTATCCAAGATATAGTCTTGTCTACAGACAAGGATGTGAGCCTCTTAGGGGAAAATGTGTATGAAAAGAATATTCTGTGTTATATATATTAAGATTGATGTAGGACATATGAGTGCTCTGGGCTGGGTAGCAAAAATGGTGAAGGGGATAAAATTAAATAAAAATTATCAGCAATTTCTTAAGTGAACATAGAGGGAAGAAAGGGGACAGAGTTTGACCATCCCTCTTGGCCACTGCTCTGAGCACTGGCCCCTGATTTGCACAACTAACTCAATACTAATCAGAAAAGCAGCAGGCTCTGCACTTAGTAACAGGCATCATCCTTAAAATTCTATTGGGGATCCCCCCACAAAGCTGTCCTAAATCTCATGGTTCCTCCTGCCTTTGCTTTCCAAGTGTTAGGATTATCAGTGTGTACCACCACACCTGGATGCAAATGAGTAGTCTCCTACTCCATAATTCCCTTGAATTTCCACTGAAAAGTCAATCCCATTCTCCAGCCCTGATGTTTCAGGTACTGTGGAATACAAGCATCAGCAGCACCCAACTGGTTCCAATCTAATACTCTAGAAACGATGGGTTTATGATGGAACTGCAGCAAGATTGATGACTGATTTTTCTATGACATAGAAGATCATAGTCAGAGGGAGGAGGTATCTCTGAGGTAGAGTATTTGGGAGAATGGAGGTGTACACAGGCAGATTTCCTGCATAATTGTTACTGACCTTGTCAAAGCAAGTCACACAGGGACATCTGAATTCCATGGGAGCGTACCCCACACTGAGAAGGAGAATCTACAGAAGCACATAGCAGAAGCATAGACACTGTTGTCGACTGACCAGAAAAAGAAGCACAGAGATTGCTAGCACAGTATCTGTAGTACCACTAAACATGTGGTCCTTCTGTGGAGTTTCCCATCCAGAAATCTGGGTCCTGGAGCTTTGTTACTGCTTCTCAGAAAGTAGAGGCTACTAGAGGCTCACTAATCTCTATCTAATCTAGTCTATCTATCTGCCTGTCTGTCTGTCTGTCTACCATTTATCCACAGTGACTTGAATTAGAATGGTCTCTATATGCTCATACATTGAATTTCCTGGTCCTCATTCAGGGGAGTTGTTTGGGGAAAATTAGGAGATGTGGCCTTGCTGGGGTAGTCACTAAAGATGGGCTTTGAGACTTAAAAATCCCACACACACCAGGCTCAGTTTCTCTCCTCTTGCTGCCTGCAGGTCAAGACATAAGCTCTTAGCTACTGCTCTAGCACCATGCCATGCTTCCCATTAACATGGTCATGAAATCTAACCCTCTGAAACTGAAATCTCCAAATAGACTGTATTTTATTTAAGTTACCTTGGCCTTAGTAGCTTACCACAGCAATAGAAAAGTAAGACATCATCTATCTGTCTGTCTATCTATCTATCTATCTATCTATCTATCTAGGTACCTACCTATCATCTATCTATCCATCTGTGATATATTATATATTTTTGGGCTAGAGAGTGGCACTATTAGAAAGCGTGGCTTTGTAGGAGTAGATTTATCACTGTGGGCTTGGGCTTTAAATACCCTAGTCCTAGCTGCCTGGAGGTCAATCTTCTTTTAGAGGCCTTCAGATGAAGATGTAGCCCTCTCAGCTCCTCCTGCATTATGCTTGCCTGAATGCTGCCATGCTACCTCCTGCTCTGAATCTCTGAACCTGTAAGCCAGTCCCATTTAAATGTTGTCCTTATAAGAGTTGCCTTGGTCATGGTGTCTGTTCACAGAAGTAAACCCTAACTAAGAAATTATCTATCTATCTATCTATCTATCTATCTATCTATCTATCTATCTATCTATCTATCTATCTACTATCTATCTATCTATCTATCTATCTACTATCTATCTATCTATCTACTATCTATCTATCTATCTATCTATCTATCTATCTATCTATCTACTATTTATCTATCTATCTACTATCTATCTATCTATCTATCTATCTATCTATCTATCTACTATCTATCTATCTATCTATCTATCTATGCATTTATCCATCCATCCATCCACCTACCCATCCATCCATCTATATTTTACTACCTATCATCTATCTCCATACCTGTGTTTACCATCCATCAATTTCCTACTTACCATCTATAATCTATTATCTCTCTACAAATCTGTCCTCTAACTTTATATTTCTGTGTCACAGAATATAAATACCAAGTACCAAGCTCTGAATGTGCCCTTTGAACTTTGCCATTCTCCCTCACACCTTTCTGTTCCCATGAGTCTCCTGCCACCTCCTTAGGTGATAAGATTGCTGGTTCCTGATAGGAAAGTCATCCAAACGCTGTTTTCTGTGCAGTGACCCAGTTTGGATTTTCAGCTGAGATGGCAGGCTGACAAGTTTTTGGAAATTTGTGTCATTTCTAGATTGTTGAAGTTATGGCTTCTGTTTAAGTTTGTGTGGTTTTTCATTTTCTTTGTTTCCAGGAAATATGTTGAATTTAATCAATATGTTCTTATAATCTATTGACTTAATTAAGGACTAGGTAGTTTTTACATTTAATTTCTTTTATGTCAGTAAATCTTTCTAACCTTGACTTATCCCTGAGGTATATCCACTTCTATCATGCTGAACAGCATTTAATAAAATGCAGGATTTAGCTTCCTGATACAATTTAGCTCTTCCTTGTTGTCTGTTTATGAACAAACTATTATAATATAAATAAATAACTTGTTTCATTTGCAAATTTTCTGGTTCTGGGTCTGCAATGATTACTGCTATTTCACTATTATTATTGTCACTGTTGTTGTTGCTGCTGCTCTAATGAAACAAGAAGTGACTTGAGAGAAAGAAAGATTTACTGTGCTCACCACTTGGCATTACAGTCCATCATGCATGGCAGGGGAGACATGGTAGTTGTCGGAGTGATTCATGGCTGTACCATGGCGTGAGTTGTTTGTTCTCATGTCAGCAGAACAAGATATGAAGGGACTGCTGGGAACAATGATGGTCTATAAGCCTCAAGGTCAACCCCAGTGACCTACTTCCCCATCCAGGTCCCACCTCCTAGGTGTTTCACGACCTCCCTGAACAGCACCATTGAATGACTGGGGCCAACTGTTCAACATAAGAATCTATGGGGGGATATTTCCATCCAAACCATAAGAAGATTCTTTATACTTAACTGACCACAGCTGTAGTCAACTTTCACCCAGGAAGCTTTTTCATTATCTTCTTCTCTGACATGATCTTTCTACTCCTTGCCATTGGCCTCATTTGATGAAGCCTTTCTCTTAGAATAATGTCTTCTCTGAAGCTTTCTAGCCAGCGTCTGATCTGTCTCCTACTTCTACATTCTTAGAAGCAAGACAAGCCACTCGAGGCTTCTTGAAGAATACTACTTTCTGTCCCTTATACTCAAATCCTGATGCCAGTACTCTCGCAGCTGCTTAGTGTGAACCATTCCTGAACAAATCTCAAAAGCATTCCTGTATAATATTGCTTTTTGGAGTACTTTTCTTATCAAAAGATAATGTTTTCCATTCATAAATAAGACTCCTTCATTTTTATGTGTTACATAGATAAATAAAAATATTCTATGACTAAAAATTAGATGATTTAAATATTCTTAAGGAAAATAAAAAACTCTTGAGGCTAGAGAGATGACTCAGCAATTAAAAGCACTTGCTGGTTTTTCTGAGGATGAAGGTTTCATTCCCAGCATCCACATAGTGACACATCTGTAACCTCAGTTCCAGGGCATCTGACATTGTTTTCTGTATATTAAGGTTATTGTATATCAAGATTATTGTATTGTATATGTATAGCAAGGTTCTACATATCAAGGTTATTACACACATATAGTACACAGACATACATGAAGGAAAACACCCACCCATACACATAAAAATGAAAGAATGAAACCTCTCATTTATAAGCAGAAATATTAAAATAAATGTTAAATAATAAATAATAAAATAAACATCTTTCTGCAAGAATCTATTCTATTTTATTTCTTATGTAATTGTAAAGGTATGTTCATATGGTTTTGAAAGACCTCCGAGCTGGGGAGACCCTCACTCAAGTCTTGGGACGGCACGACCCCCCAAGAACTCATGAAAGACCGTCCTTGCTGCAATCACATGAGGTTTATTGGGGGGGGGGAACCAGTGTACTGGGGTTGAGCTCATAACCTATGCAGAGGCAGAGGAGTTCGACCCTGAGCAGCTGAAGTCAGGGGTATTTAAAGAAAAAACCATAAAGCAAGGAAATTCTATGTGTCATAGGAAGGTATAGAATGTCCTAAGTTCATCATTCCTGCAGTTAGCTATTTCCTGAGACAAAAGGTGTAGGTTAGCCATTAGGCGGTTGTGATAACAATCCTGCTGTTAGCTATTTCCTGGGACAAAAGATGTGGATGGTTGTGATAACAATCCTGCAGTTAGCTATTCCCTGGGACAAAGGATGTAGGTTAGCCATTAGGTCGTGAAATATGGCTATATTATCTCTGGCTTTAATTTTGCTAAGGGGGGTTTAACTTCCTTATAATGGGCTTGGATCTTTCATTCCCCACTTCTTCTAGTGGCTAGTTCTAATCTTAGAACTATATTTAAAAAGAATAAGTAGACAAAGCACGTCTTCTTCCTCCTCCCAAATAGAGACCTCCGCTTACTGGTGGGAATGGTGCCGAGGGTGCGACCTGGGTGATATCATGATCTTGGACATCCCAATTGCTGGGAGCACCCACAGTCAATTTACAAAGATCAGGCCTGAGGGTAGGCCACCAGGTCTGGGGCGGCACTACCTGAGTGGCTGTCCAGACTGCCTCGCCTTTCATGTTTAATACTTGCCCGGTCAATTTCTGGGGAGCATGGGGATTTTTTACCCAGTATCTGAGTCATGTATAGAACACAGACACAGCTTAAAAGGATCAGCAGTCTTTTCCAATTTCAATTCATCTTGAGTTGGTTCTGGGGCTCGTTTGACGTGGGAAGTGTGGATCCAAGTTGAAATGCCTTCAGCCTTAACCGCCGTGGGGGTGGTCAGGAGCACTAGGTAGGGTCCCTTCCAGTGGGGTTCGAGGTTGCCTATTCGATGGTGCCAGACTAGGACAGCGTCTCCAACCTGGAACTGATGAGGCACATTGGTACTTTCAGGCTTATAGGCTTCCTTTATCTGTTCCCAAGCTTGGTGTCTGACCAACTCAAGAGCCTTAAGTGAACAAACAGGGGTTTAGAGAGAGAAACATCAGGGTCAAAAACTCCACCTGCCTCAGTGAGTGGTGGTGGCCCCCCACATAGCATCTCATAAGGAGTAAGTTTAAATCCTCCAGGAGTGTTCTGAACTTGGAACAGGGCAAAGGGAAGGAAGGCTGTTCTGTCTTTCCCGGCAGTCTCTAAGACTAGTTTTGTCAAGGTCTTTTTTAAGGTTCTATTCATCCTTTCTACCTGACCTGAACTCTGGGGTCTATAAGCACAATGTAATTTCCAATTAATCCCCAGTTGAGTGGCAAGTCCTGACTTACCTGGGCAACAAAGGCAGGTCCATTATCAGACCCAATTACCTTGGGAATTTCAAACCTTGGAAAGATTTCTTCAAAGATTTTATTAGCCACCACATTGGCAGTCTCAGTTCTGGTAGGGAAGGCTTCCACCCATCCTGAAAAGGTATCTATAAAAACTAGCAAATACTTGTTGCCATATTTGGCTGGCTTGATTTCTGTAAAGTCCACTTCCCAATATGCTCCAGGGAGGTCGCCCCTAAGTCTTTTCCCATGACCTTTTATGGAATGTCCTGCATTGGTCAGAGTACATGCCTCACATCTTTTGACCACTTCTTGTGCCAGATCTGAAAGTCCAATAGCATGGTAGTCAGAGGACTTCACAATGTCTTTTAATTTCTTTGTTCCTGCTGTCAGTGTAGATGCTGATAGACTCCCCCTCGGCCATCCATAAAGCTTGTATTAGAGCCACAAGTTCAGCTTTTTGGGCCGAAGTCCCTTCAGGAAGGGTACTGGCCCAGATTACTTCTTTTCCATCCACCACTGCTGCCCCCGCCTTCTGCTTACCTTCGACCACGAAGCTGCTGCCATCAGTATACCAGTTGCGGCTTCAAGGCCAGGGCTGATCCTTGAGGTCATTTCGGGTGCCAGTTTCTTCTGTCAGAATGTCAGCACAGTGATGAGTAGGCTGGGATTTGTCAGCCTCTGGCAGCAAGGTAACGGGGTTGAGGACAGCAGGGGAAGCAAAGGTCACTCACTCAGTCAATAGGAGGCTCTGGTAATGTGTCATCCGTGTGTTGGTCATCCAGCAGTCGGGGGCTGTCTGATGATGCTTTCGAGAGCGTGGGATGCTATCACAGTGGTCTGTTGCCCCAGAGTGAGCTTATCAGCACCTTTGAGGAGCAGGGCTACTGTAGCAATGGCTTTTAGACAGGTAGGCTACCCACTCATGACTAGGTCCAGTTTTTTTACAGATAAGCCATGGGTCTCCTCCAAGGTCCCAGGGTCTGGGTCAGGACCCCTCTCGCAACCCCAGTCCTTTCATCAAGTCAGGCAGGGCTAGGGTAGGCACTGTCAAAAGGGCCTTTTTGATTGTTTCAAAGGCCTTCTGATAGTCTGGAGTCCACATGAACGCTCCCCCCTCTTTAGTTAGGGGGTACAATGCGGCAGCTAGGGTTGCCCTCCTTCTCTCATCCATGGTCTTCTGTTGCCCAGGTCCCCTGTCTGTCTAAATCCTGTCCTCTCTTCTTCTCCTACTACTGTGTCCAAAATCCTAGTCAGATTCCTTTCCTGTCTACGATCCCTCCGGTTCTCCCTCTCTTCTGCTTCCTGCTTTTCCCTCTCTTTCCTTTCTTCTTCCATTTCCCTTTTATGAAACACTTTCTCTGCTTCCTTAACCAAATCCTGTAAAGACAGGGTCTGCAGTCCTTCTAGATGCTGTAGCTTTCTCTTAATGTCTGATGCTGATTGCCCTATGAAGGCCATGGCTACTGCTGCCTGCTGACCATCAAAAGTTGGATCAAAAGGGGTATAACGCCTATAGGCCTCCATCAGACGTTCTAAAAACACAGACGGGGATTCAGTTGGTCCTTGGAGGACCTCTCTTACCTTAGCCAAATTGGCGGGGCGTCTGGCAGCACCTTTGAGACCTGCCACAAGAGCCCGATGGTAGACTGTCAGCTACTCCCTACCTTCTGCCTTGTTGAAGTCCCAAGTAGGGCGGTTCAGGGGAAATCCAGCATCTATCAAATTCGGAAGGTTGGTCGGGGTCCCATCTAATCCTGGAACATTTTTGCGAGCTTCCAGGAGAATCCTCTCCTTCTCCTCAGTAGTAAAGAGAACCTGAAGGAGTTGCTGGCTATCATCCCAAGTAGGCTGGCGGGAAAACATTAGGGACTCCACCAGTCCTGTTAGACTGGCAGGATTGTCTGAAAAAGAAGGGTGGTTAGTCTTCCAATTGTAAAGATCAGCAGAGGAGAATGGCCAGTATTGGAGGGGTTGGAGTTGTGGGAGTTCAACCGGGGGCCCACAGACACAAAGCGGCAATGCTGTGGTGGAGTCCGGCTCTCCAGGGCCCTGTTCAGGACTCTGGGCACGCTCACTTCAGGTTGCGGCAGCCAGTCCACCCTCCGTACCGTCACTGGCTCCAGGACCTGGCATCTGAGGTAGGGCGTAAGGGGGAGGAAGAGGAGTGGGCCATTCGCATGGCTCTTTGATCTCGGGATAGATTTTAGGAGGAGCTGAAGGCTGATTCTTGGGTGGAGTCACAGGCTTCGGAGATTCTGCTTTTGGTTTGTGTTCCGATTCTCTGAGAGCCAGGACTTGGGAGCCTGGCTTTCATTTCTGTGCCCAAGGTTTGAGCCATGGAGGAGGATTTCATGCATGATCATCCCAGACAAAGACATAGGGCATCTGGTCCAGGTGGGATTCTGGGCCCACCTGAAGAACAACGGCCTTAATGGCAAGGATGATAGTTAAGTCAAGAGTGCCCTCCGGAGGCCAGCCAATGTCAAAAGTTGGTCATTCCGAGGAGTAAAAAGTCCGCCATGATCTCTTCCTGACCTCAACTGACAAATTATGTGTCCTAACCTTAATCTCAGTCCAGTGTTTCAAAGTCAGACTCAGAGGAGTTGCTATCATCTGTCCCATCATCAGAGTCACAAGTGAGACAAAACAGAAACAAAAGACATACAGACAAAGTCGGACAAGGGCCCATTTCTGTTTCCACCGAGACAAGCAAAACCAATTCAGAAAACCAGATGGCCGGGAGGGCCTCGTCCTCTCCGGCACCCCAACGGGAATCTCCCAGGCATCCCTGGGGTCCCTCCAGACCTTCTGGGATGTCTCCCAGGGTGACAGTCGGTGATCCCCTAGCCCATTGGCAGATCACGTCCCCAGCCTGTACCCAAGACTGGGAGATCGTCGTCCCCTCACGGAGGCACAAGCAACTGCAAACCAGACTGTGCGCTAACCGAAAATACAGATTCAGACTTCAGCCAGCACAGATGAACAAGAACACAAACAGAATTTCACCTCCAAGTAGGTTTTCGGAGATGAGGGTGGTTGCAAATCCCGGACAAGCCCCCAAATGAAAGACCTCCGAGCTGGGGAGACCCTCACTCAAGTCTCAGGACAGCGCAACCCCCCAAGAACTCATGAAAGACCATCCTTGCTGTAATCACATGAGGTTTATTTGGGGGGGGCAGTGCACTGGGGTAGAGCTTGTAACCTATGCAGAGGCAGAGGAGTTCAACCCTGAGCAACTGAAGTCAGGGGTATTTAAAGAAAAAACCATAAAGCAAGGAGATTCTATGCATCATGGGAAGGTATAGAATGTCCTAAGTTCATCATTCCTGTGGTTAGCTATTTCCTGAGACAAAAGGTGTAGGTTAGCCATTAGGCAGTTGTGATAACAAACCTCCTGTTAGCTATTTCCTGGGACAAAAATGTGGATGGTTGTGATAACAATCCTGTGGTTAGCTATTCCCTGGGACAAAGGATGTAGGTTAGCCAGTAGGCGGTGGAATATGGCTATATTATCTCTGGCTTTAATTTTGCTAAGGGGGGTCTAACTGCCTTATAATGGCTAGGGTCTTTCAGTTTTCAATGTGTGCTTATTTTATTTGCTTTTAAAACACGACTTAAAGGAAGTAAGATTGACACATAAAAAGATATGCATATTTAATGCACACCCAAAGATCTTTTCCTATTTTAGTTTATCATTACAGTTTTCTTTCTGTGGCTGAGATAAACATCATGAACAATGATGATGGCTTAGAGTCCATCATCTGTGAAATGAGGGCAGAAACTCAATGTAGGAACTTGGGAGCAGGAACTGAGGCTGGAGACATGGAGCATCATTGTTTATTGGCTTGTTCAGATACTCCTTTGAGCATCTAAGACCACCTGTTTTGGATGGTACTTACACAGAGTGGGCTAAGCCCTCCACATCAATCATCCACCAAGAAAATGCCACCCACAGACAAGACCAACAGACCAGTCTGGTGGGGTTGTCTTCACAACTAAGGTTCCTCTTCCAAATGACTCTAACTTGTGTCAAGTTGACAAACAACAAAACAGAACAACAACAACAATGTAACAAGCAGGTGGGTTTTATGTAACTGGTGGGAGTTAAAGATCTAACTATAGACAGTTTTCAATTACAGAAAATCCACCTGCTCATTATATGGTTACTGTTTTCCACCTAGTTTTTATTGTAAATTCTATTACATAGTTTGTAGTCAACTTATCTGAACAGTCTAGCTGTCACACAGGTCAATTTTTCCCACAGTGAAGTGTTCATCACTACAGAAAAATAATAGGTCTTGGTAATTGGTGGAGAGGCACTCATTTCAGTTTTCATTTTAATAATTGTCTCTGCTGTGCTGATTTTGGCAGCAGTGTTTCCCTTGGCATGATCTTGATTCCAAAGATAAGGCTATTTTAAGCTAATTTTTATTGAGCATTCTGATCTTTGTCAAGCACATGACAGTCTCCTCAGCTGAGGCTGTTCCATGGCGTTGTGCACAAGCCAGGGCTTTGGAATGAGTCCTAGCTCTGCACCTCATCAGCAGGGAAATGTCAAACCTATAAAAATCATCACAATAACAGGATCAACCTCATCTGTCACACCTGAGGGAGAGGTGACCCTGTTAACGTGCAAAGCCCATTGCTAAGGAGAGCTAGATGTGAGGAGTGAAAGATGGTTTTATTATGACGATACCTAAAGGACTGGTGACCTTAATAGTTCCCCTCAGGAGTATTAATTAGGATTCATAAAGCTAATAAGTAGAAACTCAGTACAAAAGAAATCCTATTAGGTATTAATATTAACAGCCGAATTTTGCTAATCCCCTTCCTACTTCTCTCAATAGTTCTGCTCCTTTCCTTTTATTTTGTTGTGATTCTTATATGCATATGCAGTGTACTTTCAGGTGTGCATATGATGTGTGTATGTGTCTGTGCATGTTGCAGCACATATGTGGAAGTCAGAGAACAATTCTGTGGAGTCAGTTCTCTCCTTCCACTGTTACATCGGTCCTGGAGATTGACACCATGAGCCATCTCACTGTCTGTTGCTTGTTTATGAATCCTTATCATTCATAGCATAGCAATGAGATGCACATGGGAGAGAAAAATGATAAATGAGGAAGTTATATTTTTGCTGTAACAAAAGGGAAAAAAACTGGGTGGAGAACATTGGTCAGGTTCTTGGGATTGACTTATAAAAAATATTACCATGAGGAAGTGTGGTTTATATGAAAGTCAAGGAGAATCGGCTTTTTTGCATTGTTCTGATAAAGAGGAAAGGGAACATAGTATAACTCTGTAGGGAACACAGAGATAGTGGCTATGACTCCTCCTCCATGGATAAGTTTTGATTGACAGCAGTTAGTTGTAAGAATCATTAAGATGTTTTTTAAAAAAATTGGTGTCACGTGTTAGCATTCATCTATTCACAGGCTCATAGATATTTAGTGCTTTCATTCCTCTCTGTAACTGATACTTTGTGAGTTTAAAATCCCCCTAAGCGCTGAATACGAGGAATGATGTATTAATTGGAGTGAAATGTTCAGTTTATTCTGTGAGATTCAGAATATCTACAAGCTGTTTACATGATATTGTAAATCAGAGAATCACTGCCAGTGTATCCATCAATATCAAAACATAAAACAGGGTGATAGAAGAGAGAATGCTTGAGAGATAAATATTTTTAAAGTATTATGCAAATGTCATGCATTTATGAATACATTTGGATAATGCTGGCTGTCTTAAACACACGAATGTACAAATGAGAATGTATATTTAAATCCCATTCTAGAAGGCCACAGAATGTACAAACGCAACTGATGTAAGACCAATTTGGGAAGCTTAACTCTCAAGCTGCATGCCCAGTTCAGTCTACTCTATAAACAAATCCATTTTCCTGTATGGAGATTAAGGTCTGGGTTGATTGCCAGGGGAAGCAGCCCGGTGTGGGTGTGATAGATGCAGACACGGCTATGCACAGAGATAGATATGGATGGTACACTTATAAATACCCAGATTCCTTTGAACATTGGAAAGCTTGGCAGATCATTAAAAGGCCCGTCACTTAGCAGCCCATCAGACCCAAATTTTGGTAGCCTGCATGCTGCCCAGAGAGAAACAAAATGAAGATCCAGCAGGTAAGTTTTAGCACTCGGTAGAGATAATAGGGTTAATTTACAAATTTACTTTACAGAAACTCAAATCTCACGTGAATAAATGCCCTGCTACAATTTTAATATTGCCTTTACTGGTTCTTTGCTTGTGTGTTTTTTGTTGGTGTGGCTTTTTTTTTTTTTTATCACAATTAGACTCAGGCAAAACTTCTGTGATAGACAAGTATTACTGACTTTACATTAATGCCAGTTCACAAGAGTTTCCTAAAAAACAGCTATGTTTCCAATTTCCTTCTATTAGCACCATTAAGATGCTTTGTCACAAGATTGACTGACCACAGTGTGGCTGCTAGAGTCAGTCATACACACACTAGGAAGGCCTTTGACAAATCTACAGAAGACATGACTAATGAATGCTAGCACCCTCTGAGAGGATACTCAAAAGAGCAATATTATTTAAATCAAACTCCATCTACAGAGAGATAGGATATAAAAGCTGAGTCTAATTGGCTGCCTCAGCTCTGAAAACATTCTGCAGAAATTCTCATTCTGGTAGTGTGTAACTTGATGTGACATATGTAATATACAGTCCACAATTTGGAAGCTCATTAGGAGTGCAATGGTGATATGCTCCTTTCAAATAAGCTCATTTTTACTACAAGTGTGGCACACGATTATTAGGAGAAATTGGGAGGATACTAGACATAACTGAGAAATTGTTTACAAAATGCATCAGCATGATAAAACTTTAGTCTTTTTAAAAACAATACTTGTATTAATTTTTTTTTTGAAAATCTCACAAATATATACAATATATTTTGATCTCATGAACCCAACTACCTTGCTCCAACCCTTGCCCCCAGGTTCCACCAACTTGTCTTCTTTCTGACTTAATATCATCACTAGCAGCAGCTGCCACCTCCCCTATGTCTAGTTAGTGCACAAAACATGCATAAGAGCCAAAAAACATTTTTAAATATTTGGAGAGATGGCTGAGCTGTTAATAGCATTACCTGTTTCTATAGAGGATCTGAGTTTGGTTCCCAGTGTCCACTTGGTAGCTTACAAACATTTGTAATTCCTGCTCCAAAGGATAGGATGCCCTCTTCTGGCCTCTTTGGGCACTGCACACACATGGTTCACATACATGCAGGTAAAACTTTGCTTATACATTAAAAAAAATGTTTTATGGAGGAAATAATTGTTTGGGTGAGATGGCTCAGCAGCTAAGAGCACTGACTGTTCTTGCAGAGGATTCATGCAGTGCCCATACATACATGCAGAAGAAACACCCATACACATAAAATAAATATACTAAATAAATAAACGAATAAATAAATACTTGCAAATAATTCATGTGATAAAACCTGTCTGCTCTTAGCTTGTTGCTGATGTTGAAGGAATAACTAAGTGTAATATAATACTCCTGCCAAACAAGCAGGAACTACTGAGTGTGTTACAGCAGAGAGAACCGAAAAGCTCTCTAATATTTATTCTAGTGGTAACTGAGATACAAGTAAACAAAAAAGCTACAGAAAGAAGAAAAGTCATTATCACATAATGGATGAGGGTTATTACAAAACTTTGACTTATTGAAAAAGAAACGGGCTGGAGAGAGAGCTCACCAATTAAAAATACTTGTCCAAGGACCAGGGTTCAATTCCCAGCACCTACATGGTGACTTATAACCATTTGTAACTCCAATTCCAAGGGATCTGATGCCCTCTTCTGGCTTCTGTGGACACTGCACACACCTGGCGCACAGACAGGAAGTCAAAGCACTCATAACATAAAAACAAACACTTGAGATATATAGATGCATGCTACCCTACATGGGAATGCAGGGGAGCTGTGTGTGTGCTAACCCTGTGTGATCATATGCTAATTACCACCCCAGCTAATGATGGTTTGAAGGATCATGACCGGCAAATATAAACTGAAACCAACTCAAATCTATGTTTGCTGCAAACCAGGCCTTGCTGGAATGTACACATTGTTCTTCTGTTGTGTATGATGGTTTATACACTGTGAAGTCAGAGAAGACAACTGAGGAAAAGACCATTTCCCACATCTGCAGAAAAAGTTTTTGTCTGTCTTGCTTTTAAGGTCAACAAAAACAGATCGAAGCCATCACAGCCTATTGGTCTTGGTGGGTTTACTCCCAGGGATTAGACAATTAGCTAGTCAACATTTTTAGATTTCAAAGTTTAAACTCTTGGGGCTGTAGAGACAGCTCAGCAGTTAAACAACACAGGCTGCTCTTGCAGAGAATCTGGGTTCTGTTCCCAGCACCCACATGCTGACTCACGACCACCTGTAAATGTAGTCCAAGAGGAGATGGTCTCTGCCTCAGTTGCCTCTTCTGACTTCACACTTTGTAAACTATCACACACAGCAGGAAAGCATTATGCACATTCCAGCAAAACTTGACTTACAATAAACACTCTTTGAATAGACTCCACCTCGTAGCCTGGATTCTAAGTGTACTGTGTTCACATGTGCACAGACACACGTGCATCACATTGCTAATAATAAGATACATATCTAATAAATAGACAAATTTCAACTCTCTTTTACTTTTATTGTTTCAGGGAAGGGTTTGGATATGCAATCCATTGATAGTACAGAGCACAGTTTCTCAAACCCATACTTTCCACATGTGCACTGTGCAGTTTCTGTTAAATGCTTTGCTGAAATTTATCCATTAGTGTTCAGGAGTAGGAAGTACATGCATTTCTAATTAACATACTCATACTGACATAGAGTAAGCAGAGGCAAAATATACGAAGAGCAAACATATCAATTGCACATCAACATATTTGCAAAAAAAGAAAAAAGAAAAAGAAAAAGAAAAAAGATATCATTAAGGAAGAAAAGTAGAAACTGTAGAAACAGCTTTACAAGGTAATTGCCCAAACCCACTGCTCCTGCTTCCCTGCTTCCCAGGAAAAGAAATTTCTAGGTATGATGTACCAGTTTTTATTTTTGAGGAGAAGGATATTTCATCACTTCTTTGCCTAGGATTTTACCAAAATGCTCTTCTGCTTCCTGACACCTGCCTGCCTACCTGTGGTTATGAGAGCATCACAAAGTTTTCATAACTGGTCCAAAATTCTGGACAGAGAAAGGCATCCATGTAAACCTTTTAAAATGACACATTTCTCTAATTTAAAAGAGCCAAAGAATTCATTGAGCTAATGGATTATTGATTTCAATGGAGGAGATATGTTTAAATGGTGGTGATTCAGGCTGTAAAGGATTTCAAAGTGGCTTGTGAAACTGAGCAGAGAAGAACAGCACAGAGGTGAGATACTGGCTTGGAAACTACTTCCAGTAGGAGGTCATTTGGCTTAGACACAGAAGACAGCAACATGTCGTCGAAAAATCTATGTCCATGATGTGAATTTCAGCACAGTACTCATGAGTAACAATCAAATCATATTATATCCCTTCATTTTTATGACAAATTTGATTTTTGAATCATGAGTGTGTACATGAAAATGTATTATGTTGTTTGAATGCAAAATTAATAAATAACTTAAGGCATCATGACTGTGACCATTCAATCTATTCAATTTCTCCTCTCAGTTCTCTGCCCCCACTACAGATGTACCAGTATATGAGGACTAGTCTACACGGGGATTTAAAATAAAGACAATCTAGTAAGCAGTTTACACTATATAGCAGGCAATTCCTCAAGAGAGTAATAGCAATACTGTGGGGAGGGGATTGATTTAGAGGATGAAGGGAACTCAGCAAAGGGCTGTGAACATCCTCCAGAGAAGTCACCCTATTGTGAGGGCCACAAGGTGCTAAGGAGAAAGAGGAGATGAGTAGCCGGGACTGTGGTCACTCTGGTGACAAAGGGGGAATTCTTTTATAACACAAACAAAACAAAATAAGCAAACAAAATGAACTCATAAGTAAAACAAAACAAAACAAAACAAAGCCTTCCAAGCAGTGAAGGAAGAGATGACCAAGATAAAAAATTAAAAAAAAAAAATCAGTGGCCCATCTTGGACTTGTGAGAACCGAGTTTAAAGGAAATGTTGCCTCTAGACAAGCATGGAGTAAAGGCAGCTAGAAAGCTGAAGCCAGGATTGGATGACCAGGAGCCAAAGCTGCCAGAGACATAAAGTTGGATTGGTACTTAAAAGGCATTATTGACAGCCTGCTGGAGGCTAGGTTTGATATGCTAAAGATATAACACTGACTTGTAAACCCCTGAAATAAAAATATCAGAGCAAGGCTTAGGAGAAGTGCCAAGAAAATTCCCACAATCTCTTCCTTACCTTAAAAGGGAAACCAGATAAAGTAAAGGAGAAGAAAAGTCTATTTCAATAACTCTGATATACACAGACAAAAACCTCAACACAATACTCATGACCTCAGACAAATGGATTAGAATTGCGACTGGCTGTCCCCAATAAGAGGAGCTACTTTGACTTTGAAAGGGAACAATGTTATCCACATATCAACAAAGAAAATATGTGTCTGCATGTTGATTAGTGCTGAAATGGAAGTCAACATAATACAACCTTTATTGGTCATAAACCTTATAGCAATCTGTAGACCCAGGGGAATTCCTCAAGCTGACAATGAAAATACAGCAGATATTACCCAGTGAAGAGAAACTGAGGCTAGCCCAATTACCATCAAAGAGACTTCACCCAGCAGCTGATGCAATCAGATGCAGAGACTCACAGTCAAACCTAGGGAGTCCTGGGTAAGAAGGGGAGGAAAGATTGTAAGAGCCAGAGGGAGGGTTCAAGGAGACTACAGGAAACCCACAGAATCAACAACCTAGGCTCATGATAAACTGAGTCAACAACCAGGGAGCCTACGTGAGACTGACCTAGGCCCTCTGCATATATGTCACGGTTGAGTAGCTTGGTCTTCTTGTGGGACTCCTAACAATGGGAGCAGAGGTTGTATCTGACTCTGTTGCCTGCTTTTGGGACCCTTTCCCACTGCTGGGTTAGCACATCTAGCCTTGGTAGGACAGGAGCTGCCTAGTCTTACAGTAACTTGATATGCCATGGTTCATTGATACCCATGGGATGAGTTGAAGGTGCAAGGGGGTGGGGCTGGGGGACTGGGAGGAGAGGAGGGAAAGGAAACTACAGTTGGAATGTAGAAAGAAAACAAATAATAAGGGTGCCTAAAGAGAGAATTTCTTGAAACCAGAGTTCAGCATCACATCAAAAGATGAAAGTAAGATATGTCTCTTTCAGAAGAGGAGGTATAAAAATGGAATCAGAGAGGATTTGATTATGTATAAAACCCCAGATAATTAAGAATATGTTTTGAAAGAAAAATATAAGGACTTTTAAATAAAACTCAGGACAGGAAGAGACTGGAAACCAAATTCCCATTTAGTTCCAAATGAAATGAAATTAAGAAAACCTGGTTCTTAATTGGGGGCCGAGTGGCAGTGTGGTGAAAAAAGCCAAAACAAAGTCCAAGCATCAGCATCCTTCTCCCTACCCTGCCCCCACTCCACACACCAACAAGTCCTTATATTTTTCTTTCTTTTTTCTTTTCTTTTTCTTTTTAAGGGATATGTAGTAGTATTAGCATAAAGATTTAATGTGTGCAACTTTGATTCTTAAGAGAAAACAAAGCATGTGAATAAAAATTGAAGTGTTCACCTCAGTTTGGGACCAAATGGCTTGGATCTCTGTACAAACTGGTTTTGTGTGTTAAGGAGTTTAAGGCCTTTCTGACCACCTCGTGTTCCCCTTTCTACACAGCCATGTATCTATCACATGGAGTTGATCCCAGCCTCCCCCATGCACCCTGCTCTTGTTTGATTTCTCCTTGGCTGTGTTTCCGATTCTCCACCAGCAGCTCCAGTATCCCAAACTCTATAGTCCTACTGGTGTTCAGCAAAAGGAGTGGAAACTGGAAAGCAGTCTCTGGACGGTTTTCTAAGAAATTTCTGAATTCTATTATCTTTACAAATATAAGATGAGAAAATGTTTTCTCAATATTTTTTATTAATCTTTTTATAAAATGAAAAGAAACACCTATGGCTGATTAAGGATGATGATTATGCCTGGGTGGTCTGTGGGGTTGAGTGTTTTTCCTTTTTTTTTTTTTCTGTTCTAACCTTACATTTTGGGTTGAAACATTTTTAGATGTTGGTGGCATCCTCATTAAATGGTCCTTGCACTTGCCTTCCTGGGCAGCGTCCCCAGCAGGTGAAACATTGTATCCGTGCATCTGTTGGATGCCAACTGCATCCTCCTCCCCCAGCCTTCGCTCTTGGGTTGTTGTGTGTACTTCCCTTTACTTTGCTAATTTCAATGGTTAAGTTGGTTTTACTTGAATGATTCGTGTTTAGGGGAGAAAAAAAAATCCTTAAATTTTTGTTGCAGCTCCTCCTGAAAATAAAAACAATAAATGAAGCAGCAGATGTATATATATACACATATGTGTGTGTGTGTGTGTGTGTGTGTGTAATATGTTTTGAGTTGCTAAATATATATTAAAGTAGCAGAAGCGTAGTCAAATATTTGTAGACATTGGCAAAAGGCAAGTGAATTGGAATGAGGGGCAAAGTATATGAGTATAGAGTCTTCAGAATAAAATGCCTAAGTTAGATTAAAAAAACAACATAAAGCAATGATATACAGACAAGTAGTGCATTTATTTTTATGTTAATGATTTTTAGTGGAGGAATATTTCCCAGAAATTGAGTGGAGATTCTCAATGGAGGGGTTGGGTATTTGTTTAGGGTGGTCTTCTAGGTTATAAATATCATCAATCGAATTTCAAGTAAAACAGCAAAACAAAAACACATTACAGAACTTAGAAAAAGTCATGTGGACATGATGAAGGACTACCAGGTTGGAAGATATCGGCCGCCCCATGTCAAAAATTATGTAAATCAGCAGCAGCAACACAGGATGATGTCACGGAGGAACAGACAGATCAGCCAATAGGATGAAGCAGAGGTCAGACAGATGCCACTCAGGAATGAGCAGCTATCTTTTGGTTCATAACACAACTGAATACCCAACTAATGTGGATGGGACACTCATTTTAATAAATAGTGATAAAAAAATCAGACTAATTTTGTGAAGCAAGAATATTATAGGTACGAAGGCTAAAACTGTGAAAGGAGATAACTTGACTTCCATTAAAACAAAGAATCTCAGCTCCACGATACATTATTAAATAGGACAAAAGTAGAAATTATGTTTTGGTAGAAAATATTCACAAATGGCATATTTTATAGAAGACTGCTATCCAAAACATGGGAAGAGCCTTGTGAACTAAAAAGCTTGGGTCTGGAAAGGTGGCTCAGTGGGTAAAGTGCTTGCTGTGCAAGCATAAGGACCTGAGTTCAGATTTCAGCACCCACATAAAACATTGTTGTGGCACACATCTGTAACTTCAGCCCTAGGGGTGCAAGAGTCATATGGAGTGGGATAGGGTTTACTGGTTAGCCAGCATTGCCTAAACAGCGAACTCCAGAATTAAAGAAAAGATGAGAAGTAACAGAGGAAGAAGATGCTATTGTTGAGCCCGGGTTTCTATATGTGCAAGCACACATGCATGTGTCGCAAGTGTCAGACTCCTCCCACTCACCACCCCAATCATGTTCTGTGTGTCCCCACAACCTCAACACTCTCTCTGTGGGCTTCTCTC
Organism: Uromys caudimaculatus; assembly: GCA_028551405.1. NCBI lineage: Eukaryota > Metazoa > Chordata > Mammalia > Rodentia > Muridae > Uromys > Uromys caudimaculatus. The sequence continues at coordinate 25,998,730 of CM052721.1, forward strand.
TGCTATTGATTCTCCCCTTATAACTCACAGACAGGGCATAGCATGAGAACAAAATACCATCAACCCCAACCCCATTCTTTGCTTATGCAAACTAGAAAAATTTCCCCACTAACTCCTGAGACAAATCCCACACCCTGCAGCCCAGGCTTTCTTCAATCTGCACTCAGTCCTGAAGCCTCTGCTTCCACCTCCTACCTGTCTCAAATTTAACCTTAATTGACCATAATATTGAACTAAAGATAAAGACTGAATTATAAATTAATGAATAGTTTTGTATTCCCTTATTCTCAAGCATGTAAACAGATGCCTGGACTATTTTTTTTTCCTGTTTCTCTGACACTATCACATTAAATTAGTTTTCTATTCACCAGACTTACTATTTTCCTCTCTTACAGGTAATGATACCAGAAGAAGAGAGAGAAAAAAATTCGACTATGCATAGCCAAGTATTCTAAGTAGATGGGTTCTCTAAAATCACAGCTACTATTTCTGAGAGTCTGAATTTATAATGAAATAAACAAGTTCAATTCAACAGTTCTGGTCATTTCTGACCCCAGAGCCAGAGACCAGCTTCCTGTCTCCCAAACTGTTGTGTGCAGTCAATCTTATTAAATATTTGCTTAACCTTAGATCAATGAATGTATTGAACCAGCTATTTGGAGAAAATCACACAATACCAAGCTGAGCTTCACCAGTGAAAGTTGCAAGTAATTATTTGTAATGATATATAAATTGTTATCAAACAATTCAGTCAAAAGATTGAAGGCAGAGTGGCAATATTAAAAATTCAGAAATCAGCTGCTTGTCATTAAAAGAAATAGTATTTAAAAACTAAGTTTAAAAAGTTGGAAAATGGGTAAGAATTTCTCTTTGGGTCACTGACTTCTTTTTTAAGTTGAATTCTAAGAGAAGCTATGGTATTTAAACTCTGGTGGACACTGTCTTCTGGAAGTCATTCTAAAAGTCCAGTTCTGGTCCTTGTTATGGCCTGTCTCACAGATGTCAGCAAATGAGTCCAGAGATGTGTGTGAGACTTTGGTCTACAGAAGCCTCAAGATCAAAGTCCTTGGCCCATGGTGTTGTGGTTTTGAAACATCAAGTAACCTTCCTCAGCCTCCATTTTTTTATACATATTGAAATGGGAACAGCTAATACATACCCGACTCATGGAAATTATACCTATTAAATGCAACATGACAGTGACATCCTTTGTATATTATTTGACTCAAGAAAGAATATCTGGTGATATAAGCATTATATATTTCTATGCAGGGGGAATAAAGTAATATTCATATAATTAAAAGGAAAACTCCTTTTTATTTTTATTTTTTATTTTTTTGTATTTTGTGACAGGGTTTCTTTGTATAATTTTGGCTGTCCTGGAACTCATTATATAGACCAGGCTGGCCTTAAACTCATAGAGAGATGCCTGCCTCTGCTTCCTGAGCACTAGGATTGAAGGCATTCACCACTACTGCTGGCCAAGAAAATCTCTTAATGGGATTTTAGAGAGACAATACTTGGCTAGAAGGTTAGGTCTTGGATCCAGTTCCCAGTACAAACATAATATGTGCCTACACACAAACACACATGTGTGCACACACCTCATGTTAAACTAAATCAAGCAATGCAAAGGAATACACAGAATTGAGCAGATGGGAAATAAATGCAATAATAGTATTATTAGTGAGTTGGGCAAGACAGGGATGTCAGCACCATGCATATATATGCAGAGGCTAGAGGAGGATTCCAGTTACTTCACTCTATCACTCACTGCCCTATTCCTTTTTTACAATGTCATTCAACCTGTAGTTCATGAATTAAGCTTTGGGATTCTCTTGTCTTTGCCTCCCAGACTCCAGCCCTGGGGTTAGAGGCCTGTGTATAGTCATGCCCAATCTTTTACATGGTGAGTAGGGGTTTGAACTTAAATCCTCATGCTTACACATCAAGGGCTCTTGCCCACTGATCCCACTCCCATGCCCATAAATGCAACAGAATTCTTGTTGTACTCGGGAGACATGATTAAAGTGTGCATAAGTGTACTCATCCCTTCAGAGTGATCCAGTGCACATCCATCACCCTGTAAAACACATGTGGAAGCAGAGCCTGTCCTTAATTCCAATTCTTACTTTTGGTTGCTCAATGATAAAAGCTTACATTTATTTACTTACTTAGTCATTCATTGGTTTGTATGGTGGGGCATGCACATGCCACAGTGTGGGTGTGGAGGTCACAGGAAAACTTACTTAATTTTATTCTCTCCTTCTAACATGTGGGTTCCTGGGACCCAACTAGTATCATCAGCCTTAGAGGAGGACCTCTTCCCTGCCTGAGTTACTTGATAATAAACCTTAAAGCTCAGTCTACCTGTATATACTCAGAGCTACCTGTGCTTCTGAATACTGCCCATCCCGTTTCCTCCACAGGCCAGGGAAAGTCATTTCCATCTCAATGTGGCAGGTAGTCTGTCACCTATTCTTTTTATTGCATGGCAATGCCCTAGGGTCTCTGCAGAGAAGACAGTGGACATTGGCACAGGGCTAGCAAGACCTTCAGAGAGAAGACAAGGTCAGCCTTCTCAGATTTCAACTGAAGCAATGGAGATTTTCAATCTAATAGTTTGTGACATAAGTGTTTAGAATGTGCTTATATTTGCAGGGGTGGGGGTGGGAGAGTTGATTATCTTTCTAGGGTCTCACTATCTCTAGACCTGGTGTTATAATTCCAAAAGGCAGCTGCAAATGGCTAATGTACTGTATTTAGAGAATTTTCTCAGCAGTAAATCTACTAATCATGCAGTATACCCTCTGGTGCATATTTTCCAGCTGACAATGAATCTATCATATATATATATATATATATATATATATATATATATATATATATATATATATATATATATATATCCAGTAGATATCTATAAGCTTCATATTCAGACTCTGCATTACAGAAAGTAAGAAACTTTTAACACCCGTGTCCTAGTTTGTTTTCTGCTGTTATAATGAACACCATGATCCAATGCAACTTATAAGTGAAAGGGTTTCTTTGGGTTACTTTTCCCAATCACAGGTTACCATTGAAGGGACCTAAGGCAGGAACTCAAGGCAGAAACTTGAAGCAGAGACCATGGGGGAATCATGTTTAGTGGATGGCTTCCAGATTGACATTCAGCTGCTCCTGTTATATAGCCAAAGTCTACAGCCTAGGGATTTTACCACCCACAGTGGGCTGGTCCTCCCTACAGTCCTACAGCATCTAGCAATCAAGACAGTGCCTCACAGACATGACTGCAAGCCAATCTGATAGAGAAAGTACCTCAGTTGAAGTTGCTCCTTCCCTGGTGACTCTAGGTTTTGTAAAGTTGACAATCAAGATTAGCGACCAGCAATAGGTTTCAAATATGTTCCTAACTTCCCTATCTTATCCAAAAGTGTTATTACAATTTTGCTTCTGGATATCAGAGTCTCTGTATATGCGCCTGTCCTAGGTAAAGGGCTAAGTACTTATATACTACAATGCATTCAACATTTAGTTCGTGTGTCCATGGCTGATAATTCCATTTGAGTACAAACTCCATGTCTTCTCCCTTACTGCAGAATTTATCCCAGTGCCTGAAGAGACCAAAACAAGGTGTGGTATCTCATAGAATTGGAATTACAGACACTTGTAAGTGGCCATTTGTGTGGTGGGGATCAAACCCAGATTCTCTGTGAGGTTGTTCTCTTAACCACTGAGCTGTTTCTCCAGTCCCTGATGGAGGTGTTTCTCCTCATTCTTTTGTTGAAGGGGAGAAAGATTCCACCTGAGAGTTTCAGGGCTGGATGGCTGCTTAGCCCTAACATTGCCAGAGATGAGTTCTATAGCTCTTCCTTATTTGGGTCACACTCTTGAACAAGATGGATCCACAAACCACATAAAAGATCAAGAAGAGATTTTCACTCTAGAGGCCGGAGAATACTCAGTGAATGTGGAGAGAGGCTTGCAATAACAAGATATTGGAATGCCTGTCAGTGCTCATGGACGATGATTGACATCTGTAAATACTTCTGCCACCCACTAAGGAACTGAAGTCAATTTCTCAGAGTTGACCAGGCTAAAGAGTGTGTGTAGGCTAGCCACTTCTCTATGGTGTCTGAACATGCAGTTGGGCCATCTAAGCCTCACCCCTATGTCCACAGAGGTCAATACAGCCCACCATCCTAGATATTTATACTGTTTGTGATCAAGAATTCTTGGAACATTAAACAGGTGTTGGTTTTATCTGGCGAGGATGCACCGCTGACTACTGCTGAATACAGCTATGAGAGACGACGCACATCACATTTTGTGGCACAGTTCCTAACTAATTTCCTTGAGGGATTCTTGCTTTTACCACTTTAGTTTGAACCTTGGAGTGACAACAAGGTAGAAACTGTGCAACCTTTGTGTTGGTTCATTTTGTTAATTTGATATACACTGGGGTTTTTAAGGACAGGGGACCTTAGTAGAGAAGATGCCTTCATTGGATTAGCTTCTGGACAAATCTGTGGAACATTTTATTGATTGCAAATTAATAGAGGATGGCCCAGTACATCATGGGTGGAGCCACCTCTGGACAAGTGGCCCTATGGGATAAAAGAAAGCTGGATGAGCCAGTTATGGGCATCAAGCCAGTGAACATTGATACTTCATGGCCTCTGCTTCAGTTCCTGCTTCCAATCCCGGCTCTAACTTACTTTTATGATACATTATATTATAGTGCTTGGAGCCAAACCCACTTATATACCTTCGGTTTCTGGGAAACCTAGCCAGTTACAATAAAAGAAGAACATCTGCCATTTGCAGCTTCAGGTTCCAGGAACTGAAAGAACACCGGAGGGTGGTGATGATAGTCGGTTGGCCTTGGGCCATGTGTAACCTTCCAGCTTGCTTACCTTTATAAGCCACTGCCCTGAAATAAAGTTTGAGATTTTGATCAGATCATGACTTGCTCTCCTTCTTTGCGTCTCTTGTCCCCCCATTCTTTTGCTCCCTCCTCAGGTTCCCGCTGAACCCCCATAGGCCAGGGAAATGGGCAGGCAAGGTGGGGCCTGGGTACAAGTGTCCAACTGAATGTTGCTCACCCATGGATGTCCCCCTCTCATAGGATCGCTGCTCCCCCCAAAATCTCGAGAGAAGATCCGCATGTTGATTGCCACAACCGCCCTCAGTGAGTCTAATCCGCCTAAAGTAAGATCGAGCAATGCAATCATGGGACAAGCACTGAGTAAACATGAATTGTTTCTCAAGGGCCTCAAAGAATCCCTCAAGGCGTGAGGAACTCGGGTTAAGAAAAAAGATCTTGTTAGGTTTTTTTATATTTGTTGAGGATGTCTGCCCTTGGTTTCCCCAAGAAGGAATTATTGCTGAAAAGAGATGGGCCAGGTTAGGAGATTGTTTGAAAGAATTTTATAAGTCATTTGACCCTCAGAGTGTCCCTGTTCAAGCCTTTTACTATTGGAATTTAATTAATGAGGTGTTAAAGTTTTATAAGACATAGCCAGATGTCCAAGAAATAGAGAAGGTGAAAAGGTCTTACAGCATCATTCTCAGGCTCCCTCAGTTTGTGACTCTGTTTCCATCACTATGTTGGATCTGGGCCTTCCCAGTTCTCCTGCTGAGCCCTAAGAAGCATTGACAGAAATCCCTATGCCTAAAATCTACCCCTCCTTGATAAATCTAAAAGCTGCCACCTGAAATGGGCCCGATGACATCCTCTCCCAGAGGAATCATCAACCTTGGAAGAAGAGGCTGCCAAATATCACAAGTCTGATTGGCCACCCTTACACTCTGCTCGAACTAGGCCACCCCTCTGTTTCTGCTTCCCCTTTCTGTGCACCCATTTTTGATTCAGACATTGCTGAGGTCACTGACAGTGCTAAAGCAAAACTATGCTGGGAGGTTTCTGCCCTTAAAGAGTTGCTCTTGAAGAAAAGGGAGTACCTAATTTTGATAAAGGAGTTACAGGCATTATTAGCTCTTGAATTAACCTGACCTCCCCAGCCCTAATTTCTCCTGAAACTAAGATGTAGAACAGATCCGCTAAAACCCTACAGACATTCCCAGTCACACAGATTAAAATATCCTCCCCCCTGAAGGGAGGGCTGGAGAGGACATCTCTGATAATGGAGAAAACCCCCTTTCCACAGATAAAGCCTCTGATAATGAGAATGAGGCTTCAGGAGACTCAGATGTCGAAAAGAAAGAAATCAAAAATCAATAGTACCATCACCTTGAGTTTCAACATATAAGAGCTGAAAACAGTGGTAACATTCTATTGCCTAGTGGCACCATTCATTCGGTCCATAATCGAAACTCTGAGTGACCAGTGGCTTACACCCAATGATTGGTATCATTTGGCACGTGACTTCCTGTCAGGGGGCAATTGTGTTCTCTGTAAAACTGAACATGTTGAAAATTATAGAGAAACAGCAATCTGAAATTCTGAAAGGAAAACCTCCAAAACTTGGACCAAGGAAAAACTTTTAGGTCACAGCTCCTATGACAACAATGAAAAACAGGCTAAGTTTCCTCCTGGCCTCTTAGCTCAGAAACAAAATGCTGGCCTTAAATCCTGGAAAGAACTTCCACCTAAGGGGTTGGTGACTACCTTCCTGGCCAAAATACGACAGGGTCCCGACGAGCCTTATAGCAGTTTCATCAACCACCTCATGGATGTGGCTGAAAGACTTGGCGGCCGAGATGAAAACGAAAGCGAATTCATTAATCAAGCCGCCATACGACCCCACCATAGTGGCAAGGATATTTCAGGCTATATCAAACTCTGTGCAGGCATCAGCTCGGCTCATTCTCTTGGCCTGGCTATCGGGGCCTGCCGTAAAAGATTTTACCCAGGACAGTCGCCCAAAGACTTGCTTTAATTGCAAACTGGGCTATTTCTCTAGAAAATGTAAGGCCCCTAAGACCGAACGACCAACTCCTCCCTCCTTGTGTCCTCCATGCAAGAGAGGCAGACACTGGGTCTCTGAGAGCTGTTCTAAAACAGATGCCCATGGCAACCATCTACCCCCAAGGCAGGGAAACTTCCAGAGGGGCCAGCCTCTGACCCTGAGCTGGAGACAAACCCCTGGGGCTATCAAGTTTGTCCCCCAAATGCCCAACCCGCAGACCCAAACGTTGCCTCCCTCCATTGAGCAACCACAGGTAGGGCAGGATTGGCCCTCTGTTCTGCTACCAACATGATACTAATACCCGAGATGGGAGTTTAAATCCTACATCCTAGAGTTTTTTGCCCTCTGCCCCCTGGCAACTTTGGACTCCTCCTCGGTTGAGTCAGCCTATCTCTCCGGGGCCTAAATGTCTCCCCGGGGTAACTGATAATGATTATATAGGAGAGATAAAGATTCTGGCCTCCTCTACTCTTGGCCCCCTAACCATAGACTCAGGACAGAAAATTGCTCAGTTCCTTTTGCTTCCCCCTTGCTCATGCCAATCAAAATGCTCATTGAGAATCCAGGGGCACTGATACTTTAGGTTCCACAGGTGCTTATTGGGTCCAACAAATTACTCAAGATAGACTCCTCTTTAGACTGAAATTGGATGGAAAGGGCTTTGAATGGCTTATTGATACTGGAGCCGATGCCATAGTAATTTCTGATAAACATTGGCCCTCCTCCTGGCTCCTTACTGCCTCCTTGACACATCTTAAAGGCATTAGTCAGATGACCAACACCCAACAAAGTTCCAAAGTCCTTATGTGGACAGATGAGGAGGGTAACACTGGCACTGTTCAGCCTTACATTGTGCCTGGATTGCCTGTTAATCTTTGGGGTAGAGACATTCTAACCCAATTAAATCTTCTCATATGTAGCCCAAATGAAACTGTTACCCATAAAATGCTAAAACAGGGCTTCTGCCCCATACAAGGACTTGGAAAAAAATCACAAGGTATTAGAGAATCTATCCAGGTGACTGAGAAGTTTCATCATTTGTTTAGGTTTGGGTGCACCAAATTTACCCTAATGGTCGTTGACGCTCCTGTACTTCATGTAGATAAAATCACTTGGAAATCCAATGATGCTGTGTGGGTTGATCAATGGCTATGGACTTCAGAAAAAATGGCTGTGGCAGTGGCGTTAGTACAGGAACAGCTCACCGCCGGCTGTCTTGAGCCTACTACCTCTCCTTGGAACACTCCCATTTTTGTTATCAAGAAAAAGTCCATCAAGAGGAGGCTTTTACAAGATTTGAGGGAAATTACTAAAACAATGCTTGCAATGGGAGCCTTACAACCAGGTTTGCCTACACCCATGGCCATTCCTGCTGGGTACTATAAAATAGTGATAGACCTTAAGGATTGTTTTTTACCATCCCTTTACACCCTGATGATAGAGAACATTTTGCATTAAGTCTACTGGTGACAAACTTTAAAGGGCCCATGCCTTGCTTTCACGGGAAAGTTCTGTCTCAGAGCATGGCCAATAGCCCCACCTTATGCCAGAGATTCGTGGATCGGGTCATTGACCCCTTTAGGACATTTTGGCCTTCCATTTATATAATACATTATATGGATGATATCCTCTTGACAGGATCCGATAGCTCAACATTGCTTCATTGTTGCCAACAGCTATCACAAAAATTGACCAAGAGAGGCCTTCAAGTTGCCCCAGATAAAATTCAGTTAAAGGATCCCTATTTTTATTTGAGGTTTGAACTTCATCACCAAAAGATTATTACACAAAAAGTTCAACTTAAGACTAGCCACTTAAATGGTTCTCCAAAACTTTTGGGACATATTAATTGGCTTAGGTCTTATCTTAAACTCACCACAGGAGAACTTAAACACCTTTTTGACATTCTTAATGGAGACTCTAACCCCTCTTCCCATCTATCCTTGACTCCTGCGGCAGCCAATGCCCTGCAAGTTGTTGAAAGGGCTATTCAAAGTCAGGGAGTTACTTTCATCTCCTATGAAAAACCCCTTCTCTTTATTGTCTGCTCCATGTCCCTCACACCCACTGGGGTGTTTTGGCAAAAAGGCCCTCTTCTGTGGACTCATCTTCCTGCTTTCCCCACCAAGGTCCTTACCCTTATATTTCCTTAGTTGCTAGGCTTATTTTTTTAGGGTGAGAACAGAGCTGACATTTTTTTGGCAAGGATTCTGATAAGCTGATTTTGCCCTGTTCCAGAGAACAGCTACGCTGGCTTATGCAAACTATGGATGAATGGCCTGTAGCTTGTTCATCCTTTTCAGGAGTCATTGATAATCACTATCCTGCAGATAGATTATTCCAATTGGCTAAGATACAGCCTTTCATTTTTCCAAAGATCACATTTCCCCAACTGTTGACAGAGGCTTGACTAGTATTTGCAGATGGTTCTTCAAATGGAGTCATAGCCAATGTGGTCAATGGGCAAGTCACCACTGTTCAGTCCCCCTTTCATTCTGCGCAACTTGTAAAACTTTTTGCAGTGCTTGAAATTTTCCAAAAATTGACAAACTGCCCCTTTAATTTATACACCAATAGTGCTTATATTGTCCAGTCCATTCCTCTTCTTGAGATGGTCCCTTATATTAAGCCCTCTACCCATGATGTCCCTCTATTTTCTCAACTTCAAAGATTAATCATCTCTAGATGTCATTCTTTCTATATTGGATACCTTCGTGCCGACTCAGAACTTCCTGGTCCCCTCTCTGCAGGAAAAGCTTGTGCCAAAGCTACCAACCACCTGGCCTTCCCCATTTCTATAGACCCTGTCAAAGAAGTCCAGAAGAGCCACTCATTACATCACTTAAATGCTCAGACACTTCTACAGCTTGTGTCACGTTGTTGTCTAGCCCTCTTTTGGGGGTCAACCCCAGGGGCCTGATCCCAAATGATGGACGTTACCCATGTACCTGAATTTGGACATCTTAAATATCTTCATGTGGTAATAGACACCTTTAGTGTATTTATTTTTGCCAGCCTACACACTGGAGGAGCCTCAAAAAATGCTATAGCCCATGTCTTAAATTGCATTTCAGTTATGGGTAAACCTAAGGTTATTAAAACAGACAATGGTCCAGACTATACAGAAATCAATTTTCAAGGGTTCTACCACTGACTACAGATTAAACATGTTACTGGAATCCCTTACAATCCTCAGGGTCCAGGCATTGTTGAGTGCACCCATCAAACTCTTAAAAATACCCCCTACAAGTTGAAAAAGGGTGACTTATACCCCATAAAAGGGTCCCAAAAATATTCTCCACCATGATTTGTTTGTCCTCAATTTCTTTAATCTAGATACCCATGGAAGATCTACTGCTGATCGCCTTTGGCACCCTGAAATAAATAAAAAGTATGCCACAGCTTTGTAGAAAGACCCTCTTACTTCTAAATGGGATGGTCCCGACCCAGTTTTCATCTGGGGCAGAGGGGCAGTGTGTCTATTCCACACCAAGGAGGGTGCTGCTAGATGGCTACCAGAAAGTCTGGTAAAACTTATTGATTCCCCCCAGAAAAATGGCCCACCCCAAGAGATATTAGAAAATAATGAAATCCAGGGAAAGGAGTTTTCCTGAGATCCCTTTTCTTTTCCTTTCACAGGTCATGAAAACTGAGTCATTCACTATCAAGAATTCTGGTTTTGTTGATGTCCTTGTTGCCCACGATTGCAGAAGGAGCTAATCTTCACCAACCCCAGTCATACCTGGCTGGTCATAAAAGGAGAGGATGACATTGTGTGGAGCACATCTAAAATTACACACCCCAATTCCTGGTGGCCTAGTCTTTATCCTGATCTTTGCAAACTGACCATGTGTGCTCCAGCCACCTGGGACCTGGAGGGATATGATGACCTCCAAAAAGCTCCCTCTTAGCCTTCCCCTCCTAAGAGGCATAATCTTGATTCATGGGGTGGTTGTGGCACAAAAGATAGAAGGAGTATGCTGAGAACACTTACCTTTTATGTTTACCCTGGCTTCCATAGAGACTGTGCCCTAAACCCATGGTGTGGAGGCAAAGCTGAATACTACTGCCGTAACTGGGACTGTGAGACCAGAGGTGACACTTGCTGGAATCCTTCTTCCTCCTGGGACTATATTAAGGTTACTGCTAACTATACACACCATAAATCTGGAAGCTTGGGCTGGACAAACATATAGGAGTGCTCAGGGTGGTGCCACCCACCACATATCCAATTTACAGGAAGGAAATATAATCTTTGGACCAGTGGTATTTCATGGGGTTTGTGGCTTTATAAGGAACGCTATGATGATGGTGTGATCTTTACTATAAAAATACTGACACGCCAGCCTGTGGCTGATAAGCCAGCAGTACCAATTGGACCAAACCTTGCCTTGAACCCCCCACATTCACTGAAAAAAACCTAACACTTCCCCAACTGTTTCAGCTCCTTATGTAGGTGGAACCAACAGAAAGATGCTAGATTGACATTGAGCGTGGTCTCTGGTTAAGGATCATGTGTTGGTAACAAAATTTTCTCTACTCATGCCCATCTTTTCAATAAGACACTCCATATACCCTCTTCTTCCATGTATCTCCTTCCTTCTAATGATAAATGGTGGGCCTCTATCGATGGCCTTACACCCTGCATTTATATTCCTAATTTAACAAATAATGTTACTTCTTTTGTGTGCTTGTTCAGGTGATTCCCCACTTAACTTACTATACTGCAAATGAATTTGCTTAAATGTGGGACCCTGTTACTGATCATGCCCTACTAAGAACAAAATGAGAGGTTATAACAGCAGTTACCCTAACTGTCCTCCTCAACCTTGGTGCTGTGGGTACTGGGATGGGTATACCCTCTCTAGTTTCTCTCCAACAGACATTATACTGACCTCCAGAGAGCCATCGATAAGGACATAGAAAGGCTAGAAATTGGCATCACCAACTTGGAGAAGTTCCTCCTCTCACTATCTGAAGTGGTTCTCCAAAATCAGAGAGGACTTGACTTGTTCTTCCTTCAACATTTGGGCCTCTGTGAGGCCCTCAAAGAAGAATGTCACTTCTACACCAGCTATACTGGGGTAGTCAGAGATAGTATGGCTAAGGTTAGAGAAGGCTTAGAACTAAGGAAGAAACAGAGAGAACAAAGAGGGCTGGTTTCAAAGCTGATTTTCCACCTCTCCTTGGCTCACCACTGTAGGAACAATCCAGCACGGTAGAAAGTGAAGTCCCATGTGTCTGCCCCCAGTGTTGCAGCTCTGGGAGGGACAGGACACATGGGGAGTGGCCGCTCATCTTCCCACACAGTCCAATGGGCAGGTGGGGGCTGTGGGAAGCCGTCAGAACACAACCCAGTGGTGGGGGAGGGGGCCATTCCCAGGGAACACCACAGCTGTCTCTGTGGGTTCTCTATCCTGGGGCACAGACGCTGCTGGGTGCCGCAGATAGACTAGCTGGAGCACAGCTGGGGTTCCCACCTGGATCGAGTTGGTGGCTTGAGCGCTGACTAGCTGCTTCAGCTTGGTTGAATGGGTACCATCTGAAAGCGCTGAGATGCCCTCGGCAAGAGATTAGATGTGGCTCCTTAATTGAAGGCCAGATCCCTCACTTCCCATGACGGGTCAAGATGAATAGACAGTCCATAATTCTAAGACGTTTATTGACATTGTGATGAGTGGCATGGATGAAATTGTACCCCAGAGCGCTCTGGGAGAGGCAGGGCAGATATAGTAACTGGGAAGGCATGTGGCTAAGTCTTTAGGTGTCTCATTAACCTGGGGATGGCTTGGGGCTTTGTGGCCCTACCTTTACATGAGGAGGGGACAGACCTCACATGACAGACATCACATGACAGAACTCTCTACAGGAGGCTGTGGGGGGTTGTACTTGACAGGAGCCAAAAGGCCTCCTAGGAGCTTTGGCAAAATGCTTTTCGGTCCCTTGTGGATTGCCCCATTGGGTTGCCCAAGTTAAGCCTGTGCTTGACCGGGTGCCAGATTGCCTGTCACAGACCACTGCCCCACACACCACTCTCTTTCCCTCTATTTTGGGGTCCCTGGTCTGTCTTTTCCTGCTCCTGGCCTTTGGGCCTTGGGCCTTTAGTTGGCTCACAGGCTTTATCAAACAACAAATTGACTCCTTGGCACCTAAACCTCTACAGGTTCATTACCATAAACTCGATCTGTCTGATAGAGGTCTGGCCTAGTCCTTTGATGACATATCTCCCTTGGGAGCTGCATAATACTCAGATTTATGCTTACCTGTATTGTCATGGGTACCTGCAAGGGGTGCGAGACTAAGTACCACAGTAGGAGGACCCTAATGTCTGTCTCTGAGTCCCCTGTGAAGCAAACCTGATTGCATAGAGGTTGGTATTGATTTTCCCTTCAGCCGCGTACTGTTAAGAGATATGTGGAGTTGGCAAAGGCCAAAAGGCTCTCCTCCCCAAAAAAGACACCGAGGACCATCAATGGTCAATAGAAATGATCGGAGGGTAAGGTCAATATTTCCCCCCTCTGGTTAAGGCCCACTTATCTCCATGACATCGTCATGCATATTACTCACCAGTCTCATATAAATTGAGAAAAAGGGAGGAGATGTCGGGAGCGAAGCCCACTTATACACCCTCTGTTTCTGGGAAACCTAGCTAGTCACAATAAAAGAAGAACATCTGCCATTTGTGGTTTCGGGTTCCAGGAGCTGAAAGAACACCAGAGGGTGGTGACAATAGTGGGTTGGCCTTGGGCCATGTGTAACCTTCCTGCTTGCTTGCCTTTTAAGCCACTGCCCTGAAATAAAGTTTGAGAACTTGATTAGATAACGACTTGCTCTCCTTCTTTGCGTCTCTTGTCTCCCGTTCTTTCGCCCCCTCCTCAGGTTCCTGCTAAACCCCCGCAGGCTAGGGCATTATAATTATAGCTATTAGTGATTATAAGCCATATGCTGAAATAAACTTTTCCTTCCAAGTTGGTTTTTGCCACTGTTTTATCACAACAACAGAAACTAAACTAGAATATGAGTGTTCTGATCATGTCCTGAATTTTGTTGAAATACAGAGAACATGTTTCATTCTGACAGTATTAAGAAAAGGATAAATCACCCAGGATAGCAGGAAACATTTGCTAAGAATGAAACCTTTAAAGTTCCATGACCGGGCTGGTGTATGACGGAAAAACAAAGTGGTTGGTTGAGTCCGGGGAGATGGCTCCGTGGGTAAGCACACTTGCTGTTCAAGCACGAAGACTGGGTTTGTATCCCGAGCACCTGCATGAAAGGCCATCTGTGCAGCTGTATCCCAGTACTGCTGGTGCAGACATGCAAGCCTCGTTGAGGCTCAGTGTCTGTCAGTCTAGATCCAGGTTCTCAAGGTAATGAGGTGGAGAGTGACAGCACAGGATAGCTAGCATCCTCCTCTGACCTTCACAGGCATGCTGCATGGGCACATACTCCCTCGCATGCATGTGTCCAAACACTATGCACATAAGCCACACACATGTGGTATATACAACAGTCAGTTGTGCAGACACAATATTATTATTAATGTGTTATAGTTGTAAAGGCATGATAACCACAGCTTGCTGCTCTGGACATTATAGATTCACTTCAGCTATCCTGCACAAGAAGCTATGTGGTTTAGTTGTGTGTCTGGCCTCCTGTGTGACCTCCTCAGGCCTTGTATCTGCATCCAGGGAAGAAGGGTATGTGATTTGAGGTTTGTTTCATTAAGCATTCCTCCGGTGTTTCATCGGTCACACAGAAGCTCATCAGCAAGTTAAAACCTTAAACGGAGAGTGGGAAGTTCTTTCATGTGAGATTCACTTTCTAATTTTGGAATATCTCAGAGACTGCTGCTTACTGATCATCGATAATGTGCTGAGCACGCCAGACATCCTTCCAGCAACTGAGCAGGGATCATTTACCTAAACGCATACATTAAAGAATCCACATCTCTGCTGCATTTTATGTTTTCCCACCCATCAATCATCCACACATCTATACATCTTTCTATCCTCCTGTGTATTTACCCATCCACTACCCACATATCTATTGCAGGGATTATAGGTTTGAAAAAACAAGATGTACCCAGGATCAGAGAGTCAATAGATACAACCTCCTAAAGGGTTCTTGGGCTATTGTCTTAGTTATGGTTTGACTGCTGTGGAGAGACATTGTAACCAAGACAACTCTTAAAAGGACAGCATTTAATTGAGGCTGGCCTACAGGTTCAGAGGTTCAGTCCATTATCATCATGGTGGGACGCATGCTAGCGTCCAGATAAGCATGATGTTGAGAGTTCTACATCTTCATCTGAAGGATGCTAGGAGACTTCATTCCATTCTCCAGCTAGGAGAAGCATCTCAAAGACCATTCCCGTAGTGACTCACTTCCTCCAACAAGGTCACACTATTCCAACAAGGCCACACTTCCTAATAGTGCCCCTCCCTGGGCCAAACATATTTAAACACCGAAGGTATTATCTTTCATTCCTTAAAATATTTAGGAAGAATAAGGCCAGAGTGTGCTCTTTATATTTGTTATTTATTTCCATCTTGATGACAAACCATAGATTAGGAGAACAACAGCTTTCACAGAAGGTCAAAGCAACAACAACAAAAAAGACAAACAATCAAACAAAACAAAGGCTGAAAAAGGATTTGAGTAAGTCTGATAGAGACTTTTCTGTTCATATTAAGTCAGCTCATCTTTGTACTGCCTTTTAAAATTATTTTAGATTTATTTTAATTTAGTGTATGTGAGTGTTTTGTCTATATATGTATCTGTGTGCCTCACGAGTGCCCTACCTTTGGAGGCCAGAGGAGGACATAAGATCTAGAACATGATTTACAGATAGCTGTGAGTCGCAATGTGGGTGCTGGGTATTGAACTCAGATCTTCCGAAAGGCTGTCAGTGCTCTTAACCTCTGAGCCATCTCTCCAGCATCCAACTGTCTTTTGCATTCATCAGACTAGATAGCTGTGTTTTCTGCCAAGTGTGACATTCTCAGCCAATAACTGGCAAACTTCCGAGTGGTCATGGCCAATTCTCAAACAGGCAAGTTCTATGTATTTGTTATCTGTCCTGTTGCTGTGAAAAAAGACTCTATCCGAAGAAATTTTGGAAAGAAATGGTGAAAGATCATTCCATCATGGTCCACTATGTTCTGTGTCATGGTCTGTCATGGTCCACCATGGAGAAAGCATAGATTCAGATAGGCATGGCATGGTAGGCAAGAGCTAGAGGCTAGCTGATCATAGGGCATCTGCTGTCAGAAAGCAGAGAATGAACTTGAAGTGGGATCCCTTCAAAGCCCGCCTCTAATAACCTACTTCCTCCAGATAGGCTCCACCTCCTAATGATTCCATAACCTCCCTAAACAGTGCCACTTGCTGGAGACCAAGTGTTCAGACACATCCACCCACAGGGCATAATTCTTGCACAAACTACAACATTCTGTTAAAGAAACATAAATTGTAATTAGATAGATACTTACAGAAAAATCTTTCACCTACCTCCTTTCTTTGATTCTGTTTTGACTCTTTTTTCTTCAGACAGAATAGCTTAGGTATTATGATTCTCAAGCTTAATTAACTTTCCCCAAATTTTCCCTACAATTAAGTAGTTGGATCAGTCATGTGTTTAATGTAATTCTTAAATACAAAGTGTAATTTAAGAGAAGACTACAATTTTGGGTTAATGAAATACCAAAAGCCTTTTCTTAATACTAAATACACCACAGTAGGTCTAGAAATATCAAATATTCTAGATTTTCTCATCAATTACTGTTATTTTTCTTGTTAAAATTAAAAAGTAGAGATTAAGTAATGTTGGATAAATTATAAAAACCATTCTGTCTACAAGTGAGATTTTTCTCCTTGGTGTAACTAGAAGAGTTAAAAGGTAATTGACCAGGAAGGAACTTTTAAAATATGAGTCAAAGTCTCTTAGTATTTTATATCAGTGAAATTCTTCCACCCTTAGAAAAAACACGGACCCAGCTTGTAGCTCACTTATTTCCCAGGGCTTCTTTGAAACTTAATCAGCATGATTAATTCCCATGTATCTGTATGTGGGCCTCTGTGAAGCTTTGGTTTCATCATACATATGAGAAATACATATAATCTTATCTGTCAATTTAAAAGACAAAGTAGGATTTAAAATGGGCAGTGAATCCATCAAGTAGGTGATGCTAAATTTAAATGACATGATGAGGAGCCAGGGAGATGGCTCCCTGGGTAAAGTACTTGCTGCTGTAGCATGGGCATGAAAGCAGATCTTCAGCACTCTGTTAAAACTTTGCATGGCTGGGGTTGCAGAGATGACTAAATAGTTAAGGGTGCTTGCTCTTCCAGAGGACCAGAGTTTGATTTCCAGCACCCACATCAGGTGTCTCATAACTGCATGTATTTCCAGCTCAATAAAGATGTCAATCACCTGGTCTATATAGGCATATGAATTCATTTATACATACCTACATGCACACATTCAGGCACATAATTTAAAATGACAAAAATCTTTCAGGGATACAGGTAGATCTCTGGGGTAAATTATCAAACCATTGTAGACAGTCAGTATCTCCAGGTTCAGTGAAAGACCCCATCTTCCAGAATAACAAAGAAAGATATCTAAGGTAGATCTATGACCCCCACAGAGGAACTCAAGGTTGAAAACATACACGTACACAAACACATGCACACAAACAAATCCACAGGCATATACTGCAGAAGAAATAAATAAAGAAAATAGAAACTAAGAAAAAAAAAGATGTATAGATGATAGATAAATAGATAGATAGATAGATAGATAGATAGATAGATAGATAGATAGATAGATAGATGTTTGAGAGATGATAGATAAATAGACTGATGATAGATAAATAAATGATAGATAGATAGATAGATAGATAGATAGATAGATAGATAGATAGATGATAGATAGATAGATAGATAGATAGATAGATAGATAGATAGATAGATGACATATAGACACAACTTAAAGTACTTGTGGTATCCTGGAGCATATGAGTACAATGTTTTTGAGGGTGGAGACACCTGATTGTTCAAATAAATTGAAGATCAGTTGTCTCCACAGAATATGACATCTCTCCTCTGTAGGCTCAGGACAAGGTGGGGCTGTGCTGGGCTTTCTGCCATCCTTAAGCTGTGAGTTGCCATAAAAAAACTCCAGCTGGTTCCTGAATCTGAATCTGTTAACAGATACTGAAAACACCCTATGCCTTGCAAAAGGTTTACAATGGCACCACTGGCCCTGAGGTGATTTGAGGATATTATTTGCTTTTCTTTTTGAAAACTTGTGTGTGGCTTTGCCATAGTGTCTCTAAGGTCCCAGGAATAACCAGTTATTTCCTAGCAGGAGAAATAATGTAACATTTAGAAAAATGCAAAAGAGCCCCTGCATCTGTGTATATCTGTCCTCTGGTGGCCATCATTCCTGAATCTTGGGGAGCAATCTAATAGGACATTTGACAACCTTCAGTTCAACTTTCCAACACCCTTTTGTGGAAATTCCTAGAAAGAACAGCCCAGTTAGTTAGTTTGTTTGTTTGGTTTTTTTGTTTGTTTGTTTGTTTTGTTTTGTGCTAAGATTCCCGTTTCCATAATGCTAACCAATATCTATTCAATACAAGTAAAGTATGGCATTAAAATAACATCAAAAGGGAAATGAACACAGTCACCTATTTAAACTCAGAAGAAATCTGTTGTTAGGATCCGACATCACATGCATTCAAGGAACAAGCCCAAGCATTAGCCAAAGAAGAATCTATTCTCTTTCTGAGTAATATTTACTTTGTGTTGAAGGAAAAGGATGTGGTGGGTATCTGCTAAGCAAATTTGTAAGCCAAGAGCTATTGTTTGAAGAAGACACATGACTGAAAGGGTTAGCTAGCAGTTATGCAGCACACTGCATGTCTTGTTTAAGGGTGAATCACACCATCATTCACACTGCCCACAACGCTTGTCTTGCCCTAGAGTGTTGAAGCTGTCATAGTTTCTGTGGCTACAGCCTTTGATGTCTCAGAAGAATAAACTTGCCTAATCGTGTTTACAGAACACACTTCCTCCATCATGATGTGACACCTGACAGAATATGAAGAGTTTCTTATCCGTGCCGTATGTCTTCTCAATGATCAGAAGAGACAGGCCCAAGCAAGGCAATAATTTTCCTTAGACTGGTGCCCTCTGTCATGACCACAACCGGCATCCCACAAGGCTGCTCTACCAGTTTCATTTCAGTCTCTGAGCAATGGACCATTACTGCCCTGAAAAGACCTTAAGGAAATAAACTCTGGATATTTCAAGTCATTGACAATCTAGGATTGTTAAGACATCAACTTAAACACTGTTGCTCTGAATTCAGTAAATATTGGAATAGCTGGATAGTTTTACCCTACTCCCAGTCTATGAGACTGTGAGTCTATTTTAGTTGGGGTTTCACCTACTGCACATGGTTGTGGAACCCAGAACTCTGAGTTACACTTGCTTTTTTTCTGTCCGGACAAAAATCAATCCACACTGTCACCATTCTCGTTATTGCCACTGTTATAATCACAACCATCACCACGATCACCACCACCACCACCATCACCACCATCACCACCACTATCATCATTACCAACACCACAACCATCATCATCACCATCACCATCACCACCACCATCACCACCACCATAACCACCATCACCATCACCTCTTATTTGTCTTGAAGAGATATATCAGGAACAATTAGATGTCTTTCACCTCAATTTAAAACAATACTCATGTATCACTGTTTGCTCCATTATTATCACAGTAGCCTCATATCCAGAATTAAATGCCCACTGATATGAAGAAAATGATATGCAAAACAGTCTACTCAACTTTTCAAATATCTTTAAATAGTAATGGACTTAAATATCGGGATGGTATTTGGAAATGTACTTTAGTGGTAAAACATATGCTCAGTGTATGTAACGTTCTGGTTTCACACCAAGCATAAAAAGTAAAAGTAATTTCCACATAGCTTTTCCTTAACTGAAATGGAATTAGGAGGCATGGAACTGAGCAATGTATGCACAATGATGCTTTTTTTAAATCAACACTTTAGCTTCAACTCAAAGAGAATCATGAGAACTGAATCCCAGGAATGGAAATAAAAAATAGATAACTAAATAATATGGAAATAAAACTAGATAATAATAACACTTGATGGCAAAATCTAGATTATATGAGTCTTTGGTTTAAAATTTAGAAGATGTTTTTAACAATATTCTCAGAAGTATTTTTCATAACTGGAATATTAAAAATCTAGGTGAAAAGATATGGAGCCTGCATCCACTTAAATTTAATATTTTCCATTTATTTGTTTTATGTGATGTGTGTTGGGGTGCATGTGCCATGGTGTATTTGAGGGGCTCAGAAGACAAGCTGCTGGAGTTGGTTCTTTTCATGGATCTGGGGGTTGAACTCGGGTTGTCAGTCTTGGGAGGAGCAGCTTGGCAGGCTGGGCATCTTGCCAGCTCACCTTCTGAGATTTGAAAAGAACTCCCATCCCAGGGGAAGTTGTCCTGAGGACGAGGGAACAGCCAGGAGACTTGGCAGAGGAAGGTGGAGGCACAGGAACCCTCCGTCTCATTCCTCATCTCTTCTGTCCGCACATCTTTATTCCTCTCAAACTCCATTATGAGAGAGGACCTCAACTGCCAGATCTGGTAACTCTGCCATTGTCTCTGCACCATTTCTTGTGACAATTCTGAGAGTCAGATGCCAAACAGCTGTATCTAAGAGTGGGCAAAGGAAGAAGAGCAGCTTTTCCTTGTTTTGAATTACTCATAGTTAACACATTACTGTCATACAATTTTTCCAGAAACAAGAGAGCATGCTATTATAGTAAATATCATTAACGTTAATATAGTTGTGTGCCTTCATCCTTAAAAATCTATCCTCAGCCAATAGCATGGCTGCTGTATCTCAGCCTTCTCTGCAACTGAGAAACTTGGAAATGAGCCAATAACAATTGGACTTCAGCTGTGGGCCAGGCACAGGTGATTGGGCACAGCAATTCAAGAATCACCTGACTCTGTGGTTTGTTTTTAATATTACATATGAAAACTTGGAGCTGTGTGTGTTACTTAACCACCCCCTAGAGTCAAACATCATATGGGTTACAGAGACAAATGTCCCGCGCGCTCTTTGGTCTCGCCAGCAAGAACCCACGCAGACACACGGATCCTTCTGCAGCAAAGCGTTTATTGCATCATGAAGAGGAAGACCCCGGGGGCCCAGAATGGCGCTGCTTATATAGCCCTGAGGCAGCGTGTCCTCCACTTATTGGCGCGCCCCGGGAGTGGGCGGTGATTAGTCATGTACACCCATAATGCGCAAGTGCTTCGGGGTTTTCCCGCGCTATCCGTAAGTTTCCTTAGAGCGACAGCAGAAGTCCGCGCCATCTTGTAATGGCGAATACTCTAACCGCTCCCTACATCTCCCCCCATTCTTTCAAGTAAGAAGGAGAGGGGGGTCAGCTGGGTTAAATAGGCCACACCTCCCTACAGTGGTATCAAAACACAGAACCAGGCTCGATCAAGCGAATTCGGTCATGAGCGAATAGGCGATCAAAGGCCAATATTCTGAGAGCATTCCATC
>CM052721.1:26020804-26085531 GCA_028551405.1 Uromys caudimaculatus
TACAAAGAATCAACAAAACCAGGAGTTGGTTCTTTAAGAAAATCAACAAGATAGATAAACCCTTAGCCAGACTAACCAGAGGGCACAGAGACAGAATCCAAGTTAACAAAATTAGAAATGAAAAGGGAGACATAACAACAGATTCTGAAGAAATTCAAAAAATCACCAGATCCTACTACAAGAGCCTATACTCAACAAAACTGCAAAATTTGGATGAAATGCACAATTTTCTAGACAGGTATCAAATACCAAAGTTAGGTCAGGATCAGAGAAACCATCTAAACAGTCCCATAATGCCTAAAGAAATAGAGGCAGTCATTAAAAGTCTCCCAACCAAAAAAAGCCCAGGACCACATGGGTTCACTGCAGAATTCTATCAGACCTTCAAAGAAGACCTAATACCAGTACTTTTCAATCTATTCCACAAAATAGAAACAGAAGGAACACTACCCAATTCCTTCTATGAGGCCACAATCACACTGATACCAAAACCTCACAAAGACCCAACAAAGAAAGAACACTTCAGACCAATTTCCCTTATGAATATCGATGCAAAAATACTTTATAAAATTCTCGCAAACTGAATCCAAGAACACATCAAAATGATCATTCATCATGATCAAGTAGGCTTCATCCCAGGGATGCAGGGATGGTTCAATATCTGGAAATCCATCAATGTAATTCACTACATAAACAAACTCAAAGAAAAAAACCACATGATCATTTCATTAGATGCTGAAAAAGCATTTGACAAAATTCAACATCCCTTCATGATAAAAGTCTTGGAAAGATCAGGAATTCAAGGCTCATACATAAATATAGTAAAAGCAATATACGCAAACCAGTAGCCAACATCAAACTAAATGGAGAGAAACTTGAAGCAATCCCACTCACATCAGGGACTAAACAAGGCTGCCCTCTCTCTCTCCCTAGCTATTTAATAAAGTATTTGAAGTTCTAGCTAGAGCAATTAGACAACAAAAGGAGGTCAAAGGGATACAAATTGATAAAGAAGAAATCAAATTATCACTATTTGAAGATGATATGATCATATACTTAAGTGACGTGTAAAACCCCACCAGAGAACTCCTGCAGTTGATAAACAACTTCAGCAAAGTGGCTGGATATAAAATTAACTCAAACAAATCAGTAGCCTTCCTATACTCAAAGGATAAACAGGCTGAGAAAGAAATTGGGGAAATGACACCCTTCACAATTGTCACAAACAATATAAAGAATCTTGGTGTGACTCTAACCAAGCAAGTGAAAGATCTGTATGATAAGAACTTCTAGTCTCTGAAGAAAGAAATCGAAGAAGACCTCAGAAGGTGGAAAGATCTGCCATGCTCATGGATTGAAAGGATTAATATAGTAAAAATGGCCATCCTGCCCAAAGCAATCTAAAAATTCAATGCAATCCCCATCAAAATTCCAACTCAATTCTTCATAGACTTAGAAAAAGCAATTCTCAAATTCATTTGGAACAACAAAAAACCCAGGATAGCAAAATCTATCCTTAACAACAGATGTCCCTCCTCAGAGGAATGGATACAGAAAATGTGGTACATCTACACAATGGAGTACTACTCAGCTATTAAAAACAATGACTTAATGAAATTTGCAGGCAAATGGATGGAACTTGAAAATATCATCCTGTGCAAGGTAACTCGGTCACAAAAGAACGAGCAGGGTATGAACTCACTGATAAGCGGATATTAGCTCAAAAGTTCAGAATGTCCAAGTTTCACTTTACAGTAACCGCT
Organism: Uromys caudimaculatus; assembly: GCA_028551405.1. Classification (NCBI taxonomy): domain Eukaryota; kingdom Metazoa; phylum Chordata; class Mammalia; order Rodentia; family Muridae; genus Uromys; species Uromys caudimaculatus. Next base: position 26,022,568 of record CM052721.1, read on the forward strand.
GGACTGAGAGTGAGGTCCCAGATGGAGGAGCTGGAGAAAGCTCTGAAGGAGCTGAGGGAGTTTGCAGCCCCATGGAGGGAGCAACAGCGTCAACGGCCCTGACCCCCCCTCCCCAGTCGTCTTGGAGTTTGGATGACCAACCAAGGAATACGCATTTGCAGACCCATGGTTCGGACCACATATGTGGCAGAGGATGGCCTCGTTGGCCATCAGGGAGAGAGGAGAGGCCATTGGGCCTGAGGGCATTAGAGGCCCCAGTAAAGGGGAATGTCAAGGAGGGAATATGGGAATGGGTGGGCGGGTGGATGGGAGGTGGAATTCCCTCATGGAGGCGGAGAGGGGGAGGAGATAGGGGGTTTCCAAAGAGGAGACCTAGAAAAAGGGAAACTTTGGAAATGTAAATAAAGTATCAAAAATAATTTAAAAAAGAAGATGAAATGGGATAGCACTCAGCACTTGATAATAAACAAAGCAATTTCAAGAAAACAACAACAACAACAAAAGAACTTCTGGGGGAATCAGCATCCCTGACCTCAAGCTGTACTATAGAGCAGTAGTGATAAAAACTGCATGATATTGGTACAGTGACAGGCAGATAGATCAATGGAATAGAATTGAGGACCCAAAAATGAACCCACACACACATAGTCACTTGATTTTCCACAAAAGAGCTAAAACCACTCAGTGGAAAAAAGACAGCATTTTCAACAAATGGTGCTGGGTCAACTGGCAGTCTACATGTAGAAGAATGCAAATTGATCCATTCCTATCTCCTTGTACAAAGCTCAAGTCCAAGTGGATCAAGGACCTCCACATAAAACCACATATACTGAATCTAATAGAAGAGAAAGTGGGGAAAACTCTCAAACACCTTGGTACGGGGGAAAAGTTCCTGAACAGAACACCAGTGGCTTATGCTCTAAGATCGAGAATTGCCAAATGGGACCTCATGAAATTACAAAGCTTCTGTAAGACAAAGGACACTGTCAATAGGACAAAATGGCAACCAACAGATTGGGAAAAGATCTTAACCAATCCTATGCCCGATAGAGGGCTAATTTCCAATATATACAAAGAACTCAAGAATTTAGACTCCAAAAAACCAAATAACCCCATCAAAAAATGGGGAACAGAGCTAAGCAGAGAATGCTCAACAGAGGAAATTTGCAGGGTTGAGAAGCACCTAAAGAAATGCTCAACATCCTTAGTCATCAGGGAAATACAAATCAAAACAAGTCTGAAATTCCACCTCACACCAGTCAGAATGGCTAACATCAAAAACTCAGGTGACAGCAGATGCCAATGAGGATGTGGAGAAAGAGGAACACTCCTCCACTGTTGGTGGGATTTCAAGCTGGTAAAAACACTCTGGAAATCAGTTTGGCGGACCCTCAGAAAAATGGACATAATACTACCTGAGGACACAGCTATACCTCTCCTGGGCATATACTCAGAATATGCTCTAACATGTAATTAAGAAACATGCTCCACTATGTTCATAGCAGCCATATTTTTAATAGCCCGAAGCTGGATCCAACCCAGTTGTCCCTCCTCAGAGGAATGGATACAGAAAATGTGGTACAGCTACACAATTGAGTACTACTCAGCTATTAAAAACAATGACTTAACGAAATTTGCAGGCAAATGGATGGAACTTGAAAATATCATCCTGAGCGAGGTAACTCAGTCACAAAAGAAGGAACATGGTATGTACTCACTGATAAGCGGATATTAGCCCAAAAGTTCAGAATGCCCAAGTTTCACTTTATAGTAACCGCTGAACTGAGAGTGAGGTCCCAGATGGAGGAGTTGGAGAAAGATCTGAAGGATGTGAGGGAGTTTGCAGACCCATGGAGGGAGCTACAGCGTCAATGGGCCTGACTCCCCCCCCCCCGGTTGTCCTGGAGGTTGGACCACCAACCAAAGAATACTCATCTATGGACCCATGGTTCGGACCACATATGTGGCAGAGGATGGCCTCGTTGGCCATCAGGGAGAGGAGAGGCCCTTGGGCCTGAGAGTGTTAGAAGCCCTAGTAAAGGGTAATGTCAAGGTGGGAGTATGGGAATGGGTGGGAGGGTTGGTGGGAGGTGGAATTCCCTCATAGAGGCAGGGAGTGGGAGGGGGTAGGGGGTTTCCAAAGAGGAGACCTAGAAAAGGGGAAACATTAGAAATGTAAATAAAGTATCAAAAATAAAGTTAAAAAAAAAAAGAAATGTGTGCTGATATTCATACTATATATATTTATATATACACATATACATGTATATGTATGCATAGCTACATGCTGTATATATACATATACCATGTGTGTGTGTGTTTGTGTGTGTGTGTGTATATATATATATATAATATGTGCATATACATATGTGTGTATATTTGTATATCCATTTAATAATGAGTGTGTACTTTAAGATACATAAATGCTATTGCAGTACAGATTTTTAGTCCAGATGACCATCCTATCACATCATGGAGCAGAGGTATTATTGGATCTGTAGACATAGCAATGACATAAGCAACACAGTATGTAAAGGCAGGTCTGTAGTAGTAATAACAGAGCTGTCAACACTCCCTGGCAGAAGGAGCAGGGTGTAGCATGAGACTCTCACCTGGATTCCATTTACAACTCTCCCAGCTATGTGTAACCTTGGGAGCTGATAGAGTATATAGGGAGTACAAACCTTCCTGATTAGCTTTAACTAGACATTGTACAGTATCTGAGAAGAGCTGCCTTCATCCGGTTGGTTGTGGAGATGGGGCTGTCAATCAGTGTTAGGAAGAACTGGTTTGCTGTGGGCAGCACCATCGTCCTAGGCAGATCTACCTTCATATAATTTGGCCTGTGAGCCATCTAGCAAGCATCCTCCTCCATTGTTCCTCTCGTGTCTCTCTGGCTGTGGAGTAAGTTCCCTGCTATGGAGTAGCAAACAGGCCTGACTTGGAGTTCCTGCTCCATTTTGTGCCCTGACTTTCCAACATGCTGGATTGTAACCTGTATGCTAGAATAAATACTTCCTCCTTCATGTTGCTTTTTGCTCAGGGTATTCGACCCTAAAGACAGAAGGTGAATTAAAACAAAAACTAACCAAAGGCAGGACCCCACAGTGAAGCTTCTGTAACCTCTATCCATGATGGGTGGAACTTAGTATAGATGCAGCTGTTTCAATGTCCATGTTCCTGTGAGTATCCTCTGACCCCCACACCTGTAAATGAGCCGGGTGAGCTCATTGGCTCACCAAGTTGGATTTGGGCTCACCACCTATTAGTAGTGTCTTTTTAATAAGTGTGCTATAGTTTAACCCACCTGGCTCCCAAATAATTGAGACTGGACAATTATATTTATTTAACATGCTTTAAAGGTACAACAACGGAGCAATACTACTCTATTTTAACCCTCTAAGCTAGTCTGGCTGCCTCTCAGTCAATATCCCTGAGATACTTTTATTTTATGGCTTTCTCTTCTCTAGCTGTTTTCTCTTGCTGTCTCCCAGCCTCTCTTCCTGTGGCTAATCCCCATTTCCTCTTTTCTTCTCTCCCTTCCCTGGCTAGGAGGAAGTCCTGCCCTGTTCTCTCCTCTGCTCAGTCATTGGTTGATCAGCCTTTATTGACACATCTTGGTCTATCAATGATGCCTCATTTGGATAAATGGATGTTCACTTACATCTTCCCAGAAGAGGAATATAATTGCTGTTGACATAGAAAGATCAGTGAAGTCTGACTAGGCCACAGGGGGATGGGTGAGTGGGCACAAAGGTACCCTTTAACAGAAATATGTGCTATGCTCAATCTGAATCCTCCTGTCCTGCTTTATTTTGCTTTCCTGATGCTCTAGTAAACACCACATCCAAAATATACCTGGGAGAGAAAGGGTTTATTGTATCCTGTAGAAGTCCTTCATCAAGAGAAGCCAAGGCAGGGACTCAAGGCAGGACTCTAGAGGCAGGGACTTAAGCTGAGACGAATAAAGTAATGCTGTTTGCTCTCTATGGCTTACTCAGATACCTTTCTTATTTAACCCAGGCCCTCCTACCTAAGCATGGGACCAGGAAGTCTGGACTTCCCTGCACCAATTAGCAATTAAGCAAAAGTTTCATCAGTGCCACAGGCCAATCCGTTTTAGGCAATGCTTCAATTGGGTCACCCTCTTCCTAGGTGACTCTAGATTTGCATCAAGCTGACAGGAAAAGCTGAGTAGACCAGGTCCCACCCACAGTCCTCAAACCTGTCAGCATTTAATAAATTCACAACAAATTCATTTCCACAGATGAGCACCAGAATCCCAGGTGCAGAACATCTTAGGCATGGATGACTGTGAGCTTGGTGCACGGAAAGGAAGCCTCCCATATCTTTCCCTCCAGACTCACAGCTTGATGGTCTTGGAAACTTGTCTTTGATGAATATTTATGAACACTGACACTAATTAAAATATAAAAGCCCTGAGCTAAATTAATTAGACTAAGAAAACACACACATCCCAAAAAACTGCCTTTGTCTTCTAGAAGAGAAAACAAATGGTGGGGGTTGCTTTTTTTCAGTCACAGGAAGTTTCATTGAGGATTTAAACAAGGAATGTAATCTAAAAGCACTTCCAAACATTGAGTTTTAGAAACAGAATTCCCATCTTGGGTTGCTGGCCAAAGTCATTGTGGAAGAGTTTGTGGCTGTCAGTGACCTTTCTCATAGGTACTCTCTAAACAGACTTTTGTATCCCCAAATATCATTTCATTGGCACACAGATGCCACTTCTGCCTTTCCGCAAGTCCCTGGAAACTCACAAGATGTCCAGGGCATCTCATCCTGTGACTCCAATTGGAGATATTAGGACTCAACAGGTACTAGCCAAGGAGATCCAGGTTCTTGTGTTCAGAAGAAAGAAGTAAATGGAGTCACACAGATAGTAAAAATAAAAGCAAAAGAATATACTGAGAAAGGCCATATGTTCAGAGGAAGAATGTCAGAGCAAAATATCTCAAACAGTCCAAAAATTAGGGATATGTTTGGTGGGGTTGGGGGAGGTGATAGAACACGAGCTTTTCAGTCATTTGAATAGCACACAAGCTTCTTCTTGCATGTGCTCTGATCCATGTGATACTGAATACAACTTGTTTCACACACTTCATTAGCATCTTAAATGCCCATCTAGGGCATGGCTTTAGCAGTATAATGAACCATGGTGTGGTAGTTGCTTTTGTCAGCCTAACACAAACTTAGACACATCTGGAAAGGGAAGCCACGGGAAATTTTCTTGATTAATGATTGGTGTGGGAGGCCCAGGTCACTGTGGGTGGTGCCACACTTGGGCAGATGGTGCTATAAGGTAGAAGGCTGAATAAGTCATGAGGAGCAAGTGAGTAAGAAGTACCTGTCCATGACTTCAGGAGCAAGCCAGTAAGCAGCATTCCTCCAGGCCTCTGCTCCAGTTCCTGCCTCCAGATTCTTGCTTTGACTACCCTCAGGGATAGCACATGACCTGAGGATATGAGATGAAATTAATGCTTCCCTCCCAGAGTTACTTTTGATCATGCTGTTTATCGCTACACAGAAAACAAACTAGAATACTTAGCTGACTGCCATACACTGGACCACCTCTGTACCTGTGCTGTGCAGAATCTCCAAGTCCCATCATTCACACTGGCTCTAGTGTGTGGTGTGAGGGAGATCTTGCTTAGCTTTCCTCTTTGCCAATTGATTTATCATATGCTAACTTCAAAGTCTCAGTCAGGGGCCTTCAATGTTGCACTCTCAACTCTGTGTCTGCCTCAAATCCACAGGATTGAACTGTCTTAAACTCAGCCTAGACCACAGCATCTACCACAACCAGCCTCCTATTTACTCCACATTGATTATGTTAAGTGAGAGAAACCAGAGGAAGAAAAGACAAATGCTTAGAAGTGGAATATAAATACATACACACATATGTACATACATACATATATAGGTACATATGCATACATAAAAATGACTTCTAGAACTTAGGAAGGCAGGAAGAGAAAGTGGAATAAGGAGCTGAAAAGAGTTTGGCCCATGAGCACAAAGTTATTTTTAGATAGAGGAAATAATTTCTAGAAATATATTACACAGAATAGTGCAACTATTAAAATGAATTATGTATTTCAAATTGCTGGAAAGAAGGGTCTTAAATATTCTCATATGAAGGTGACAACCAAGGTTTAAGGTTGTAGACATGTTCATTATGTTCTTAACTCAATGTATTCATGCAACATCCCATAGTAACCCTAGAGATATAGAACCATTTCAAGTCAGTAACATTTCCACAGGTGGCCTGCAGGATTACACCCTATCCATGAGGGAAGGGAAGGAATTGAGCTTCAGAAGGAAATCATTAAAAAAAAAAAAAAAGCTTTTCTAGACCCAGTGTTTCTCTAGACCCAGCATTTTCAAGATCATAAGCTGTGGAAAAATTATATCCTCACAATCAGTTCCTCTGCTTTACCTGGGAACAGGGATAAGTCTGGCTTTAATTCCTTGAACATCCATTGCTGGAATTTCCAACCCCAATAAGCCCATATAAAATACACACAATCTAGTCATTATAATTATAAGCTATATGCCTAGCTTGGGCAGATAACACTATACTAACTTATTCCTCAGCTATAAGACCCCTTGCTACTTGCAGTTTCTCCTGGCCAAGTGGTTCTGGTCCATTGAGGCTCCCTCCTCCTCTCCCTCTGTCCTCTCTCCTTCCCCTCTCCCTCTCTACCTTCACCCATTCTCAAATCTCTAGTCCTACCTTTCCTTCCACTGTCCAATCACAGGCTCCTGCCTTTACTGATCAGCTAAAATGGGGAGAGGGTTCACATGGGGTCATCTGAGTACTTAATGAACTGTTTGTCAGAGGCAACCCCTCTTGAGGAAGCAGAATTAACATCAGAATACAAACAGCATCAGGCTAACCCACTTCAAACATCTAACTGTTCTCTAGAAGCACCTGAGTGACTCTATATCCACGTTTACTCTTATACAGCAGTAGGGTTTTTCATCTATGTGTGGCTTTGCTTGCTTTTCTAGAGTAATTGTCTATGTTGACATATCTTACTTTTGATTTATATCTGTCTGGATCCTCAACCGCTGTACATAAGTGGTAGTTTTCGAAAAGGAAGCAAACCAATGAACTGTCTCTGGTCCTGCCCTGGAGTCACGGTCTCTGGCTTCTTTGATTTTCTAACCATCTATCTTTCTTTTGCTGTCCATAACCAAAAATCTTAGCTTTAGCTGACATCTTTCCAAGTTCTGAAAAGTCTGTGTTGGAGTTGGTAAAACAAGCCTGCTGAGTGGTTTCTGTCAACATAGAGTCATCTGGGGAAAGAGGGAATCTTAATTGAGGAATGGTCTTTGTCAGATTGATGATTAATGTGGGAGGGCCCAAGCATCTGTGGGTGGTGCCTCCCCTGGGCAGGTGGTCCTGAGTTTTGTATAAGAAATCAGGGTGAGCAAGCCATGGGGAGCAAGCCAGTAAGCAGCACTCCTCCAAGGCCTCAGATTTCTTCCTGGGATCTCTCAATGATGATTGTTGTCTGTAACCTGAAATAAACCCTTTCTCCCTCCAAGTTACTTTACAACATTTTTTTTTTTCAGCAACAGAAAGCAAGCCAGAACAACTAGGGACTACCATTTTTTTTCAAACTTCAGCACTTTCTATTATATACCCAAGTTTTGTGCCTTTCTCCCTGTACCACTTTAAGTTAGCTTTATGAGTTTTCAATATTTGTAAAACCTCTATCCTATTCACCATATAATTTCTTAATAGATCCACATGAGTTGATTTATTTTCAGTATACCTTATATTATCTTATGAATAGAAAATTGCTATTACTTGTCATAAACAAGAGACAAGAGGAGTGTGGATCCAGGGAAAACATGCCTGATATTATTAAATCACATCTCAGAGATTGTTCCATAGTGAAGACTCCTGAAATGAAGCTGGCTTTCCTCTTAATGAAAGGGGGATTAAAAAGCACTCAAGTGATGTTTTAAAAATCTCCCAAATGTCAAACTAATTGTTCCATGAGGATGCACTAAAAATGGGGTGGGAATCATTTCATAGTTCAATGTTATTCAATGACACAACCATCAGCTCATGATTTGCCTGAAATAAAACCAATGATCACAGCCAATTCTTGCAGGATATTGAATTAGGTTACCCTAACCTTAACTACTGAAAATCACAGTCATGTGATGGAACACTTTCACGGGTAGAAAGTAGATGCTAACTGTTGTGACAGAAATCAAAGGTGCTATCTGTACTGTACAGGGGGATCAGAGTATCAGAGGAGCACATTTTCATCCAGATTCAATAGCTGGGAGTGCTGGTGGATTTTGTTTGCTTGTTTGTATTTGTTTAGTGTGGGGGTGTGTGGTCTGAACAATGGAACCTTCTTTTATTTATTTGTAAGGCTCAGCCTAAGGTATTGGTGTGATTGCGATGCTTCCCATGGCAGTTTTAAACCCACCAAATGTGCTTCAAGGGATAAGCAAAATCCTTCTAGTTCCATCACAATATTTCCATGTTTTCTGCTCTAACACACTGGATGGATGCTGGCTTTTCCTAAGGGTTCCCTTAACATTTCTTTTTCTTTTTCTTTTCTTTTTTCCTTTACTTTTCTTATTTTCTTTTTCTTTTTATTTCCTTCCTTCCTTCCTTTCTTTCTTTTTTAATTTATTTATTTATTTTTATTTTTTTATTTTATTTATTTATTTATTTTTGAGATAATAGGGTTTCTCTGTATAGCCTTGGCTGTCTTGGAACTCACTCTGTAGATGAGGCTGGCCTCGAACTCAGAAATCTATCTGCCTCTCCCAAGTGCTGGGATTAAAGGCATGCACCACCACTGCCCGGTAACAAAGAGCATTGCTAAACCCTTTAATCTTTTGTCTCTTCTATCTCATTTAGGTATTGTGTAAGCAGTTTTCATGGAAATTGAAACATTCCATCCTATAAGAAGCTTCTTGAGCCAGAAGGTAAAGAACTCAAAATATCTTCAGGAAGTCTCTGAAACTGACCAGATTCACTGCGCTCCTCCCTCCCAAAAGTAAACAGTAAAGACTGTGAGAGTTACTTTCTGATGAGACAAGCTGCAAGGAGGCCTCTGAGATCAGATGAACTGTCTGGAAGAAGCCAAAACAGCTTAGCTGCCTGATTCAGTTGGAAAGGACACTCTCCAACGTGTTGAGCTGGCTGCCTATAAGCTGTGCACTGTGCTTCAGGTTTCCAGCTTTGGTGAGCTTTCACCCGTACTGGAATGCGCTTTGATGATGCAGTTGTCTTTGGGTCGCTCCTGCTTCTGTAAGTAACGCCTCACCTATATTCCTGTAAATCCAATAAAACTTATTGGTTTACCAAGTTGGACTTTGGTGGTATCCATACTTCTGTCTTGGGCTTTCTATCTGTGATGAGCAGATGTGTGTGTGTGTGTGTGTGTGTGTGTGTGTGTGGTGTGTGTGTGTGTGTGTGTGTGTGTGTGTGTGTGTGTGTGTGTGTGTGTGTGTGTGCATCTCTCCAGGAAGGTTTTGTCACAAAACAGATATGAAATATCTCCCTAAGGAACTGGGGAGATGACTCTGTCTGTAAAGTGTCTGATGGTTCAATCGTGAGGACTTGAGTTTTTGATCTCCAGTGCCCATACAGGAAAGCCATTGTCAGTGTTAAATGTCTGTGCCTGAGGATGCAGAAACTGTAGAATCCCTGAGGCTTTCTGTGTAGCTAGTTTATTCAAATTAGTGAACTCAGTGAGAGAACTTGGCTCAGAAAATGGGTTAAATAGTGTTTAAGGAAAATGCTTGAGGTCAGTCTTTGTTTTCCATTAGGCACGTGTCCAAACATGCATACATATCTGTATACACAGGAAGGCACACATATACCTGTAAGATAAAAAACAAATAAGTAATCAAAACATCTCTCTTAAAAGCTCAGTCATGGACGTTTTGGTCTCAGTAGCAAGAAGATACATAGATGGCATTTATGATGGGTGGTTGTATCGTGAAGACTTCAAGTTCATGAATGGTTGATCATGATCATGATAAGAATTGATGGATTCATAACTTGTAACATTATTTGGAAGTGGTAGAAACAACGGTGAGGGACCTTGAGAACATGGTGGCAGGCCTCTTGTACCATGTCTCTTCCTTCCTGCCAGATTCTCTCTCTCCTTCCTGACTATACTAAGATGAGCAGCTTCTACCACACACCTCACTATGGGAATATCAGCCTCTTCTTGTTCCCAAAGCAATGGATTTATCTGACCTTGGAAACCATGAGCAAAGATGAATCTTTCTACTATTTGAATTGTTTCTCTCAGACATTTATCACAGAATACTACAAAGATCAAGACCCTAGCAGGAACATAATCTTATTCCTTACAATCAATCTGACTTTATTTTTATTGTTGTTATTATTATTATTATTATACTTTCAGGTTTTTTATTATTTGATAAATTATTTACATTTCAAATTTTTCCCTTTCCAGGTCTCCCTTTTGGAAACCCCCTATCCAATCCCTCCTCCCCCTGCCTCTATGAGGGTATTCAACCACCCACCCACCCACTCCTGTCTTCCCTCCCAGGCATTCTCCTATACTGGGGCATCTAACACCCTCAGACCCAAGGGCCTTTCCTCCCACTGATGGCCAAAAAGGCCCTCCTCTGCCACATATGTGGCCGCAACCATGGGTCCCTCCATGTGTATTCTTTGGTTGGTGGTCCAGTCTCTGGGAGCACCAGGGGGGTCTGGTCAGTTGACATTGTTGCTCCCTCCATGGTTCTGCAAACTCCCTCAGCTCCTTCAGTCCCTTTTCCAACTCCTCCATCTGGGATCTCACTCTCAGTCCAGAGGTTACTGTAAAGTGCATCTTGGGTATTTCGAACTTTTGGGATAATATCCATTTATCAGTGAGTACATACTGTGTTTGTTCTTTTGTGACTGAGTTACCACACTCAGGATGATATTATTAGTTCCATCCATTTGCCTGCGAATTTCATGAAGTTATTGATTTTAATAGCTGAGTAGTATTCCATTGTGTAAATGTGCCACATTTTCTGTATCCATTCCTCTGTTGAGGGACATCTGGATTGTTTCCAGCTTCTGACTATTATAAATATGGCTGCTCTGAACATAGTGGAGCATGTGTCCTTATTACATGTTGGAGCATCTTCTGGGTATATGCCCAGGAGTGGTATAGCTGGGTCCTCAGGTAGTATTATGTCCAATTTTCTCAGGGTCCGCCAAACTGATTTCCAGAGTGGTTGTACCAGCTTGCAATCCCACCAGCAATGGAGGAGTGTTACTCTTTCTCCACATCCTTGCCAGCATCAGCTGTCACCTGAGTTTTTTGTCTTAACCATTCTGACTGGTGTGAGGTGGAATCTCAGGGTTGTTTTGATTTGCATTTCCCTGATGACTAAGGATGTTGAACATTTCTTTAGGTGCTTCACATAAAACAAGATACACTGAATCTAATAGAAGAGAAGAGGGGGAAAGTCTCAAACAAATGGGCACAGTGGGAAAGTTCCTGAACAGAACACCAATGGCTTATGCTCTAAGATCAAGAATCGACAAATAGGATCTCATAAAATTGCAAAGCTTCTGTAACGCAAAGAACACTGTCAATAGGACAAAATGGCAACCAAGAGATTGGGAAAAGATCTTTACTAATCCTATGTCTGATAGAGGGCTAATATCCAATATATACAAAGAACTCAAGAAGTTAGACTCAACAGAACCAAATAACCCTATCAAAAAATGGGGAACAGAGCTAAACCGAGAATTCTCAACTGAGGAAACTCAACCTGATTTTTACTTCCAACCTACTGATGGAGCCAATGGATTCCTTACCTTAAGAGACCCCAGACCTCTCTGCAGTAGAGGATAAAGGGAAACTAGATTGAGGAGGTCAAGTTCTTCCATGCAACTACTCATGGGTACCACATACTCAAAGCACCCCACTAAGCTTCCAAATAGTGAGGTCTTATGTTGTGACACTCACTGAGCAATGCCCTTATCTGCTTGTCTATAAGGATCTTTTCACTGTCCAACCCCGGTCCACACCCTCCTGGTTACCTGGAGGTTACCAACAACAGCTTCCTAACTTTTCCTATCCAGCAATCATTTATCTATGGACCTTAAGTCATTCTTAAAAAACAAATCAAGTCATGACAATCCAATGGAACGCTGACATAGTCTCTTGTTCTGATGTTTGTCCAACCTCATAGTCACTTCCTCAGATCTCTTCCAGGAATGCTGATCTAACTCCCATCCCTCATCCTAACACAGACCCTTTGTGCCAGCTACAACTTCTAATGGAATGAATGGCCCCTACATTGTGAAACTAATGTTGTTGTTTTTCAGAAATAAACCTTTTAAACCAAAGTCTAAATTAACGTTGCCCAACAAGGTCTCTCAACTCCCACCTAATTGTCTTTATATCTTAACAATTATCTAAAGTTAAGTTTTTGAGTTCTCAGTCTGTTCATTGTAGCTCAGTGAGAACAGAGATCTCTGTAATCCAATTCAATGTAACTACTTCCTTTCTATGCTACAAAGCTGTTTCCAGGATGTTTCTGAGAAACACTCCAAATTATTTCCTTAAATGTTACTTACTCACTGGGTAGATTGATGAAGTCTCCGTCCAGTGTCTGGACACTTAGAGTCTACAGAGTGAGTAATACTGAGCAAAGGGACACAGCACTGGGTACCCTGAAAGAGCAAGAGGACAGTAATGTCAGGGTTCTTCTCTTTCCTCCCCATATTTACATCTCAATGTGGTCACCTGGATCCTGAGAATTATCATCATCTTTGTTAGTTACTTTTGTGCCAAAACAGCAAACAAAAACAACTCAAGGAAGAATATACTTTGGCTCACAGCTGGAGAGATACATTGGCTCACAGCAGGACAGCATCTAGTCTACTCTCATGGAGAAGACCTGGCAGCAGGAGCATGAAGCCATTAGTCACATTGCATCTATTCTCAAGAAGCAGAAATAGATGAATGCTGGTGCTTGCTTTCTCCTCTTATACTAAGCCTGTTACCCTAGCCTATGGGATGGTGATGCCCACACTGGACAGGAGTCCTCCCATTTCAATTAAACATCCCTCAAAATGTTTTTATAGACAGAAGGTCCCACCAACAAGATGACTGACAGAATTGTATCCACATCATCCCTTTATTACCCCACTGTGTCCCAGGTATCCTGTACCACCTCAGTGAGTGTGGAAATCTGATAAAGATTGTGATACAGAGAACACAGTCATGGGCACTGGGTCCTTTGGACAGCCTCGTTGCTCTGTGGGAAACCTCTTTTCACTTCGGATTTCCATGAACAAAAGCCCTCATGTTTTGAATTTTGGTTCTTTATTTACATGGAATTTCAGGTTTCATTTTCACATAAAATTCATCTTTTTGTTGCAATGTTTGACGATAATTAGAAGGCACAAAATCAAATGAATGAATCATCACAATATTTTAAATTAAATATTACCAAGTCTGGATGCATGAGAGGGTTTTCATTATTCAGTGACATAATTGGGCAGAGATTTCAATTATGTCTAACAATATTCTCTACTCTCAACATTAAAAAGTGTCCAGGAAATGAAAATAGAATTTTCCCTATTGATACAATTTTGAGAACAATCCATTTGCTTATTATAAATACTTGACCTGTATTGATGTCAATCAATTAAAAGTATTAAAGGATTTTAGCTTACTTAAAACAAAACCTAACCATGGTGGACAACTGCATATACCTCAGTCTTGACAGGAGTAAAATATTGCTTAAAAGTAAATATACAGGTATACTTGGGAGGCAGAGGTAAGCAGATTTCTGAGTTCGAGGCCAGCCTGGTCTACAGAGTGAGTTCCAGGCCAGCCAGGGCTACACAGAGAAACCCTGTCTCAAAAACACCAAAAAAAAAAAAAAAAAGTATACAGGAATTTAACTTGGGAGACGGCTTATGAGTGAACGTGCTTGTTCCACAAGACAAAGGACCCAAACTCAGAGCCTCAGAATCCATACTAATGGTAGGTGGCTATGACAGCCCACCCATAATTCCAGCCCTGGAAGATATACAACAAGGATCCCTGGAGCAAGCTAGCTAGTTCGACCACGATATTGGAGAGCTCTGGATTGACTTGAGAGATCCTGCCTCAAACGATATAAAGTAGAAGAGGGATTGGGGTAGGTCCCCTATATCAGCCTTGATCTTTCACACATACTTGCTTATATGTGTGTAGTCACATACCTGTAAACATGCACACACATACATGCCACACAATAAGAGCACATGAAAAGGAAAAAATGCTTAAAATACATACATATATGTGTATATATACATACACAGCAACCAAACAAAACTGTACACAGACATTCACAGTACATTGTTAGTCTCAGGTTAGTTTTGACTGTCAACTTGATGCTATGTAGAGTTATCCAGGAAGAGAGTCTTATTCGGGAACTATATAGAGGAGAATGGCCTAGGGGCATGTCTGTGAAGAATTGTCTTCATTGTTCTTTGGTGTGAGACTATCCATCCTACTCTGGGCAGCATCATTCCCTAGACAGGTGATTCCAAACTGTATAAGAGTGCTAGCTGAGTCTAAGATGATCTGAGGTCCAACAAGCAACACTCTCTACAGTTCCTGCTGTACTTCTTAGCTATAAAATGAGCTACTTTTCAGCTATGAAATGAGGTAATGCTGTGTGGGACAGCAAGAAGACCTGCCATCAAGTTCCTGCCTTGATTTCCCTCAGTGATGGACTATGACCTATAAGCTAAAGTAAACCTTTAATGCTGTAAGTTTCATTGGGTTAGATGTTTTATCACAGCAACAAAAAGCCAAATAGAATATATTCTGGTTATCATGAACAATGTTGCACCCACCATGGAAGTAGAGATGTCTCTTTGACACCTTGATTTCCTCTCCTGTGGATCTTACACCTAGAAGAGAGATTACTTTATTCCATCACTCACATCCATTTCATTTTTAGTGGTTAAAAATCTGCTTTCCAGGGTTCGAGAAATGGTTCACAGTTAAGAACAGTGACTGCTCTTCCAGAGGTCCTGAGATCAATTCCCAGCAAGCACATAGTGACCCACAACCATGTGTAATGTGATCTGATGCCCTCTTCTGGTGTACCTGAAGACAGCTATAGTGTACTTACATATATAAAATAAACAAATCGAAAGGGGGGAAAATTCTGTTTTCCATAGAGGTTCTAGGAATCTATACTATCATGAGTGTCATGCAATGTGCCCCTTGTCCACACACCCTGACCAACTAGCATTAATTTTTTGATTTGAGTTTGTATTTTCCTGACATTGGTGGTGCACAGTTCCTTTTTCTCCCATGCAGTGACACTGCTATTGAGTCTCTGTGTGCTTATAAGTGACATTCTTGCTTTATGAGGGATGAATAACAAAGTGCAAAGAATCCATCCTCTCATCCAATAATTATTTAGTTAGAAACCACTAACCACATTCATCTTAAAGCCATGGGCTCTTGTGATTCAACACTTTGCAAGAACCTGTGGCTAGACAGGTCACTGGCCCTTGATGGAAAGCTCACTGTTATTATTCTGCTAAATAGAAATTAAATGGAAATAGCATTAAATGACTCCCAATGACTTTTCTCTGAACCCCCACAGCTGAACACCTCTCATCCCTCATCAGAGAAGCTTCTTTTTGCAGATGGAAGTTAATGCAGAGACCCTCAACTAGTTAACAGGGAGAAGATATCAAAACTGTGTAAAGTTCAGCCCTACATGGGATGTACAAATCACACCCCTTCCCTAAGGATTAGGGATCATGAAGAAAGGGGAGAGAAAGATTAAAAGAGCCAGCAGGCAGTAGATAACCTCCATGAAACAGGGTTCTGTGGACACAGCAGGAAAGCTCCCTATGTGAACTCACAGAACACTCACAAGACCTGTGTGAGCTCAAGCAAGACAAAATCCAAGCATGGGGTTTGAGGAGGTGGGCCTGAAGTCTAGCTCCTTATTGAGGAGCTACTGATGTTTGATAGCTGCTAGAAGAAGGAGAGTTGGTTTTCTTTGGTTGTGTGAACCCTGGTAGGTTTGGCCACAACCCAGGGCAGGCTCCATACCCAAGAGTAATTGAACAACACAAATCAGACTCAACAGGGAATAAAAAATAGAAAATGTAAAGTTGGGTGGGTAGGGAGTGGAGGGGTAGAAAGAGTGGACATGGAAGGTGTGGAAAGAGATGAAGAATATGATCAAAATCCATTGTTTTCAATTCTTAAAGAATTTATAGAAACATTGTTGGAGGGCAGGCAATTGCCCAGCTATTATACTACTTAAGACATACTAAAATGTAAAGGCCATAAATTGTCTAAGGCAGGAAGGTACCACATGCTGGGATTTTTTAAAAATATTTTTTACAACAAAACATTACTTTTAAAAGGAATCGTAAGTTTGCATTACAAACTCTACATCTACAGTCAAACACACCAACACCTACACGTTCTCCTCCACACATGTGACTCAACTTCTCACTAATGTATGAGCTTAAAACCAGAGAAAGCCTTCTTTCAGAATCTGTGCTTTGCATAATCAATATAAAAATGAAAAACAGCCCCCAAATACACAGACACACACAGAAACACGCACACACACACATACACGCACACACACACACACACACACACACACACACACACACTTCTACAACTATGTGTGGTGAATATCTTGATTTACCCTTCTGGTTTCTACTCGGAGTGCAAGAGTCTACCTGAGGTGTTTTAAAGCTGACAACCTGGAGAAAAGGGTTTGTCTGAGAAAAAGTAGACACAGGACAAAACTTCCATAACACTGAGAAAGGATGGAGAAAGCTTGAATTGAAAACATGGACCTTTGGCTCCCCATCCAGCACCTTTTATCCTGTGTGTTAGAAGTAAGTACCTTCTGGTGGCTTTAGCTAAGATGTCAATCAGCTAAGCCTAGAGACTCAATGCAATGCACGGTCCATAGTTTCGTGTTCATATCCAACATGGCATCCTATAAAGTGGTGGAGTCCAGTCCATGACAAGGGTCAGGGAGGATTTGCAAAGCTTTTAACAAGATGTTGGATGCCCAAGGCAGAAATCCGAGAATTCAGATTGGTGGGCACACAGCTACTGCAAACCATCCTGTGTTGGAGACCAAAAGGCCTTGGCTTAATTAGGCCTAAGGTCTTGACTTATTTAGCAAGTCAAAGTGTCCCAGGCTTGACTTATTTAGCAAGTCAAAGTGTCCCGGGCTCCACAGCAGGCATTCCTTTGATTCCTTCCCTGCCTGAGACCAAATGGCCTTGTTTGAATCTAAGGCCTTGCTCTTAATCAGATAGCCAGAGTGTCCCAGGCTTGGCTTAATTAGCAAGTCAAAGTGTTCCGGCTCCACAGCAGGCATTCCTTTGATTCCTTCCCATTCCCACTGCCTCCAGCAAGTGATAAGACATCCTGTTTGAAGTGGCGTGCAGCTTCAAGACAATGACTTCATCCTGACTTATAGTTATGTGTGACATCTGGAATCCGTCTTCCTCTGCCACTTCCCGCCCTAAAGTGTTTATATATACGTAGTAATAAAGCCATTTTTGGGGGCTTGATCAGAACATCGTCTTGCCCTCAACACATGCTTTGTCTCCTGCCTCTTTCCACTGCCGGCAGTTTCTCTCCTCAGGTGCGGACCCGTGATTGATAGCCTCCCGGGAGGGTCCCCCAGGAAGGATAGGACAGCTAGCTCTTCGCAATCCTGGAGAGTCTCAAGAAGAAACACATAAATCACCATAAGTAAGCTGCTTTGGTTTCCCTGTGAATGTTCCTTCTGCATTCTCTGGAGCAAGCAGATAAATTGAGCTTGTTCTGAGTATTATTTAATAAAGGAAAAGGAAAATGTGCCCCGTCTCAAGGCTGTTTATTTAGCACAGGATGGGCAGGATGCTGGTTTTGGTTGTCAACAATTTTAGTATGAGGCCATCTGCTATTTAGAGGGAGTACTAGAATCCATTTTTCCTGGGGTTTTGTCTCCAGCTGTGGTGTAAGAAATGATTCTAATTGACTTCTCTAGTTGTATCACCTTGAGGAAACTGCTCAGCCCAATAAACCATTTCCCCAATTACTCTGTGCACTGAGAGGTTCTGAGATCTCCCCTCCCTCTCTAAGCCTCTGCATGCCATTTAAATATTCTTGCAGTTTAAATGTACTCCCCTTGACTTCCATGAGAGACAGCTAGAGAAGACAGGTTCACATTAACAATGTTTTTGGAACACTGTTTTCTACAGACATCTTTTCTGATCCCAACAACATTAGTCAATCCCAACAGATAAATATGGCAAGACATTGTGCTTCAAAAATGCTCACTCAGAGTCCTTTATCTATTGGTAAATATTCACCCAAATGACTTAACCAATTGCTTTCTACAGGACTTCCTGGGGGTCTTGGTTAGTCCTTTCATTCAGCAACTTCCTTTATGGACTCTGTGTTCTAGTGCTAGGAAAATAGCCAAGAAAATAAATATATGTCGAGGACAACAAATTACAATGCTTACCTTTAGGGAAAATTAGGATCAAGTGGGTAAATAAGGAATAATGTTAATAATATGCCAACTTTGGATCAGGGAACAAATCCAGAAAACTAGTACTGCAGGGAGCGCAGTTGAAGGATTTGAGTAAGCCAGGAGGGTTCTCCAGGGGTCAAGGCAGAGGGAACAGTATGAATGGAAGTGCTCGGGCAAGGTGGGCAAGACTGGGCAGTTGGTTACATCCAGGCCAGTGTGGCTGACACCCAGGGAGCCTGGGTCTCAGGAAGGAGTTGAGCCTGGAGAGCTGGCAGACAGGCTCCCAAAGGAGTCTCCATACTTGTACCTGTGGGTTACTTCCACTTCCCACTACATACTGTTTACCTTTGAGAGACTTACAAGATGAGAGCAACATAGTTAATATGCATAATATTGGTTGGTAGTAATAGTCAGAGACGGTTGAAGCAAGAGCAAGGAAAGAAAGACAAGGAGAGAGGAAGGCAGAGACAGAGGGAGGGAGGGAAGGAGAGAAGGCAGCAGGGGAGAGAGGGACGGAAGGGTTATGGAGGCCTGAATCTTGTGAGAGTTTATCACAGACAGTGATGAGGGAACATATTAAGGATGGGAGATAGTCAGTGGGTAGAGGTGTTCTGAAATCATTGTGGTCCTGAATACATCATAAAGAAAATCTCAATAAAATTTTCCTGTGGATTGTGATGTGTTTATAAAAAGATTAACAGATGCCAGGCAGTGGTGGTGCATGCCTTTAATCCCAGCACTTGGGAGGCATAGGCAGGCAGATTTCTGAGTTTGAGGCCAGCCTCGTCTACAAAGTGAGTTCCAGGACAACCGAGGATATACAGTGAAATCCTGTCTCAAAAAAAAAAAAAAGATAAACAGATATATATTGCATGGATGTATGGGGGAGGTAGGTGTAGGGGAAGGTTATGCCTCAGCAGGACCAAGCCAAGACATCCCTTCTTCCTGAGGGACCAGCCACACATGAAGGTATAGTATAGAATAGAGTTTATTTAGGGTAAAGGGAAGGGAACTAAGAGGGTAGTAGAGGCAGAGAAAGGCAGAGAGAGGGAGAGAGTAGAGAAGTGGAGAGGTTGAAGTTGGCCATGACCATGTGGAGGGGGGAAGGGCATAGAGAGAGGTAAGAGATAAGAGATGCAAGAGAGAGGCAAGAGATAAGAGTAAGAGGAGGGGCAATCAGCCCCTTTTATAGTGGGCCAGGCCCACCTGGCTATTGCCAGGCAACTGGGGCAGAGCAAACCTGGCTGTTGCCAGGTAACTGTGGAGTGGAGTTTAGACAGAATGCTAACATTCCCCATTTTGGTTTAATTTAAAAAAATTAGAAAGGTAATGGCAAAGCAGGAATAGGGTCGCCGTAATATCTGACTGCTTCATGCTGGCATTGGGGGCAGCGTGTCTCTGGGGAACCTAGAAGAATGGGTGTGGGGGATGTTTGTCCAGTTGTAGGAGAGTTGGCAGTTTCCTTGCTGTCCAGGGTCTGTGGAGCTGTCTGAGGGTAGGTCAAAAAGAACAGGTCCAGTAGAAGCATCTGTGTCTGAGAGAACATTGGAGCATTTGAAGGTTGCTTCTCTGGAGCTGTCCTGAGTGTAGTAAGTGCCTGGAGTTGACTAGATGTCGAAACACATTATCATAGGTAGAAAAATAAGGTTAAATGCATTTGGGAGAAAGAAACATTTTTCTTAAGATGTCCATTTTAAATCCAGAGGAATTCCACCCTTTGGAATAGGTAGTAAATGGGAACTTTTGGCATATGTACTTATCTGGATGGAGTTTATTGGATCCATGAGAGGCAGATATCAGTGGACTTTCTGTAGCTTATAAGTTTATGAAAGAAATAACAACATGAACAGTCTTTAAGATGAGACTTTTGTGGAGCAGAAGGGACAAGATTAAAAAGTTGAAAAAGTTGGATCATATAGTGGAATATTTTATTAGAGTTAGTCAAATTTATAGGAACTCAGATAACATTAGGGCAGTGGCATTGCAAGAAGAGGAAATATGAAGCAACTAATGGAAACCAAGTTTAGGTAAGGAGATAACAGATTACATCTGTGAAAGCTTAGTTGTCAATGTAGTCAGAAGTCTGAGAGAGAGAGATGGAGAGAGAGAGAAAGTCCCTCATGTGTGCTGGAAGGTGGAAACACAATCAGGAATCAGGTACTGATGGAGCAGGAGCCAGCTGAGGGAGCTCAGCAGAGAGTGAGGGGAAGGGGAGGCAGAAGAGTCCCTGGTAGGGGGCGGGGACAGAAGGGGCTCGCATGTACAGGAGAGGCTGTTAAGACAAAGCAAATGAAAGCAGATGAACAGGAACAAAGCTGCATTTCTGGTGGCTGTGAGTTTGGTGGGCAGCAGGTAGTCAAATACTCATGCAAAAGCAAGTCTAATGGAGGAGGGCTCTGGCAGGACTCAAGAGGTGGGGCCAGACCCATCTTTCCTGCCGAGAACCGAGAGCAGAGCTAAGGAGTAGAAAGGGAAGGGCAGCAAGTAGGGTGCCCAGCAGGCGGCACAGACAGACCTGCTTTTCCAGCAAACTAGCTGAACCAGTGGTTTTGGTGAGCCGCAAATGAAAGGGAGAGAGGGAAGTCTGAACTACAGGTCCTTAGTGAGAAAGTGCCAGTTTAGCAGGATGGAGAGAGATTTAGACCAAAACATCTCATTAAATAGGGACAAAGGCAGCGAAGACTGACCCCTGGGCAAGAGAATAGGATTATTGACTGCCCATACCAGTGTCCTGAGTGTATTAATAACCCAAGAGAGATTCTAACACAGGCCAGACTGCCAGGTCATCACGTTGGAGCCTGGGAGCTAACGCTCAGAGCTCGTGCTCTTGAGCCAGAGACTAGTTCACCCGGGTCTGGGATTCTAGGCAGCAGTGAGAAACTGTCTCCAGGGAGAGAAAATCTTACCCTAGGAAAAAAGTCCTAAAATGAGGGTCATTGAAAAAGACTGAATATCTCCCATCCTCAAGGGCTACACAGGGTAGCTCCAAACTCAAGAACTCTCACTGGAGTCCATGTGGATAGTTACTCTGACCAGTGGGGGATGGGTTCTTTTGAGTTAGTGAGCGTGGATTTCTCATGGTGACTGAGGTAGGAAGCAAACCTGCAGATTTTCTAATCTGAGTCTCAGCACCAATGATGTGTTTATAAAAAGATAAACATATATATATATATATATATATATATATATATATATATATATATATATATATATATATGTATTATATGGGGATCTAGGGAGGTAGGTGTGGGGGAAGGGTGTGCCTCAGCAGGCCCATGCCAAGGAACCTGAGGGACTAGTCACACACGAAGGTATAGTATAGAAATAGAGTTTATTTAGGGCATGGGGAGGGGAGCTAAGAGGGTAGTAAAGGCAGAGAGGGGGAGAGAATAGAGAAGTAGAGAGGTGGAGGCCGGCCATAAGCATGTGGATAGAGGGGGGAAGGGAAGGGAATGAGGAGAGGTAAGAGATAAGAGAAGCAAGAGGCAAGATATGAGAGAAGAGGCAAGCAGACCCTTTTATAGTGGGTCAGGCCCACCTGGCTGTTGCCAGGCAACTGTGGGGAGGAGCATACCTGGCTGTTGTCAGGTAATTGTGGGGTCAAGTTTAGACAGAATGCTAACAGGTTGGGCATTACTCTAGCTTCCTTTCTCTTGGCTGTGATTTAAAAACAAAACAAACAAACAAACCAAAAAAACACCCTGACAAAAAGCAACTGAAGGAAGAAAGGGTTTATTGTAGCTCAAATTCCAGGTTGCAGTTCATCATATGAGGGAAGTCAAGGTGAAGAGAACTTAAGGGATCTGGTTATAGCACAACCATAATTGGGGGGGAGAGACTATGGAATGCACATGGGCTGGTGCTCATCTAGCTGTCTCCACTCTTCAGTGGCCCAGGGCTCCAAAAAGGGGAATGGTACTGCCCAAGCTAAATCTGGGTCCTTCTTAATTAACAAACAATCAAGAGAGTACTCCACAGACATGCTCACAGGTCAACTTGACACATACACCCCGTTCGTCTTTGAGGCTCTCTCCCCAGGTGATTTTGCTTGTGCCAATTTGATAATTTAAATTAATAAGGGTGAGTATGAACTGGGAATAAGGGTAGAGCATGAAAGCAAAGATTTATGATCAGGTTGCAGGAGCAAAAGATGTCAAATCACAGAGATGGAAAATCAGTGTGAGGTGGGTAAAGGAGGGGAGCAAACCTCAGTTCTGAATGGGTGGTAGGTGACTACAGAACACAAAGCTCAGTGAGTGGGATGAGGATCAGAGCAAACAGGATCTTGGAAGCTCAATGAGAAGATGTTTCAAGATAGGGGTAGGGGGTGGGGAACCATCACCTATGTTCTGTCCAGTAAAGTGCCTTGTTGCCTGGCTCACAGACCCAGAAGCCCACGGAGTGTGGGAAAGGGCATTCTTGAGAAAGGCAGGTGTCTGACTCCCCAGCCAGGACACACCTTGTATAACAATCTGCAAGACTCCCAGTACCATCCCTTGTGAGCTATTTGTTTAACTTTATCCTTAGATTTACTTTTTCCTTTGAAGTATGTGTAATTAAAAATTATTTCTTGTATTTTTGAAACTATAATTTACACCATTTCTTCCTTCTTCCTCCAATAAAAGCTTCCTTGCTCTTTTTCAAATTCATCATCTCTTTTTCCCAAATTAATTTTTGTTAGATGCATATATGGGCAAGTCATGCTGTGGTGCTGATGTTTGGCTAACATCATCCACATCACTGTCAGTCTCTAAGCTGGATTCCAAGAAGGTGAAGGGAAATAGAGGCTTAACCTCTGTCAAGCAGTTAGTTCAGCCTCGGAGAAAACTGAGCTGTCCTGGGGCCCTGTGATGTAAAGAAAACTGTCTCAAAATGACTTATCAGATAAGAAAATGAAAAGTTTTTTAAATTGTATTTTTGTAAATGAGTGTTTTGCTTGCACACACATATGTGCACTACATATATGCAGAGTATGAAGAGGCTCCCCTAGAACTGGAGTTACAGACAGTGATGAGCTAACATGTGCTCTTAACAATTTAGCCATCTGTCTGGTCCCTTTAAAGAGAAATGTAAGCAGTGTCCTGGTTCCTGATGATGCTGAATTGTTGCTGGGGCAAGGGTCATGAGTTTTTAGTCAGAATCTTCCATCAGACTCATCAGGTTTTCCAGGTGTCATTTACAGGTTGGTTTCAAAAGCCATTGTTCACAGCACACCATGTAAAAATATGCACAAATTTTCTCACAGCAAACAAAATGTACATCAAGAGCAGCAGTTAGTCCTGAGAGAGCTACTACTCCCTACCACTCTTGATTTAAGAAATAGAAAGTAGACTTTAACAGCGGCAATGATCATAGAAGGAAAATCAATTAAAATGCATTGGCAGTGACTTATCAACTGATTATACAAGCAGCTAGAATGTTTTCACCTCTTCTGTATAGCTCACCTCATCACAATCTACCACTGTGAAATGAAGAGGTCATGATCCGTAGCTCAGGCCATCTAGATGAGAGACCTGTTCTTTCTTCTGGCAGAAGCAGAGGTGGTCTTGCAACAAGGGCCTCCCAGCAGGCTAGAAAAGAGGACCACAAAGATACAGAGACTGGAAGAGCTAAGACCTGTTAGACAGGACAGAGACTCTCAGCTGGAACTCAGCAGGGGACTGACTGCTGGTGCAGGACAGAGAGGTAGGAAGGCAAACACAGAGAAAGTTCATTTTCCCCAAACACAGTATGTGGCTAACTTCCTTTCATTTTCTTAAAGAACATTCTAGATTGCAGAGCGCTATCTCATGATATGTACCTCTATCTCATGTGACCTTCAGTACACATTTTTAGATAGATAGTGGTCCTACTTTGACAGAGTTGCTTCAAACTTTGACTGGAACAACCTAAGGGAGGCGAGATCTCTAGGGATAGGAGCTTTCGGGGTGTAAATGGTCCACATTTGGGTGAGTCAGATGACATAGAATAATAATGCTGGCTGCCCCCCCCCCCCCGTAGCCTATATCTGTAGCGAGACAACTAGGATGGTCCCAAAGTTTCTATCATCTTTCAAAACAATTTCCCCAACTGGGGACCAAGGGTTCAAACACATAAGCCTGCAGAAGTTAGATATAACATATTGTCATTCTAATAATCTTAATTTATAAATTCAATAAAAAGGGCTGGAGATTTTTTTCTTCACACAAAAATATTTCTAGCTCCCTGTGCAGAAGAAGGAATAAAAACCAGAAAGTCACAGTCCAAAAAATTCATTGAACATGTGGCCGAGGATGTTGACTATCCAGGGGGTGCTGAAGCTGCTATGTTATGGAACATGGAGATATCAATGAGACTCTCACGGAACAAGCCTAAGTTTCTGCTTGCAGGAGAAATCCAACAGGAAGGACAGCACTGATGATGAAGTCACCCAAAGTACAGACCTAAATCCAATGAAGCTTCCAGAACTATCTATGAAGTAGCAGGGAATACTTCTACAGTAGCAGAGAAAAATGCTACAAACTAATAAGTTTGTACACTTCTGTGATGTGGCAAGCCAACTCCATGTTGGGAGCCAAACCCGTGAGATTCCGATAGCCAAACCCAAGAAATTACCCACTGTCAGTTAAGGTACAAGGTTAGAAAGGACAGGGCATTTGTGGTCTCGGGTCTCAGGAATTGAAAGAACGTCTGGTATTTCCTGAAAACTGGTTACAGTAGTGGGTTGGCCTTGGGCCATGTGTAACCTTCCGCCTGCCTGTCTTTTTAAGCTGCTGTCCTGAAATAAACTTTGAGAGCTTGATCAGAATACAGACTTGCTCTCATTTCTCGTGTCTCTGGTCTTTCATTCATCAGTCCCCTCCTTAGGTCCACATTGATGCCCCCTCAGGCTGGGGCAACTCCAGATGTGAGAGACAACACCAGATTAAAACAACAACAACAACAACAACAAAAACAACAACAACAGTTTTTCTTAATTTTATAAAATGTATTCTGTTTTGGTGAGTGTGTGTGTGTGTGTGTGTGTGTGTGTGTGTGTGTGTGTGTGTGTGTTTGTGTGTGTGTTGCAGTACCTGCAGAGGCCAGAAGAGGGGGTTGGATTCCCTGGAGCTGGAGCTACAGGAGATTGTGAGACATTTGTCATGCATTCTGCTTTCTGAACTGAAGCCCTCTGAAAGAGTAGCAAGTGCTTTTAGCATCTGAGCTATCCCTCTAGTTCCAAGTCAGGTTTCCTGAATAACTGTCAAGTGGAAATAAGAGAAGGCAGTGTTCACTGTTTATATGAGGCTGACTCACCAGCTAAAGGAAGTAGGGACAACTTTCTTTTCCTTTATTGTTTTTCATCCTGATTTAAACAAAATGGCTATACTAAAGTACATTTTGAGGCAATCAGAAAATTTAACACTCTCTGAGTATTAGTTATGATCAGGTAATTATCATGAATGATTTACAGGTTGTAATTGTATTTCAGTTGAGCCAAAAACCCATTCCGGTTAGATTTATACAGTGTTATTTGGAATAGAATACTGTTTGAAATTTGGTTTTTAAAACCCAGAAAGAGCTGGAGGGAAGGTTAATTGATGAACCCTTGCAAGAGGGCTCCACTGACCTGATGTAAGTGGGTGCCATTTTGCCCAGAGGACCACATTCTACAACAGATACAATCCCACCCCAACACCAATGTAGAATCACTCTCTTCTTGCTGGGACATCTTTGAGAGAACCCAGCCACCACTGAGCAAAAGCTTGTGGTCAAAACCAAGCAATGCCCAGCCTCCTGCTACAGCTGTTCTGAAGTTCTACGGTCCTTGGGGTCACCTTCAATGCCTGGACTCTTTCTACACTGACCTGGTTAGTAAAGGTTTGGTATATCTGCCTGGAAAATGAACCTAATTGATATATTTTCCAGCCTGTCACCTCAGTCCTGCAGAAGCCAGAAGAAACAAATTAAAAACTATGTTTCACGTTTTGTGAGAGAAGTTAGTTGCATCTGTATTAAAATTAATGAGAGCAGCCGCCCAAGCAGCAAGCTCCAATTTTTTTTTTTCAGGGAGCCATAACATCATGTCCAAAGTGCCAAGGGGGAAAATGCTTTTTGGAGTCCATGACAGTGCTTTAAACTTTAATAACGTTTTGTTTGAAAATGACTAACACAGGCCCTATATGATTTCAATCTCTATATTACATTACTGATTTTCATTTTGGAGATTATTATTTTATGATTGCTACCCTTGCCCTGCACTTGGTTCTTGCCCAGCAGGCCTCTGAGAGCTTGATAACTGTAAACACATTTAATTCTGTGAGCAACCCTCTGAGGAAGGTACTATAACCACCCCTCTCTTACAAAGGAAAAACACCTGAGGCACAGCCATGTTAAGTTGCTTGCTCAAAGTTTCATCCTTGGTTTTAAGGAGTATACAGGATGCAAACTGGGACAGTCCAGTTTAACTGAGTGTTAATTCTGCATCAGTATCCTTCAAGTGGCTATGCTGGGGAGCCACCCTGAAACTGTTTAAGAATATCTACTGTCCTGATTGTTTGGAGAAGAATTGGTTACAGTCTCCTCCCTAGGCTACAATGTGTCTCTATGACTCAAACCTTCGGGTGAAAGGAAGGACTTTGAGTGTGCCAGTGATTGTTCTCATAGTTTGTGCTAAAAGACTTGAACAACAACCCTTTCTGATTGTATTTAAGTTCTGCTCCACAAGATGGAACCCATACCTAATACCATTATAGAGCCGAGGCCATGTGACTAAACAGGTCATAGCCTAGAGGAGACCCTCCTGCTATTACTTTGCTAAGTGGACAAAGTATTAACCTGCTTCCAATGGTTTATCCTCATACCCATGCATCAATCCATCTATCCACACTGGCCAGAGAAGCTTCTCTGGATGCCTGCAATAGACAGAAATTAACACAGAGATCCACAGCTGGTCAGTTTTCAGAGAGTAAGTAACTGGGAAGAGCTCAGCTCTAAATGGCACATCTATATCATACTCCTTCCTCCTGAGGCTCAGAGTTAATTGCAGAATCAGGGGCAGAAAGATTGTAAGAGAGAGAGAGGCAAGGGACTAAGACAAGAAGGTGTGTCTTCTGTACATAGAAAGCCAGATGTACAGAGAAACTCACAGCAGCTGTGACAGCAAGCACAAGACCCACAAGCTCGAGCCAGACAGAACTCCAGCATAGAAGGGACAGGCACACCATCTTACCTCTAGCTGAGGTAAAAAATCTATCAGCATTTGATTTCAGCTGGGAGGAAAATGTATTTTAGCTCCTGTTGTCTTCACTCTGGTCAAGCCCTGCCCTCATCCATACAAGGTGAGAGACTCCGGATACTGAGTTTGTTTATAGCCAGAGAAAAATCACAGGCTAGATGTCTTAGTCAGGGTTTCTATTCCTGCACAAACATCATGACCAAGAAACAAGTTGGGGAGGAAAGGGTTTATTCGGCTTACACTTCCATGCTGCTGTTCATCACAAAAGGAAGTCAGGACTGGAACTCAAGCAGGTCAAGGAGCAGGAGCTGATGCAGAGGCCATGGAGGGATGTAACTTACTGGCTTGCTTGCTTCTCCTGACTTGCTCAGCCTGCTTTCTTATGGAACCCAAGAGTATCAGCCCACAGATGGTACCACTCACAAGGGGCCCTCCCCCCTTGATCACTAATTGAGAAAATGCCTTACCTCTGGTTCTCATGGAGGCATTTTCTCAACTGAAACTCCTTTCTCTGTGATAACTTCAGCTGGTGTCAAGTTGACACACAAAACTAGCCAGTACACTAGGGAAGTGGCAAAATGACTTGAAATTCCAGACTTGACTCCTATTAATTAGGTGATCCCTGTCGGTAATGATAATGTTGGAACAGTTTATAGTGACAGCGGTAATTTACCTAAGGTCTGCTGTGTTCTTAGCAGTGTATGGTAAAATGTTTACAGCTGTTACACCTCCTTCCCTAGCAACAGCTGGGAAAGAAATGGCTGTTATTAAGCTACTGTTAAAGGGAAGATATCTAGGCTCAAAGGAAAGAACTAGGCTTACCCACAATCACTGAAGAGAGATGAGCTTCCTAGTTACTTGTACCTGCTCCTCCCTACCACCAGGTCACACTCAAAACTGCCTTGCCTCCCACTGCCACTGTATCCTATATACAACCCCAATTAAACTCATTAGAAACATTCCACTTATCACATGCCCCTGAGGGGCCTGTAAAACTCCTTATTAATTTGTATTTAATGCAATGCAGCATTTTGCCAAATTCTAGAGCTGTGTTCTAATTCTTTCAACCACAAGAAATGACTAGAGAGCCCCAGTGCCTCCCTGTCTGTGTTTGAGACTGGGAGTTCAGTCAAATTATGTCCTTTGGACTGATGGAGAAGAGAAGCCAGGAATGCTTGGTTCTTATTCCTACAGTGGGCTGGTGTGATCATTCCCCCTAAGATATGTGTGTACTCTTGGGGAGAAAAAAATGAGAGGAAATGTGTGTGTGTGTGTGTGTGTGTGTGTGTGTGTGTGTGTGTGTGTGTGTGCATGCTCATACATATGTATGCATGTGTGTGTATGAGAGAGAGGGGGCAGAGATAGAGAAAGACAAAGAGAGACACAAAGACAGAAAGACACAGAGACAGGCAGAGCTACACAGAGAAACAGAGACACAGAGAGATAGAGACACAGAAACACAGAGATATCAGAAGCAGGAAGAAAGACTACACCAAAATTTTATATTTTCCACTTAATACCACTATCAGAAGCCTATCCTGCCCAAACCACCCATGTTAAATTAGAAGATAGAAATATTGAACAGTGGTATAGATATATAGAGACAAAAAATATAGACACCCTGCCATGTACCTTCCCTTCCCTTCTTCTTTGTGAAAATTTGATCATGCATTTCTTACTCCTGTGACAATGCAGACCTGTCCAGACCTCATCCCACTCAGCCTCATTCTGGAGCTCTCTGCTAAGGACCTTTTTTGATGGCCACCCCCTCCATCTGTTGAGTTAATGGCCTCCTGAATTAGACTGCAACAGACCCTCCTGTAAGAAAGCTCACTGTACATAGAGTGCCCTTCCTGATCCTGTGTCTTGGATCCTATTTTCTACTTCACATTATGTAGGCTTGCTATATAAAGCTGTGGGGGGCTGGAGTCAACCTGACTAAAAGAGTTCTTTGCTTTTGCATTGCATCTTTTGAGTGAGAAGATGAGATATTAATTTCTGGAAGATAAGGACTCATCTTGCATCAGCCAAGGAAACCCCAAACTCCACTTTACAAAGTCAATGAAAGGACCTAGATCCTGTGAGCACTGCTTTTCATGCACCACTATGCCATGGATGTGTTTGCACCAGTATGATATTATCATTGGTGAATGGAAGTAATTGACTGGAGACCATGCTCTGGGAGTCAGGAAGGATCCAGGTCTTTGGGAGCATCTGAGTGTGTGTGAGAGGGAGTGAAAGAAAGGAGGGAGGGAGGAAGGGAGGACTTGAGATCTTCATGAAATGAAGTCTGAAATTTCACTGAGTCTGCAGACTTTGTCAGCATCGCTAACTGGCTTTGAAAAGAAGCCAACTTGGAGGGGAAAGTTTGCTTTTGGCCATTCCAGGAAGACTCACAGATCACAGTAGGTAGGACAATGTGGCAGCTGTCAACATGCACAGGACTCAAAGCACCAAGTGCAATGGTTCTGGGCAGCTTGTCAGCCCTGGCAGTGGAGCTGGATGCTGATGAAGAAATGAAGATGCTCCAAGCCTTGCCTTGGCACTGTCTCCTCTTCAGATGCCAGCACAAGGAGTGTCTCAGGTGACACAGAAGCAGTTCCTTGGCCCAGAGGTGCATAATATAAACAGACTAAAAGAACACACTTGCTAGTCATGACTCCTCCCTGCAATAATGTGAATTTTAATTCACAGAGGAATTAAAATGAATCTGTTTGTAAATGTATCTTTTATTCACCAGATGTAATTGTAGTCCTAGAGGCTTACTGTGGAATAAGTTCATCCTTTCTCATTCTTTCAGAACTCTGGCTGCCTGGTTCAACTCAGCTATTCTCTCTCAAACTCCTCTCCAATATGACTGATTCAATCTGGCTTTTCTCAGCTTCTCACTGGATTGCTTTGCTTGGTCTCTGGCAATTTGTTCTAATGTTCTGGCTCCTTATTCTCTGGCTTCAACTGCCTCTGTTGACCTGCACTGAACCGTATGAACTCATGAACAAATTCAACCCCATAGCACTGCACTCACTGCATTGACTCTCAACTGTCTCATTCTCCCTGTGCTGCTCTCGAATAGCCTTTCTTTCCTGTGCTGGTCTCCTGGGAGTTGAGCATATATTACCTCTGACTTATTCTGTCAAATCTTTCTGTGATTCATCACTTTGTCTGCCCCTCAATTAGATGTCACTTTGAATCACAGTTGCTAACTTTTACAAACTAATTTTACCTTAAAGGTATATACTAAGGACATGTCTGTATTCCATCCAGAGGGATTAAAAGTGTGTGGCAAGTCTGCATTACAGGCAGATCACACAGATCTAGGTCTTTGGATGTGATCAAAGCAGACATGTTGCTGGGTTAAAATTCCTCTATACCTGTTGCTGACATAGGAGCTAAAAACATGTAGTGTCTATGCTGATTGGTTGAAATTCTGGCTCTTAGCCAATCTGGGTCCTTTCTGTGAACTTTGGGTGCAGCACTTTTATTTCTGGATTCCTAGCCTAGGAAAGAGTCTCAGTTTCCTACCTACACACCCATGGGCACAGAAATTAAGAGCCTGAAAATTCTCATGGCTTCAGAGCTTTCTCAAAACAGTAAGTGGCCATTCTGAGAAATGTGATAAGAGCAAGCTGTCTCTCTAAGCCTAGGCTTTCTCTTTGCTTAAGATTTTGAAAATACGCATGGAATCCAAACAAAATCTAAATGAATTCTGTGTTCCACTAACCATAACCAACTGGAACAGGATCTGTGAGAAGAACAAGTTACAATTTCCAGGGTCATTATGAGATTTTGTGTGTCTTCATGATTTTGTGTGTTACATATGTGAATGTTCCTAACCTGGCCAGGGCTGAGTAAATATTCTAGCAAGGCACCTTGCAGACCTCTAAAGTGTGAGTGTTTATTGTTCTACTAAAACACAATAAGCATGGACTAGGGCTCAGAAAGCAATGGGAGTGATGGATTAGTGGCTTAGAAAACAAGTTGTGATTGAAAGCCAGACTTTTATTTCACACTACTAATGGAGTTTCTCCTATGGTTTCCACAACACTGACTCGAGCACGTTTGTCACAGATCTGGCATTGCCTCTTGGGGTCACTGTTCTAGTTTGATTCTATTTCTGTGAAGAACACCATGACCAAAAGGAGCTTAACACAGAAAAGGGTTTATTTGTCTTATACTTCTAGGTCACAGTCCATCATTGAGGGAAGTCAGAGAAGGAACTCAAGCAAGAACCTGGAAGCAGAAACCACAGAGGCTTCTCACCGGCTCACTCACAATCTCATGCTTAATTGGCTTTCTTATGCAGCCAAGGAACACCTGCCTAGGGAATGGTTCTACCCACAGTGAGCCTGGGCTTTTCTGCCTCAATTAACAACAGACACAATCCCACACAGAAATGTTCACAAGACACATGAGCAAGGAACTGTCTCAACTGAGGCTTTTCTATGTGATGACTCCAGGTTGTGTCAAGTTTATCACCAAGGCCACACAAGACAGTAACCTAAATAATGTGAAGGCTTTTAACCTGTCTTCTATGTACAGATTTCTCAGGGATGACATCTACATGGGAGTTGGTGGGCCATATTGCTGTGGGAGATGGAGGAAAGATGGATGCACAAATATTTCCTCAACATTGTTCAAGATTCAGTGACCTATCCTCACTTTTAAAACTCTTAAGTGCACTGCAAACTACTGTGTGAATACTACCAATACTCCATTCATTTATAAATATTTATAATCTACAAATGGATTTCTTCTTTATCCAAGTTGATGCGTCGGCAGTTAAATACTGTACCTCTCCCAGAGCAAATAAACATATTCACATTTAGTACAAACGGGTACACAAGTCAATGCATTTGCCTGTACAATCACTTTTGCATATTGAGCATGGTGCCCAGAGAAGCTCACAGGATTAATTTGAGATTTTGTTTGTTTGTTTGTTCCGTGTGTATGGGTGGTTTGCCTGAATGTATGCCTGTGCAACATGTGCATGCAGTACCCAAAGAGACCAGAAGGGGACGTCAGTTCTTGTGGAACTGGAGTTTCTGAAGGTTGTTCAGTGCAGATTGTTGTGGACCATCATGTGGAAATGAAACTGGGGTCTCTGAAAGAGCACCCAGTGCTCTTAGCCACTGGGTCATCTCTTCAGCCCTACAGCTTGAGATTTATTGTTTTCCAAATTATTTAGAATAATTTGTTTAGCCAAACACCTCAAACCACTTCTCTTACATCTTTGCACTTCAGAGGGCAATTTTTGAAGCAGGCGATCTCTTCTCTCCTTGGGGATCATGGATGTTCAATCCTCCCTGCCTATGTGTACCTGAAGGAGACCTGAATAGGGTAGAGCATTCCCACCCAATTTCTTTCTTCCTCTGATTCTCAAAGGATACCAAGCCCTGAATCCTGGGGCTGAAGGATGAACTCCATTTACTCATCTGGGCACATGCTCTCTGTCTGGGCTCCCATGTGCTCTCTGATACCAGAGCCACTTTACTATCTGTAAAATGGTAGGTGCATTTTTACCTCTGCTCTGCTATTTCTCCAAAAGGTGGTAAATTGTTTCAATTGGCAAGAAGGCATGATGGATCCTCAGACCATCACTTTCCTCTCAGCCAACGTTCAGTTGAAGAAATGTCAAGGTCTCCCAATATTTTTTGTGCAGATGGACACAGCTAGCACCAATTCACACACTCTGCGAGATGCCATCTGAACTGGTGTGGACGTTCTGTCTCAGAGACCCATTAATCTCCTCCTGCTTCCTCCATTAGCTGAACATTCTCTATAGCTCCCAACTATCGTGCCCTGAGGTCAGGGAGATGTGTTTTCAGTTTCCTTCTCAAATTGGACTGGGCCATCCTTTTATGGAAATATGAGACAAGGAAAGGATATAAAACACAAAGTGCTGAATTCTGCTCCTTTTTCACAGGACCTTAGAAAGGAATGGTCCTGGTCAAAGATGAAAGCTTGGTTAAAAAAAAAAAAAAGTGAATCTTAAGAATCAAGGTGTTGTGCTGGATCCTTCATGGAGAGGAGGGATCCGACTCCACACAGTGAGGCTGCCTCAAGCCTTCTGCAAACAATAGCAAACGTTGAGAACTATTAGAGTGGACTTAATATTTCTTCCATGCCTTAACTAAATCAGTCAACAGATCAGGGCACTGCTAGGAAGTGTGTGCCAGACCACAAAGGAAGTAAAAATCTTTAAAAACTGAGAATTCTCAGTCTAATAGAAATGAAGCATTTACCATTCACTATGCATGTTTCATACAACCATGTGGGGCTTTGAGCTGAGACCCTGAATCTGTGGAGCCATTCCTGGGACGTGTATTGCAGCAGAGCCCAAGGTCCTTTCTGCTGTTGGCTCAGTTGACTTTGTACTGTAGGGCTTACCTCGATGTGGTCACAAAAAGGCTGCTTCCCACCTCATATCACACATACAACTCAAAATTAAGGAGCAAATTGATAAATGACCATGATAGCTGGGACAATCACTTAAAGAGACATTCTGTAATTTCTACTGACATTTCCAGGGTCAAAGTTAACAAATGTGCTCTCCCCAGCTTCAAGGAGCTCACTGAGAAATAGATGGTGTTTTCAAGAGGAAAGCAAAATCCCAGCTATTAAGGAGTAAGTGGGAAGTGTGACCATGCTGAAGTTTCTGCCACAGGTGGGTAAATGCTAGAGCAGTGCTTCTCAACTTTCCTAATTCTGTGACCCTTTTATACAGTCCTCATGTTCTGGTGACTCCCAAACTGTAATTTTGCTACTCTTATGGGTTTTCATGTAAATATATGATATGAAGGATATCTATTATGTGACCTCTGTGACAAGGTTGTTTGGCAGCACCCAAAGGGGTTACAACCCACAGGTTGAGAGCCACTGGACTAGATGCTTCCTCAGCTGCCCAATACAGTCACAGAAGGCAATGACTAGAACAACATCCAGACTGTGCTTCAGAGCAATGGAGTCAGGATGTCTGGGAGAAGGGGTTTCTAATTTTTAAAATCATAAGTGTAGTTTAAGTGATGTTGAAGGTTTGTGTGTCTCCAAACCTTCAGACCCAGTCAATTTTGATTGACCATGACACTATATAACAAGATGATCTACTGTAATATGTCAAGAAAGGAGCAGAGCATATCACTTTCCTCAGAGAACTTCCAGGCTCACTGGTGACATGAAGGTAAGCACCTCAAATGAGGGAGGGAGAGAGAGAGAGAGAGACAGAGAGAGAGACAGAGAGAGAGAGAGAGAGAGAGAGAGAGAGAGAGAGAGAGAGAGAATGGAGAATGTTGGGTGGGACCCATGGGACTAGCCCAGGGCAAAGTGTCCTCCAGGGAGGTCTGTCTTCACTGACTCCAAATTCTTAAACCTCACTCACCCCATCATAATACTCATTCCAGTATTAAACACTTTCATGCCATGTGGCACCAAACCCCTAGAGTTTATTCACATTAGTGGCTCACTCTTCGGGCTTCCTTCCAATGTATTAGAAGGATAATAAGATTGACTCCATCTTGCTCACTAGCATAACCTACTAATGGGCATAGAATCCTTCTTGGTGACTTCTTTGACACTATAATCTTTCATCTTAAAAGTTGAGAGATGGAGGCTGGAGAGATGGTTCAGTAGCTAAGAGTGATTGCTGCTTTTCTAGATCTGAATTCAATTCCCAGCAACCATGTTGGCAGCTCACATCCCCTGTGACTATAGGAGGTCCAACGCCCACTTGTGGCTTCCATGTACAATTGCACACACATGTATATATTCATACAGAGACACCTGCACACACACATAATTAAAAATAAAATGAATCATGGCTTCACAGATGGCTCAGTGGTTTAGAGCACTGGCTTTTCTTGTAGAGGACCTGGGTTTGATTCTCACCACTCAGATGGCAGCTTACAACCATCTTAACTCCAATTCCAGGGGATCTGACGCCTTCTTCTGGCCTATCTATGTACTGTGTAAACATGAATGCATACATTCAGGCAAAATTTTAAAGGAAGTTGGGAGATATGAGTACACTAATTGCTTCCTTTTAGAATCTCCTGCCTTGCTAAGAAGAGAAGGCATCAGGTTCTTTTGCTAGAACAATGGTCTTGATCTGGTCACCTGCACTAACAGGTTATTTCCATTAGTCTCTAAGGTCTGTGTGGTGCCTGTTTAATAGTTCTTTCCCAATTGTGCAGAAAGTCTTGGCTCAGTAGATGTGATATCTACAGTCAATTCATTTTCCATCTTTGTTTTCTGCCTCCTGAAGTTTCTATTCCTTGTGGTCCCTGAGGCATGTTATCAATCCTGTCACAACTTTCCTGTCTTTTATAGTTACACCTTGATGCCAACATATCACTGAACTTTTTGAGAGGAAGGCCTGCCACCTACAGGAGTTATCTCTCACTCCCAACACTTGGTTCTTTCTGTGAGAATGATGTGTCATCTGATGAACTCAGGGACAACTCTCCCATACCATGTAGCCTTCTCACAGAACAGAGATACAGAGATGAGGATAGTCGTGGCTGACAAGAAGATTACAAAACAGATTGTACAGTGGTTGTTGAATGAGTCCTTTTCAACCATCTGATGAGCTATGTATGGCATAAGGTACTTCCAAAGATATTCCTTGTAGCCCATGGTGATTCACCTTGCAGCTGCTGCAGACTTTACTCAGTGATGGACAGATCAGCATGGAATGAGATCTGTAAGGTGCTGTGTGTGACACAGGAGCATCCAGAGACTTCCTGATGACTCATGATCCAGGTACTGATGACTATGCTCACTGTATAAAAGTTCAGCCAATTGGTGGGATTCCCTTCCCTCCAGTCAGAGTTATGCGGCTGCACAGAAAGTTCTTTCCAGATAAAGGACTTGGTTATCCTCTGTGTAATTCATCACAATTCCATCTCACTGGGCAGAAGAGGGTAAGTCTTCATCCTTGACAATATTTAACACTGGAAAAAGTACCACACAATATATAGAAGATAAATGTCATGATTAGAATGATATGACCTCCATAGATTTATGTGTTTGAATGCTTGGCCCATAAGGAGTGGCACTATAAGGAGGTATGGCCTTGTTGAAATAGGTCTGGCCTTGTTGGAGGAAGTGTGTCACTGTGGAGGTGGGTTTTGAGGTCTCATATATAAGCTCAAGCCAGTCCCAGTATGAGACATAGTTTCCTTCTGGCTGCCTGAAAAGGGCAGTCTTCCTCTGGGTCCCTTTGAATCAAGATGTACAACTCTCATTTCCTCCAACACCATATCAGCCTGGGTGCTGCCATCCTTCCCACCATGATGATAATGGACTAAACCTCTGAAACTGTAAGCCAGTCCCATTTAAATGACATTCTTTTGGTCATGGTGTCTCTTCACAGCAATAAAACCCTAACTTATACAATAAATATACTCATTTATTCTTAAAAGATTTTAAAAACTTCTAAATTGTTGTGTGTATGTCGGTTTGTGCACATGAGTGCAGTATCCCCTGAGGCCACCAGAGGGTGGCAGATCCCTGGAGTTACAGGTAGGAGTCACCAGCCCAACTTGAATGTTGGGAACCAAAACTGGTTCCTCTGCAAGAAGAGTACATGCTGTTAACTGACAAGCCATCTGTCCAGCCCCACAAACAAAACAAAACAAACACACAAACAAAAAACCACATTTATTTAACCATCATCTACTTATCAGTCACAAATGCTACTCTTCTGGATATAAGATTTTAGCCAAATATTTAGAATAATTTAAGAGAAGACTTCCGAGAGTCAGAGAGTTAAAATTCTATAAACATCTTTATTTTTTGACTAGTAATTTAAAGGCTCCTGTTTGCTGATGTAAACATATATACCATGGCTTCCCATTGTGTCAGGAAGTGGGGAGTTGATCCTTTCTTCTCTAGTAGACCCTAATGTGGGTGGTGCCACATCTGAACAGGTGGTCTTGGGTTATATAAGAAAGCAGGCTGAGTAAGCCATGGAGAGCAAGCCAGTAAGCAGCATTCCTCCATGACCTGCCTCTGCTTCCTGGAGCTCAGCTTCAAATCCCAAAAACTACAGCAATTCTCTTCTGAAGAAAATTCCTTAGGCTGACTGGATTTAGTATAACATATTGTACCAAAGCAAAGCAAAACAGAGCAAGACTGGATTCACAAAGCTGGCAGCTCCCAGAAGCAGAATGGACTCTGACAACTCAACTAAAAATGTCAAAGAGTATTACAGAAAGTAGGGCAGAGAGAGCAATCTAATTGGCTGCAGTTGATTCAATTGGCCAGTCAGCTGGCCACAGTTTAATTAGTTAACTGACTTACAGGACCCCTGCAACCAACCAAATTTCATGGACTGTGATTAAACTTAATATTTGTTTGCTCACCTGGGTTCAGTACAGGGAGCCTAGTCCAATTAAATGCCCCTTCACAAAGCATTATTTAATGTGCATTAGAATATCAGGCAAGTGTCCTCTCCATAAGGAATGGGATCATACTGGCCCAATGTAGAGCTGACTTGAGATGTAATTACACTGTGTAATGTTCATAAAGTCAGTTCTCTTCTAAAATCCCTTTAGAGTGTGGTAAACCCCAAACATCATCTCTAAATGTTGGGGTTAAAATTGTAGTGAGACTCCGGGCAATGGTCTGAAACTGACCCATAAGCATGCTTAGTCCTCCAAAGCTCAGCAGTTGACATCAGAACTCCAGTGGTTACAGAGCTGTGACAACTGGCAAAGCCGATGACAGCACATTCGAGACACCAGAGTCCCTTGGCAAAGAGGCAGTGGAGAGGTACAGATATGTGCTAATCCTAGATAAAGACTTGCTGGGAAGGCTCCCCCTGCAAGTGCTATGTCATAGCTGGGAAGCATCTTAATGGGCTGTCCCTGTGGGCTGAGATTTCTGGATCCTGCTTTATCATTTCTTTGCTGAGATATACATGAATCTCAAGAGCACCCCTGATGTAGACAAATAAGTTTACTAACTTCCTAGTCTCCCCATTTCAGGTTCCCCAGACTCTGCTCTACAGATATACCTACAGTCCTTGGGGTCCATGTTGAGGAGCCCCATTTGCTCTCTTACTGTCTCTCAGACACTTCTCTGTCTCTGAGAAGGCAGAAAATTGTTAATCACAAAATGACTCTTTGCAAAAAGTTTCAGATTCTGTTGTTGCCCTTCAAGTGTGTAGTAATTTGATATTAAAACATGGGTATTCTTAATATTTCCAACCCATAGAACTACAATATACAACAACAAACAATTTCAATCCATCAAAACCATCACTGTGCATTTAAAAATCTGAGATTAATTGTATTTTTAAACAGAGAACAATAAAGCTCCTTAACAGATGTAGATTTAACTGGACACTATGGATCACTGGTGCTTGGCCATCAGTAGAACATTAGGTGATCCTCAGGCCCATTCACGTATCTTTCATATAGTATTTCCCATTTCACCTAACCTACCTCTCAAAAAATTAAGAATATCTGTTGGTTAATACTCCATACTTTCTATTCAAATTTAACAGAAAAACATGATCAATATATATTGTATAATAAATAAATAAATGTTAAGAAATTGAATAAAAATATTCAGTCTACTTATTTCCCTCCCAAAATGTTTTATAGACTGTTTTCACAAATAAAATATAAAAAGACATTTATCTCTCCATAAGTTTAGCCTCACATGCATTTTTCTTATTTCCACAGCTGTAATTGTACGGCAGAGGGGGAGAGGCATAAAAATGCCTACATTCTCTGTTTCAAACATAAACTATTGGTGTGTTAGCATGCTCTGGCTTTGGAATAATCACAGTTTTTAAATATGTAGTAAGCATTCAAAACAGTGACAAACTGTGGCCACAATAAACTTTTACTTTGACAACATGAATCTTTCAATCCAGGTTGTCACACCCCTGAGAAACCCGTTCAGGTAGGTCTGCAAGAGCAAAGATAGGTGTTCCTCAATTTGATCTTTTCTAAATAAATGGTCTTCCACCTGTGCATCAGACGGAAGGAGTCTCATGAGACTTACTAAACTGACTTGTATCTGGTGTGGTAATTGTACACAGGGGAGTCAAGATGCCCTGCCCAGAATTGCTCATTCCTCAACAACGCTTAGTCATCAAGGACTGTGCATGCCCCTGACTTGGAAAACTAGAAATGATTTTCAAGACACAGTCAGGACCTTGTTCAGCAAAGTAAGGGTTAGGATCCTGATAGCAGAATTTCAGACCTACAAATAAGAAGGGAAGGAGCTGTGGGCACTACATCCAAACTTAGGTTAACTTAGAAGGAATAATACCAGAAGGTACTTTTCCACTGAATACTCATGTCATGTGCAAGTTCACTGTAGATACTCATAGAATTCAGTGAGTCAGAGGTATTTTCACATCTTTGTTTACTGAAGCACTGTCAATAACAGCTAAATTATCCAATGTACGTAGCTGTCTGCCAACAAATAAAGAAAATGTGCTGTATATTCACAGTGGAATATTATTCAGCCATAAAGAAGGGAAAAATTATAGTGTTTTCTGGAAATCTGACACAATGGAAGATTTTCATCATAAAAAATTAGGCCAGATTCACATTTCCCACATTTATGGATCCCATATTTTATATCAATAAATAAAATTATATGCATATGACTTGAAAGTAAAGCTGAAGCTGTCTAAGGTGACTGAGGCGAACCAAGGGAGAAGGGGTGAGAGATAGTAGGAGTGATGTGAGAGAATCTGAACTTTTATTTTAGTAACAAATAAAAAGGAGAAGAAAGATGGTACGAATATACCAGAATCTTACAGAACTACCAGACAGCATGACTAATAGATATCCAAGTCATACACCAATAGAATGGCATGTAAACTCAATTCCATTGTACTTGAGGCCTTCACCAAGATAGCCCACAT
Source organism: Uromys caudimaculatus (assembly GCA_028551405.1). Lineage (NCBI taxonomy): Eukaryota > Metazoa > Chordata > Mammalia > Rodentia > Muridae > Uromys > Uromys caudimaculatus. Next base: position 26,063,211 of record CM052721.1, read on the forward strand.
TCTTTTTCCATAAACAAGCCTCTAATAAAGTTAAGGAAACATAGACACAGGCATAGTATTGGATGGTTGTAAAATAGAATCAGAAATCTGGGGCTGGAGGCATGACTCACCTGTTAAGAACTGGCTGATCTTGCAGAGGACCTGGGTTCAACTCCCAGCACCCACAAGGTGGCTTACAACCATCTGTAACTACAGTTCCAAGAAATCTGGTGTCCTCTTCTGGCCCTCACTGACACAAAATGACCTCCCTCCCCCACCACCACCCCAATAGACAGAAACCTAATTTAAACTATTTTAGGTTTCAAAAATGAAGGTTTTGGTTCCTTCTTCCTGAAATTATTTTCTCTACACTATAGAATTATAATTGTGTTTTTAATCTCTGCCTGTGTGAACTTTTGTAGTCACTGATTTTAGAAACATGAGCTACTTAATTTAACTCAGTCATGAAACCATTACCAATACCCCAATTTTACATTGCTTCTATCAAAATTTGTCAAAAAATAAAAATAAAAGAAACTATGGCGATAGCTTAACTTATTAGACAGTATTTTATCTGTGACTCATAGGTGCAACTTGAAATTTTCTGAACTAGTTTATATTTCTTTGGGAATATGTCCATCAATTAAAATTATGTCTTCCAGAACCATTAAGGTTTCTACAAAATATTTAAGGGATTTGTTTTTTCCATTTTGCATGGTGTGTGTGTGTGTGTGTGTGTGTGTGTGTGTGTGTGTGTGTGTGTGTGCGTGTGTGTGTGTGTGTACCTTGAGATGCCTGAGGCATTTGATCCTCTACTACTGGAGTTACAGAAGGTTTCGAACCACCTGATATAGGTACTGGGAACTGAACTTGGATCCTCTAAAAAGAACAAACTGTACTATTAACTATTGAGTGATCTCTCTAACTCCTACAAATTTTTTTTTTTTTTATTTCAAGACAGGGTTTCTCTGTGTAGCCCTGGATATCCTGGAACTCGCTGTGTAGAGCAGGCTGGCCTTGAACTCAGAAATCCACCTGCCTCTGCCTCCCAAGTGCTGGGATTAAAGGCATGCGCCACCACTGCCCAGCTCCTACAAAACATTTTTATAGATGACATTTTAGTAGCTGTACCCAGGGATTTTATACATAAAGTATACAATTTTACTATTACAACATTCATATGCTCTCAACTCTTCATATGATCAAGGCTATTATTTTTTTGAAACAGAGTTGTACTATGTAGACCAGGCTGGCCTCAAACTCACAGAGGTCTGCCTATCTCTGCCTCCCAACTACTGGGGTCAAAGATATTTGTACCACCACCGTGCCCAACAAGATAATTCTTACAAAAATATATCCTGAAAACTCATTCATGCCCCACTCACTGCACTCCTGGCTCCTCCATGGATAGGCAACATAAATTCAGTTCTGTTGCTATGGTAACCATAGCGTGAAACTTCATTATGACTCCCACAGGCCTCCAAAGCATGACTATCACCATTATCTATACAGACTTATGAAGTTTCCAGCAGCAACAGGGACTTTTATCATAACCCCAGGCCAGGCTGAATGAAGTATGTGATGGATGCTGAATGAGATGCGCCGAGTGAACCACATTGCATTCTGGGAAACCCGAAAGGAGGTGATTATCATGAACGATGATGTTGTTGCCCATGATTCAATATTCAAGTTATCTATAGTGAGAATCAAACCTGAAACCTGTGAGCAGAAGAGACTTAGGCCTTACCTACGACCTAACAAAGTAGAACACAAACTCAACCAATTCGAATCCACCTTACATGGTAGAACTAGCCACTCTCTAATGAGACAGGCATAGTAGCTACCAGATCAGTCATACAGTTTATTGTTTGTTCTTATCCATTTTTCCATTATATGGCTACCTCTGAGGCTTTATTGTCAAGGCACAAAGTCAAGGCACTGGTGTTTTCTAATACATAGATTTCTTCTTTTTCAATTCTCTGTAATTTACTTTTATCATTCATGTTTATGTTTTATTGAAAACTCATACAATATATTGTGGTCATAGTTCCCCTCCCCCATTGACTCCTAGATCATCCACACCTCTCCACCAAACCAACTACCTACCTTCTTTCTCTGTCTTTAGAACAAAAATGTAACAATTACTAGTTTCGAAGTTCCCACCAGCAGGTATTCCGTGCTGTGGAAATGCTGTGGAAGGAAGCCATTGATAATGGAAAGAAGCAGGAAACAAAGGAATGCGTTGGAGCAAGACGGAATCTGATCAAGCTCAAAAGAAATCTTTAATGGTACAATGTTTTAAACACATTAGGGCGGGAAATGGCAGGGGCGGGGAGAATCCATAATGCGACCAGACATCAATTATGCCATAGTTGTACCTGAGCTAAAGGCCGGATGTTTAATCCCTACCTGGGGGCAGTAACAATGGGGAGGAAATAAGGAGAGGCCTGCTGGAGCCGGAACACCTTGAAATGCTAATCAAGCTGAGCCTAAGAGTCAGGGCCTAAAGGAGACACCTGCTGAGCGATCCGAGACACTGTGGCTAGCAGACTTAGACAAACCTGGGATCTTTCTTCCAGCAGATATGCAAAAGGCCAAGGCCTTTGTCTCCAACACAAAAACAGGCAAATTAAAAAAACAAGCAAGCTAGAATAAAAAAAATAAGTGAAAAAGTATAAGAAATAGACACATACACACACACACACACACACACACACACACACACACACACACACACACACACAACCAAAATCCCATAAAAACATATATAAGCAAAAGATCTAAAAGATTTAAAAGAAAAGAAGCTCAGGTGCAATATGAGACAAAACAAATCTGCAAAAATAGCTATTGAGTTTGTTTTGCCTTAGCAGTCTACTGCTGGGCATGGGATTTAACTTTAAGTGTGGTTTATATATCCAGTAAGACTCCAATAGGGAAATCTAATTTTTCCTTTGCAAATGGTTGTCAGTTGGAGATAGCTTCTGGATTGGGGTTGGAAATTCATTCTATTTATCCCTTTCAGCACTGGGATCCCACTTAGTTTGAATGTATGTGGGCCCTGTGCATGTTGCTACTGTCTGAGTTCACACTGGGTGATTCCTGGTGTGTCTAGAAGACACTATCTTCCTTAATGTCCTTCTCCCCTCTGGCTCTTACAGTCTTTCCACCTCTTCTTCTGCAATGGTTCCTGAGTGGAGGGGTTTGATGAAGACATCCTATAAGAGTGGGTGTTCCAAAGTCTCTCACTCCCTCTACATTGTCCAGTTGTGGATGTGCATGTAGTATGTGGTGTGTGTGTGTGTGTGTGTGTGTGTGTGTGTGTGTGTGTGTGTGTGTATGTGTGTGTAAGTTCATGTTTATGAATGAATGTCTGAATGCAGGTGCACATTGCCACAACATTCAGTGGAGGTCAGAAGCCAGTTTTGAGCCTCCAACCTTATTCTTCACCTTGACTGAGAAAGGCTCTGCTATTGTTCACCATTACAAATGCCTGCTTTACTGACCCACAAGCTTCAGGGAGTCTCCTGACTCCCATCTTCTTATAGATGTGTTGGGGTTAAAGACATGCATCCAGCCTTAGGTGGATTCTGGGGCTGAAAACTCAGATCATCAGGCCTGTGTTGTCAGGGCTCTACTGAGGAACCTGGGGAACCTGGCTGGAGACAAAAGAAAATTTTCCACTTGCCCTCTGACTAACCCCAACCCTCAAGAAACTATATCCATACACCCATAAATTCCGGGAACTTATCTTGTACCCTCCCTTCTAAGAGTGTTTTGCTTTATGGCTTCTGCCGCCCAGATAAGCACACCTGTACATTTATCTGTCCTTGGTTATGCTGACATGCTGTCCTTGGTTATACTGACATGCTTTATGGTTTCTGCCTCCCAGATAAGCACACCTGTACATTTATCTGTCCTTGGTCATGCTGACATGCTTTATGATTTCTGCTCTGAGGTTTCTGCCTTTAAAAACCCTGCCTACCCCTCCATCGTCGTCGCTTCCCCTCGCCTCTGCGTAGGCAGTGGGACGGCCCTGGTGCACCAGTCCCGAGTAAACCTCCCGCTTTGCACCGAGAAGGCTTTCGTGTGTTCCTTGGCCGCCGCAACCCGAGACCAAGTAAGGATTCCCCCCCCCCACAGGGATCCTACACTACCAAGTGAGCCAACCCTGGAACCCCGTGAACTACTTAAGTGAAGTCTACAAAGCTTCATTGTATCCCAGATAGATTTTAGGAGGCATCATCAATAGCATAGCAGATGTGGGCTCACATTTTGGTACCTGACTAGTGTGGTATCAGAGCTGAGATACTAAGGCAGGAAAAAGCAAGGAAGTCATTGCCTAGGATTTTCCACAGCCATCTGTCTCCTCTGTTCCCTTAAACTGGACCATTAATCAAGCCACCTACACTCAGTTGGACTTAAGGTCTACAAGGCTTAAGTGAAGATGGAGACCTGAGAGGTAAGACATTTGATGTACATTGGTAGCCCTAAATCTACAGCAGCCCAAAGAAGGACATGGGAATAAGGAATAATAGACCTCATCTTCAAGATGTTGACCTGCGATTGGTCCAAGTTTATTGTTATTCTCATCCTGGTTTGTTGCCTTTATTGAATAGAAAACACTCAGAGCTGGCAAGAGAGTGTTGTGAACTGAACCCAATCAGGGTGCATGACTTGTCAAAGAACCCAGAGGGGCCATGTATAAAAAGGAAGCAAGCATTCAAGGATCAATAAACATGCCATTTTCTAGTCTCTTCACTGCCTAACTTCATTCTAATATGACTCTTTTCATGTAATTCTTCATTGGTGTGAGATCACCAAGTTTTGTGTAGAGATGCTTGGCCAGATCCTCTGAGCTCTTTTTCAATCTGTAGATGTTCTTCATTCCCAAATCATATCTCACAAATATCAGAAGACCTTGTCCCATTGGCAGATTTCACCTGGGCATTTGTCTCTTTTTGCATTCTTGAACTGGCCATTTCTCATTGCTTCCTCCTATATCGATCACAATATGTCTTAGAAGATCCTCAGGAACTAAGGTTCTGCTCAAATTTTACTTGAAGACAAGGAACTCCAGGCTGTCTGTGGCTGAGCGTTTTTCTTTCTAATCTCTAAACAGTTAGGGTGATCATTTATTGATCAAATAACCATCTTATTCTCACTGCCTACACATGGAGTTCTGAGCCCTTCCTTTTCGTCTGTGTGGAATTTAACTATTCCACTATATCTTCTGCAAGGGGAAGTTGAAAGAGCCTCCCAAATACAGTCTCTCAAAAATATATTTCTCTTTATCTTATATTTAAATAGCAGTCATGTTGGTGAAACATTATGGTGTAGCTTCTGATGTTACTAGGAGACACTGTCTCACAGAAAACTACCTGCTCCACTCTCTCTTACATTCTTTTCACCACTCACCTCTTCCACAATGTTCACTGAACCTTGGGTGTGGATGTGTTTAATAGATGTATCTATTGGGACTGGGCTCTATAACTCTGCATTTTGATTGGTTGTAGTTTGTGGTGTTCTCCACTGCAAAAAGAAGTTTTCTTGATTAGGGTTGAGAACTACATTTACCTGTGGCTACAAGGACAATAATAAATGTGCCAACATGGGTAGAAGAAAACTCAGGAGGCCTTAACCCTAGACAAATAACTAAGGAATGCAGAGAGTGTGAGAAACTGTCTTCCCTGGAAAAGAGCACACTGGATTATTGTCTAATATTAAACCATCAACCTTGAAAACATACATACGAATAACTTCATGCACCCTGAAAAGGGTGTACTTAGGATTATGTCTGTATAAAGATGCACACATATGAATGTAATAACAAATAATGATGAAGCATGAATTTGAAAAAGAGAAAGAAGGGGATATGGAAGTATTTGGAAAGAGGAAAAGGAAAGGGGTAATGATGTAATTATAATTTCAAAATTAAAAGAAATAATTGAAAACATCTTTATATATAATTTCTTAAGTAACATAAGGTTTTTTGGAAAGCACCATACCCAGAATATAGTACAGAGATCAAAACTCATATATATTATATTTATTATTGAAATAAACTGTTGTAACAGAAGAGTTATAAATTTAGATTCATTTTATTCATTTTTACTTTAAATTTAATTTAATTTTTTTCCAGTAGTAAAATAAGTATAGTGTAAAATTTGCCATCATAATGCTATTAATATCCACTTCGTGTTGTGAGATCCTCTTTGAATGGCAAACATTCTGCTATACTCCTGGACTGCAAAAAATATTTTATTCTCCTACCCAAGGGGATGTCAGGGGTGCAGCCAACATTCACAGAAGGAACAGTGTGAGACCTTGTCAAGATATTCTACAACCACCAATGGGAAACATTAGTTTCTGAGTTTCAGCCATTGAAGTTCCAGGGGATGGTAGATGGTGACTGGGGGTGAGTGTAGGGAAGGGGTAGGATTGGGGGAGGGGAGTAGAAGTGGAAGAGTGGGGGTGGGGATAAAGAGCTCATTTCTGAGTGGATCAAGGAAATATTTCTTGCATCATGAACCCAGACATTCGATATCAAATCATGTCCTTGCCTGTGTTGGTGCAGAATCAGCTTATCTCAACATGCATATCAGAGTTCTTTGTATACACCACATATACACAACATACATGTTTTACTTAATAACGCTTCAGTGAGGTTTTGTAAGTTATTGGAAATAAAGACATGTCAAAGTTGAGCCAGAAGGCGTGGTGAGAAGAAGTGGGTGTGGTTCCTATAGACCTGAAAAAAAGATGCTCATGAAAAGGGAGAGCTTATCCTGTCTCGAATGGAAGCAGCATGCAAAATACACATCAAGACAGGATTTCAGGCTCATCTCACAGGAATGGTGGGAAACAATACACCTAGTCAAAAGCCCCCATCTGCCAGGCTCAAAGGCCCTAGAGGGGAACCTACTATTTTTAGGCTGCTAAACGGACATGATGTCAAGCAGTCCTTTCTACATTTATATCTGACCATAAGTAAATGCAGGTCTCAGTCCTCATCAGAGTGGTTTCTTTACAAAGTGGATGGCAGTTAACAAGGAAACTCACAACTGGTCAAAGTGTAGAGAATAAATGTCAGAAGGTACTCAACCACAACCTGGGCATCCATATCAGACACCAATGCACCACCCCCAACTCCCAAGAGTTGGACTATCATGGAAGGGGAGAGCAGAAAAGCTGGAAGAGCCAGAGGTCAGAGATGACCATTGTGAAATGGTGTCTTCTGGATGTGACAAGCCTGATGTGCATGAACTCACAGCAATAGTGGCTGTCTGCACAAATCAATCCAGCCAGCATCCTACCATGGAGTGGGAAGGGGCTTATGAACCTCCACCCCTAACCTACCTGAGCAGCTATGGGTACTTGATGGCTTCTAGAGGTAAGATAGAGGAGGGAGAGTCAGTTTTCTTTAAGGGTGTGTTTCTCTCTTAGGTCAACCTTGCTACAGTGGATGCCCCACATCCAGGAGTACAAGGACAGCAGTGTACATTAGTGGGTTGTTAAGAAAAAAAGAGAACATATAGGTTTGGGGAGTAGGAAGGTGTTAGGGTGGGTATGGGAGGAGCTGGGGAGGAATGAGAGATGAATATAATTAAAATACATTGTTAAGATTCTCAAAGAATTAATAACGTATCATATTTGAAAAGGGCACATCAAATTCCTCTTTGTTCATTTGGTTTTAAAGAAAGAAAAAGATTTTAATGTGTACTAAAGAATTGAGTGTATTAAATGTAATTTGAGTGTCTCAGGGTGGATCAGTTGTAGGGGGGTCCCCTTTGTGGGGCAGGGAATAGTTTGCAGGGCAATACTTCCTCCTAGGTCTTCTGGCTTTGAGATGAACAGTTTTAGGGTTTTTATTTTTGTTTTTGTTTTCTCTCACTGAAGACTCCTGCCTTTATCAGCCAGCACTTCCACAGACATTGCAAAGCAATGAGTACATCCCACCTTCTTTAGGACCAAGAAACCTTTGATTACCTCAGGTATGTCATTATAGCAATGGAAAGCTGACCACACAGCATTCCTTAAGCTAAGGGAAGGAGAAGTCAGAGTTCCAGTGAGTAAAATTAATTCCCCATGCATCCTTGCTGATGGAAGTTGCACTTCCCAGTGGGAGCTGGTGGCAGGTGAGACTGAACTTGGTGTCACATTGAGAATCTCTGAAAGTCCTTAACTGACTTAGATTCTGGCCCTGTTATTTCTGCAGCTTACCAAAGCACAGTAAGAGTGGAAAACTAAAGTGATCAGGCCTTTTCTTTCTTCTGAGTTTCATGTAATTGAGATAAAACACTTGAACCCAGAAACCAGCAAAATGTCTTTTCTCCTAATCACTTCTCAGAAGAGTCTGGCAGGCAGGGCATCCAGATAGCAATTATCAAGGGACGGTGAGCTCCAGAGCCTGCATCTTGTTCCTGGGAGAGCAGGGTAAGGCCCTGGATGGGAGGAGAGCAGATATCAGGAAGGGAAGCTTCAGCTTTTCTCTCATTTCAGAAAATAATCTCACATTTCTTCAGTTATCTGTTGGTGAAATTCTTAGTGGGGACTGTGAGCCCTGGAAATGTTCTAGACTGACTTGGGCCCTCAGTTTTGATTCTGAACAAGCAAAGAAGGGGCCTTCATGCCACCACCTTGCAGAGTTCAGCAAGGCCATGGGGCCTGTAATTGGGATTGGAGCCCTTTCTGACTTGTTTTCTTCAGACAGCTGTGTTCACCAAGGACATCAGATATCAGCAGATCCCTCCAAGCCTGGGACAACGTTCAAAGTGGTCATATTAGGTTGTTATGTGTCATAATTTTCCTGGGAAGACATGACACATATGCACACATACACACACACACACACACACACACACACAGAGCGAGAGAGAAAGTGTGTGTGTGTGTGTGTGTGAGAGAGAGAGAGAGAGAGAGAGAGAGAGAGAGAGAGAGAGAGAGAGAGATCCCCTCAACGCAGGGAAGGAACGCACAATAGAACAAACCAATAATGACACGGAAGTCTGTCTTGATGAATTAATGAGTTTTTAATTGGTGTAATACTGGTAGTCACTGACAAGGGGCAGGGATGACTCAAAATAGCTGCATCACCAAAAAGTCCACCCCAGCATGGATGATAGTTCAAGAGAGCTTCAAGACTGGGAGTCTCTGTATGGCCTGCAGGGAGATATACTCCTCTTCAGGGCTCTGCTCCCCAGAGTCTCCTCTCAGCAGGTGCTCATTGCTTCTGAGAGCTGGGGAGAAGGAATCTTGCCAGTGTCAGCTTCCCACACTAAGGGAGCTTGTTTGATTCCCAGGTTTCACAAGTCACCTTCTTCCTGCGTGGAGGAAATGTTTAAATCTGAGGAAACTACCACACAGCACATCTTATGGATCTCACATATATGTACATATAAAGTGGGTGTGCACGTACATGTATGTGTGTGTGTACTGAGACCTAGCTAGAATCAATGAAACCAATTGTATTTTCTTCCTGCACTGGGAAGATGTGTGAGAACCAGAGTTGCTTGGACATTGGTATGAATTCAAGATCCTACATCAGGAGAAAAATAAATGGACAAATCCATACGATCTAGCAACATTGGGCATCCAGACATTGTGTGTGTGTTAGGGGGTGGGGTCCTCACATAGCCCGGGTTGCCCTTGAATTTCTTCTTTAGCTGAAGCTACCCTTGAACTTTTGATCCCCCTGCCCCCACCAAGAGCAAGTCTAACCAGCCCGATCTAACTGCCTTTTTAATTGTTGGAAAATCACAGACTGAGCAAATGTAATAAAGGAGAGAGATGAGCTCATTGCATTTGCCCATGAGGTGCATAAAAGGCAGCCAGGCTGTGAAGAGGTCTATTCTGGCTGCCTCCCTGAAATGGCCAGAGTTTGTATTCAGAAGCCACCTTACTATCCTACTTATATAAAGACGCCTCTGTGGATGGTGAGGACAGAGAAGGAGAATTCTTTAAGCGCTGAAGTTATTTGAAACTCAGTCTATTTCTTTTAATGCTTTTGTTTGAAAGATTGGTTTACAGACAGCAAAGGAGATTTCAGCTTTCAGCATTGCATTTCAGGGAACAATGGATTCTCTTCGTAAAGTGAATTGTCATTTGTTTTCCCCAGAAGAGGCACCATGCAGCTGAGCCAGGAAATTAACCACCAAAATAGCAGGAGAGATGATCTCTGATCATGGGGACAGATGGGCTGGTCTCTTCCTTTCCTATTTATTTCCAAAGGATTGCTGATGGGCCTTCAACCCTATCTCACGTCCCTTTTTATCCTTGTGGTAATGTGGAGCCAAACATTCTCAACGTGGATTTATGTTCTGTGTGTGGGAAAAAATGATTCTGAAAAGAAGAGACTGTGACATGGGAATTCCCCTAATTTGAGAGTCCGTTTTATAATCAGACTTGACACTTTAGTTCACTTCTAGGCCCTCAGGCAAGACTTAGCCATTATTTGAATTTTTAGGGAGAAGTAGTTCCATCACCGCCCTTAGTCAAGCATCAGTTCAGTAGATACCTATTAGATATCTGTGTGCTCAATGCTGGTCTAGAGTTAGAGATGGAGATAAAAGCTTCATGGGGTTCATATTCTAGATAGTAAGGCTGATAGTCTGAAAAAGTATAATATAATTTTAGGAATTGTTCAACGGGACTTTACACATTTATTGCATCTTGGAGGGAAGCATGTTAAGATACAAGGTGTTCTATTAGGAGGTAAGATATTCTATCCTGCAAGGAGGAGCCTTAATCTCAGGAAGTGAACATCTCCAAGGATTCAGGAAGTTCCAGAAACTGACAAGATTCACTAGCCCCCTTCCACCCTGGGCAAGCATCGAGGCAGCTGAGAAAAACCCAGACCAGAGGGAAGAAGATGCACAGTAAATTCAGAGACCAACAGAGGCACCAGGAATGGACACTCTCCAACCTGTTGAGCTGCCTGCAGGCTATGCAGTATGCTCCTGGTTCCCAGCATTTTGCTGTGGTGATGCAGCTGTCTTTGAGTCATTTCTGCTTCTGGAAGTAACCCCAGGAAAGCTCATTGGTTCACCAAGCTGGACTTCGGTGATATCCTTCCTGTGGTCTCCTTAGTTCTCTGGGGTGAGTAGATATTTGTTTATGTCTCCCAGGAACTGTGTCACACAACGCTTGCTCATCAAAACACTGCCATTGTGTAAGTATCCATGTCAGCATCTTGTGCCAAGAAAACTGATACAGTGCTAAAGTATTTAACAGTTTGAAGTAACACATCTTTCTGTTACTGTGCATTAGTTATACAAAGTAAGGGATTTCTTTGTGACATTATATAATGTACTTTGGTAATATTCATCTGTTTATTATGTTCCATGATTGTTATCCTTTCTCCCTTTTTCTTCCTTTCATATCCAACATTTTTCTATTAATAATAGAGCTGAATATTTTATGAGATATATATTTCCCATGGTGGATGTTTTTCTTTTCTTGACTGTTCGTGGTCTTAATCCATTTTATAAAGTGTCTGTGTCTGCATTGATAGATCTATAAATAAATGATCTTTACATAATAAAGAGATGGATGCTTTGCCATCTGTATTATAAGCTTTCTCTCTGTTTTCAGTTATCTTTTGATTTAATTATGGTATAGTTTAATAAACACCCTTTAATGTATCATGTAGTCAAATTAATAGGTAATTCTTTATGGCTTATTAATTTCCTTTTATGACGGAAGAGTTGTATCCATATGGAAATATCCATTCTTTATTTTCATGTTTACTAAAATAAGGTTGTGCAAAACTCTAGTAATTTGCATATTTTGTCAACTCCTAATAATTTCTGTTTCCAGCCCATTGTGTATTTTGTTCTCACCTTAGTCACCCCAGGAGGAGATAGAGTTTGCTTAAAAGAAAAAAAAAAAAAAAAGACAGGGTTTTGGAAGTGGAAAGAATATGAAATGAGAAAATCTACTACACATCTCCAATGAAATCCCAACCCCTAAAATCTCACAGCTCCTGGAATACATCAAGGACAGTAGTGATTATTGTACATTAGAATTACAAATTTTATATAGCTGTTTTATCATGAGAGGTCTCTCTCTCTCTGTGTTGTATCAATTAATAGAGAATAGAATGAAGAAAATATTTGCTAGTTTTAATATTTTATTTATTTTTATTTTGTGTCTGGATGTTTTGTCTGCATGCATGCAGTACCCACATAGGCCAGGAGAAGGCCTTGAATCCTTTTGAACTGGAGTTACAGTTATGAGCTACCGTGTGGGTCCTTGGAATCAAACCTCTATCCTCTACAAGAGCAGCCCATGTTCTTAACCACTGAGTCTTCTCTCCAGCCTCAACATCTGGACTTAAAATAATTAGTTCTAAGTAGTTTGCAAGCTAGCTATTTGGGCATGCTATTGACACTCCCACCCAGTGTGTGTGTGTGTGTGTGTGTGTGTGTGTGTGTGTGTGTGTGTGTGTGTGTGTGTGTGTTGCTAACATGAAATAGAATATTTATCATGTATCAAATTCTAATCGAAGTGCTAATGAATCTTGGGTGTTTTCTTCACACATTCTCCTGAGGACTGGATAATTACTCAGTTCCCCCATGGGCATCAGATGTCTTAGGATGCAGCTGACACCATCTGCAAGGAAATAACTGTTTCTCAGAACCGTCTTGGAGCTTGTGCTCACCTTGGACCTTCTTGCCAAGTTCTAACGTTATGAAACAAGATTGCATGGTTTACATCATTTTTTGTATTGATCTGCCTGTCCTGGGTTACAGAGTATTCTGCTATTGGTTTAGGTTTTCAGTTCAGCTTCATAGCTTCATTCCTGTAGGTTCTGTGTATCTCTTGAGAGGTTTACTGCTAAGTGGTGTGTATGTGTGTATGTGTATGTGTGTGTGTGTGTGTGTGTGTGTGTGTGTGTGTTTTATATTTTGTTTTAACAAGTCTCCTGTTGCTTTGCCATTTGGGAAAGACATAAGGATGAGATCCACTCTAGGAAACTTCCTTCTAGAAGAGTTTAGTTGGTAAAGTTATTTTAGAAGGAGTCCTTTTAGTCTTTCTTTCCAGTATCCATCAACTTTAAGAACATGGGAACAGATCCATTTATGCTACTATCTCTGCCTCTCTCCTCCCTGGGGAGAACCTTTTATACTTAACAGGATCTTGTCACCAAGCTGTTCATCACGTCACTGCTTGCCTCTGTCATTCCCAATGAGCTTGAATGAAATTTTCGACTACAGTGGGTGAAAGGATTCTTTACCTCCCCCATAGCTCAACTCCCTTGTGTATCATCTTCTGATGTTCTATGTGATGTCCCTCCTCCTTGAGATGCCTCATGTACTCCTTTCCAAAGAAACAGAATTTGGATCAGATCATGGCCAGTGCCTTCCCTCGAAGCCAGAAATTATGTTCTAAACTACAGAAGTTAATGTACTGAGGTATATTTTAAAATCTACTGGACCATGACTGGAGAAACAGATCAGTGGTTATGAGCACTGACTGGTTTTGCAGAGGATTCAAGTTTGATTCTCAGCACACAGAGGCTCACAAACATATGTAATTTCAGATTCAGAAGATCCCAGGGCCTCTTCGACCTCCTTGGGCACTCACATACACTCAGACAAACCACTTGTATATGTAAAATAAAACCTTTTAAAAAAATCCACTGTACTTTTACCAAGCATGACAGTGAATAGGGGAAAATGGGGATTTCAAGGAACTTGGATTCTCCCACAACTTAAATATCTCCATGGTAAGTTGGGATGTAGAGGTGTTTCATAAGCATGCTGCTTCATTTCCTGTGGGTGTGAACTCTTACTGTGACCATCTCCTACTGCCCCTGAACCCCTTGCAACACCCCATGGTAAGGCTAAGTCTTTTCTCCTTTTCCCTCTGCTTTCTTCAGTCAGGCACATTTTCCTAAGGGCAGAGTCAACGTGACTCTAGCCTTACTTCTGGTCTATATACATAGTGGGGCAATTAATACTGCTTTTGTTAGGTGTTTTGTCACAGCAAGAGGAGGAAATGGAACAAATGCACACAGCAACTAGTCAACGTGAACAAGAGACAGGAATGGAATGGCCATCTTACTCTCTGGATCTTTGGGTGTACGAGGGACCAAACTCAAAGTCTATAGTCAACTCTTTGTGTATGCATATGTGATGATATCTTGAGGCCACTAAAGTTCTGTTTAAAAGAATCCTGGATTCATGGGTTGTATCCTAACCTCCATGGGGTCAAGGAGTATTAGATATCTGGAATGGTCAGCGTGATCAGCAGCTATTCATTGAAAACTGGATATTAGAAAATATATCCAGAGATCACTCCTGGACACACACACAAAACTACCAAGTAAACTGGTAAAGAAGACAGCCATCCTTCCTTGAAGACTGATGAACACTGGCGGCAATGGCATTGAATAAAGGCTATTCAAATCAATTACTTTCTGATTTATAGACTGCTTTCCCCTTTCATCTCAAGCTTCACAGAATAATTTAGAAAGCAAATCTGGACCAGACATTGTCAATTTACCAGTCAGCCATCGCCTCTCCAGACATTCATACAGAGGGGAAGGGAACAATGACCTAAAAGCAAGTTGGGAGACCAGGATTGAAGCGGATTTCCGATTGAATAATTCTCACAAACACAAAGATAAACACAAAGGTCAAGAACACCAGCATAAGGAGCACAAGAAGTAGAAGGAGAAGGACTGAGGAAAGTCTAAGCATAGCAACAGGAGACCTCTGCCCAGACCACCAGGGTTCCATAGCCAAACAGTGCTGGGAGAAAGTTACTCTCCCAAGAGCATGGAAAAGCCGTGAGTGGGGACAAGACAAGCACAACTGCTCACTGGGACTCGCCCGGAACCCACGGGACACAGAGACTGAGGAAAAGTCGGGGACAGGAAACTTCTGGTTTCCATCTGTGGCTGGGGATGTCAGCTTGAACCACAGGGCTCCATGCAGGTATGGTTCAATACTGGGAAATCCATCAATGTAATCCACTACTTAAACAAACTCAAGGAAAAATACCACATGGTCATTTCATTAGATACTGAAAAAGCATTTGACAAAATTCAACATCCCTTCATGATAAAAGTCTTGGAAAGATCAGGAATTCAAGGCTCATACCTAAACATAGTAAAAGCAATATACAGCAAACCAGTAGCCAACATCAAACTAAATGAAGAGAAACTTGAAGCAATCCCACTAAAATCAGGGACTAGACAAGGCTGCCCTCTCTCTCTCCCTATATATTAAATATAGTAATTGAAGGTCTAGCTAGAGCAATTAGACAACAAAGGAGGTCAAAGGGATATAAATTGGAAAGGAAGAAATCAAAATATCACTATTTGCAGATGATATGATCATATACTTAAGTGACCTGAAAAACTCCATCAGAGAACTGCTGCAGCTGATAAACAACTTCAGCAAAGTGGCCGGATATAAAATTAATTCAAACAAATCAGTAGCCTTACTATACTCAAAGGATAAACAGGCTGAGAAAGAAATTAGGGAAATGGCACCCTTCACAATAGTCACAAACAATATAAAGTATCTTGGTGTGACTCTAACCAAACAAGTGAAAGATCTGTATGACAAGAACTTCAAGTCTCTGAAGAAAGAAATCAAAGAAGACCTTAGATTTTGGAAAGATCTGCCATGCTCATGGTTTGGGAGGATTAATACAGTAAAAATGGCCATCCTGCCAAAAGCAATCTACACATTCAATGCAAGCCCCTTCAAAATTCCAGCTCAATTCTTCATAGACTTAGAAAGAGCAATTCTCAAATTCATTTGGAACAACAAAAAACCCAGGATAGCAAAAGCTATTCTCAACAGCAAAAGTACTTCTGGGGGGAATCAGCATTGCTGACCTCAAGCTGTACTACAGAGCAGTAGTGATAAAAAACTGCATGGTATTGATACAGCGACAGGCAGGTAGATCAATGGAATAGAATTGAAGACCCAGAAGTGGACCCACACGCTTATGGTCACTTGATTTTTGACAAAGGAGCTAAAACCACCCAGTGGAAAAAAGACAGCATTTTCAACAAATGGTGCTGGTTCAACTGGCAGTCTACATGTAGAAGAATGAGAATTGATCCATTCCTATCTCTCTGTACAAAGCTCAAGTCCAAGTGGATCAAGGACCTCCACATAAAACCAGATACACTGAATCTAACAGAAGAGAAAGTGGTGAAAAGCCTCAATCACATGGGTACAGGGGAAAAGTTCCTTAAGAGAACACCAATGGCTTATGCTCTAAGATCAAGAATGGACAAATTGGACTTCATGTAATTGAAAACTTCTGTAAGGCAAAGGACACTGTCAATAGGACAAAATGGCAACCAACAGATTGGGAAAGGATCTTAACCAATCCTACGTCTGATAGAGGGCTAATATCCAATATATACAAAGAACTCAAGAAGTTAGACTCCAGAGAACCAAATAACCCTATCAAAAAATGGAGAACAGAGCTAAACAGAGAATTCTCAACTGAGGAAATTCGTAGGGTTGAGAAGCACCTAAAGAAATGTTAACATCCTTAGTCATCAGGGAAATGCAAATCAAAACAAGTCTGAGATTCCACCCAACACCATTCAGAATGGCTAAGATCAAAAACTCAGGTGACAACAGATGCTGGCAAAGATGTGGAGAAAGAGGAACACTCCTCCATTATTGGTAGGCTTGCAAGCTGGTACAACCAATCTGGAAATCAGTTTGACAGACCCTCAGAAAAATGGACATAATACTACCTGAGGACCCAGCTATACCACTCCTGGGCATATACCCAGATGATGTTCCAACATGTAATAAAGACACATGCTCCATTATGTTTATAGCAGCCATATTTATAATAGCCAGAAGCTGGAAACAACCCAACTGTCCCTTATCAGAGGACTGGATACAGAAAATGTGGTACATCTACACAATGGAGTACTACTCAGCTATTAAAAACAATGACTTTTTTGGAGGTCTTTTTGTTATTTTGTCTTTTTTTTTTTTTTTCCGGAGCTGAGGACTGAACCCAGGACAACCAGGGCTACACAGAGAGACCCTGTCTCAAAAAATCAAAAACAAACAAACAAACAAACAAACAAAAAACAAAAAAAAAACCGCTTAATGAAATTTGCAGGCAAATGGATAGAACTTGAAAACATCATCCTGAGGGAGGTAACTCAGTCACAAAAGAATGAACATGGTATGTACTCACTGATAAGTGAGTATTAGCCCAAAATTTCAGAATACCCAAGTTTCACTTTACAGTAACTGCTGGACAGAAAGTGAGGTCCCAGATGGAGGAGTGGGAGAAGGGACTGAAGGAGCTGAGGGAGTTTGCAGCGCCATGGAGGGAGCAACACTGTCAATTTGCCTGACCCCCTCCCCAGTCCTCCTGGAGGCTGGACCACCAACCAAAGAATACACATTGAGGGACCCATGGTTTGGACCACATATGTGGCAGAGGAGGGCCTTATTGGCCATCAGGGGGAGGAGAGGCCCTTGGGCCAGAGGGTGTTAGAGGCCCCAGTAAAGGGGAATGTCAAGGTAGGAATAAGGGAGTGGGTGGGTGGGTGGGTGGGAGTTGGAATATCCTCATAGAGGTGAGGGAGGGGGAGGGGATAGGGGGTTTCCAAAGAGGAGACCAAGAAATGGGGAAACATTGGAAATATAAATAAAGTATCAAAAAAAAAAATACCCCTCATTTCATAATACAAAGGGGAAAAAAAAAAAGCAAACCTGGAAATTTTTAAGCTAAATGTGAGCTGCAAAGGGCTGGAAAGATAACTTTGTAGTTAAGAGCTTTATCTACTCTTGCAGAGGACTTGGGTTCCATTCCCAACACCCACATGGTGGTTCACAACCATCTGTAACTCCAGTTCCAGAGGATCTGACACATACTTTGGTCTATGTGTCACCGTGTGCACATGGAGCACAGACTCAGGTACACACACATACACATAAAAGTGAGGTACAAAGATATGCCACGAACCACTCAGTGATGAAATGCTAAGATAGAGACAGGATGTATGCTATAATACATAAGTAAAATAATTCCTGAAGTTACTAGAAACAAAAAAGAAAACTGCCCACTCTTCTCTTTCATTGTTGAAATGTTATAAATCGTAGACTTAGAAAGTAAATAGAGGCATTGCCTTATGGGGCAAAAAGCTCAAGAAAGATTTTCAGATTCAGAGATACGGTTTTAAAAAAACACTAAAAATAGGTACAACAACATATGATCCACTTCTTGTTCTGTACCTAGGGAAATGAAGTCAGTGTATCAGAGTCACAGACATGTATATAGTTATGGAAACACTGGTCACAACTGTCATGATTCTAGGATGGTGGAGACCTCACCCCTGCTGGACTACAACCAATGAGGTCGCTGCATCTACCACAGGCTACCAGGGCCAGTGGCAAGGATTCTGGGGTTCTTTTAGCAATAGCCTTCACTGTGGTAGGAGCTGAGTGTATCTAAGATAGGGAAAACACCATGGCAGATAGAGCAAGCTGCCAGCACTGTGCTGAGTCTAAGATCTCTCCTCCCTCAGCAACTCTCTGCATCCAAGGCTAAGAGATGCAGAGGACTAGACAGGGAGTGGAAAGCAACCTA
The DNA here is from genome assembly GCA_028551405.1 of Uromys caudimaculatus. Classification (NCBI taxonomy): domain Eukaryota; kingdom Metazoa; phylum Chordata; class Mammalia; order Rodentia; family Muridae; genus Uromys; species Uromys caudimaculatus. Next base: position 26,081,781 of record CM052721.1, read on the forward strand.
TATTGTAGTAGCTGGGATTCTCCTTCCTGTATCACTGTTGCAGGTCAGCAGGGTGCCTGATAGGATATACTCCAGGTATGTTTGTAAATAACCAGAATTAGCATAAGCACCTGCTGTGGCATTCTTCACAATACAAGGCAGCTCTTAGGAGAAAGGCAGGAAAGAAAGGAAACACACACACACACACACACACACACACACACACACACACACACACCTGGTAAAGAGATCACTGTCCTTTATCTGACTTTTAAATTAAGTTTAAATTTTATTCTAAATTCACAGTGTATGAATAATCTCTGTGTCCATGATTTTTAAAAAAAAAAAAATCCCTACAGATTTGTCAATTTTCTCCATTCTAATTGCTTTTTATCCCCACTGACCAAATGTACTCACTAGGACTCAGAGCTGTTATGCAGCTAGGGCTTATGAAATTTTTGTTGTTGTTGTTGCTTCTTGGCTTTAAACATGCACTCATCAGACAGGAAAGTGAGCAAGAAGGCTCTGAAGCCTTTCCTACATTTGTTTGTGGTAGCATTGTGGTGGAACACAAGACTGTGTCTGCTTTAAAATGCAGGGAGACTCAGCCTGTAGTCCATAATTAGCACTGACATGTCATTCCAGTAAGAGCCGCAGTCCTGTGTCACCCTGTGGGACCCAAGTCCTGATCATGAAATCCATGTCAGCACACGGGCTCCATCCTCTCTGAAGGGCATGGAAAAGTCCCTTGGAAAGTGCCTTTCATCCATCATACGTTTCTCTATTGCACCTGCCTGAACCACTGTGCCATAAAATGAAATTTCTCTTAATGAGAAACTGCACCCAACATTTGGCCTCCGGATTCTGAATTTCACAGCTTATTATGAACATTTCCATTTATTCAGAGGGTGCCTTTCTGACATGTTAATTCCATCTTTCAATCAGTCTTATTATATTCCTTTCTTGCTTTTTAAAACAATCTACCATGTGGTCTTTAAGTGTGGGAGATTTTATTAATCTGTGCTCTGAAAGCCTGGCTGTGATGGATGGACCCCTCCCTTCCCTCTTTGACTCACTATGCAAAGCTGAAGGCAGCTGAGCTCATGAATTCTAGAGTCCAGTGGCCTTTTAGGGTCACAGACAATATTCCCAACTCCACCTGCTTTCTCCCCAGGGCTGCAGAGACATCTGGTACAGAGCCATGACCCATCCTGGTCATAGACAGCATGCAGATAGCTTTCTAGAGGAGGGGGAGATGTTTTGGTTTTTTTTTTTTTTTATGATTGGGGGGTTGTTTGTAAAGAAACAGGAAGCATCAACACTCTTATTCTAGATCAGTGGTTCTTAACCTTCCTAGTGTTTTGACACTTTAAGTGGTGACCCCCAACCATAAAATTATTTTAGTTGCTACTCTACAACTATGATTTTGCTACTATTGTGAACCATAACATAAATATCTCTGTTTTTCGGGGTCTTAAACGACCCCTGAGAAAGGGTGGTTTGACGCCCCAAAGTGGTCACGACCCACATGTTGAAAACTACTGTTTTAGATGGTCCAAGATGTACAGAGTGACTTCTGAAACTGAGGGACCAACACAATGGAATCTTTCTATTGTTGTTTCTGTTTTTATTTAAAAATCATAGCTTTGCTGATGAATGGAACAGGGGGGAAACTCAGCTCAGCCTGGTTTTAAATTAAAAGGAGAGGAAGGAATGGGAGGGAAAGGGAAGGCAGACATAGGGAAATGAATGGAAGGTAGAGGAGGAGAGAGAAGGAAAAGAAGGCAGGGGAGTGGAGGGAAGAGGAGGGGAGGAGGGGTGGTGACTTGGATGACAGGAGAGAGGGGAGAAAAGAGAAGAAGAAGTAGAGGCCAGGGAGGGAGGAGAAGGAGATAAGACAAGAAGAGAGATCAGGAGGGGACAGAAAATCTCACTTCTTACTGATTGAAGGCTTGGGTCAACATCAGCTTCAGCCTTGTCCCAGTCTGAAAATCAGCCTTTCTATACTTTGGTGTCTCAATTTCTCTCTCTTCCTTACATCTGTTGGGTTGGTTCCCTCTTTAGAGTCCATGTGATGGAATCCACATACCTGGCAACAGCATCCACCCTGCCTCATAAGACGATCAGTTGGAAACCAGAGTGTCGCCCTGGGAGATAGAACATGAACACCTAGGTTCTTAGCTGGAGAAAATATGTTCATTGAGCCCTCGTAGGATTCAGTACCTATGGCTCTGGGAAAGTAGAATGTGGGTGGGATAGATCAGGAACATCCTTCCTGCATGCAACTAGACACCATTCATATGGGGAGTAAAGATGTGGAGGAACTGCCATCCCTCAATGGTATATCTGGATACTGTGAACAGGTGAAGGACAGTGACCATTGAGTGACAAATATCCAAGTTCAATCCCCCAGGGATTATAGGCACAGTAACCTGAAGGGAGAGAGAGAGTCAGAGCTTGATACAGGGCACATGTTAAAAGTAACTCTTTGCTAATAATGTGTAAGGAACAAATGCCTTCTTAATTAGAAATAGAAATAATAACTGGGATCCAGGATGTACTTGTGGTGGAAGTACATTTATCTCTTACTTGCAGAGCTGGCTCTAAGACATTAGCTTGATACTTTGATCCAAGGACGAAGGCTTTCACTAGCCCATCAATACATCAGTCTTTTCATGGCCCCTCTTCCCAGTGGTTCAAAATGGTCACCATTTGACCCAGGCAGGAGTCTAGAGAAGGGCAAGGTATGCTCTGGAAGGGTCCCTGACCCATCACAAGGAGATAGTCATCCATCCACAGCCAACCACAGAACAAGCTGGGGAAGTACATGTTATTGGAAGTGGCCACATGAATAGCTGGGAATTTAGAATTTTAAATTTTTGTGTTGAGAACACTGGATAATCAAAGGTTATCTACATAAGACTCTATTTTCAGACACATGCAGACAACCTCAAGCACCAACAATCATGTTACCTTGAACTCATAGACAGGCACAAATAATTCTTTCTGTTCAAATGGCTGTATTGCTCATATGCACACCGTTCTATGAGGCATCTCTATAGCAAAAGAAAAGTAGGCTGAAACTAGTGGTTGAAGTGGCTTGAGCTACAAAATCTATTAGCAAAGCCTCTGGCTGTTTTTCTGGTCCTTTTTGGATAAATTTAAGTTAAGATGGAAAAAAAAAGCCAGAAAGTGACTCCACCCAGGAGTCATAGTTAGCAAAGTGAGCACGTCCACCTGGGATGTCTGCTGCTGGCCACCTCTGGTCTTTTCCATGACTACTAAAATTATGTGAGGTTCTCCTCAGAGAACTTCTTAGAAGCTATGTGTTGTCCTCATTCCAGACAATGCATTGCTTTGTTCTTTGAACCTGGATGAAGGTAGTATTTAAATCTACTTGTAAACTTTCATGCATATTAATACAAAATTGATACATTGTTGCCTGTTGGGAGCCGCCACCCCCCAGATGCTGAGATCTCTATAGGTCATGAGAAAATGAAGCCAAGAAGAACTGGAAAATATTATGACTATTCTGAAAGCTGAATATGAAACCACAAAGATCAAGGATACCCTGTTGTCATAAAAGAACATCTGAGTCACTGTGACTGAATATGAAACCACAAAGATCAAGGACACCCTGTTGTCATAAAAGAACATCTGAGTCACTGTTGGCTGAGCCCACCCCCTCCCCATTACCTCACACCCCCTGTTTCTCCCCGCCTCTGAGTTTCCCCCTTTTTGAGTAATGTATAAAAGTAGTTGAGTTTTGAAA
>CM052721.1:26086031-26111379 GCA_028551405.1 Uromys caudimaculatus
TGATAACAATACCTTTCACTGATGCCTGCGCCATTGTCCAAGCCAGACTAGGGGCTTTGACAATTCCTTAAGAGGTCCGATTGGCCTTATTCATATATAGAAAAGGGGGAGATGTTGGGAGCCGCCACCCCCCAGATGCTGAGATCTCTATAGGTCATGAGAAAATGAAGCCAAGAAGAACTGGAAAATATTATGACTATTCTGAAAGCTGAGTATGAAACCACAAAGATCAAGGATACCCTGTTGTCGTAAAAGAACATCTGAGTCACTGTGATTGAATATGAAACCACAAAGATCAAGGACACCCTGTTGTCATAAAAGAACATCTGAGTCACTGTGACTGTTGGCTGAGCCCACCCCCTCCCCATTACCTCACACCCCCTGCTTCTCCCCGCCTCTGAGTTTCCCCCTTTTTGAGTAATGTATAAAGGTAGTTGAGTTTTGAAAATTAAACGAGACCTTGACAAAGAGCTTGCTTGGTCTCCTTCTTCTCTCTCTCGCCCATTCTCTCCCACAGGTCTTGGGGTCTCCTCGGGTATCCCTCCAATAACTGGTCCCGCGGGTCGGGGCAGTTGCCACACTTAGCATCAGTTTGTCAATTTGACACATCTGGGGAAAAGGAAACCTCAGCTGAGGGATTGTCTCCATCAGATGTGTCTGCAGTCAAGTCTGTGGTACATTTTTTTTAGATCAATAATTGATGTGGGAGTGTCACCCCTGGGCAGTTGGTCCTGAGTTGTATAAGAAAGTAAGTTGAACAAATGATGGAGAGGAGAGCGAGCCAGTATGTGGCGTCCCTGCATGGTTTCTGCTTTGGTTCCTGCCCCCAGGTTCCTGCCTTGAGTTCCTGCACTGACTTTGCTCAGTAATAGACTGTGATTAAGATATGTCAATCCTTTCCTCCTCCGATTGCTGTTGGAGATGCTGTTTACTACATCAACAGAAACCAAACTAGAACAATTACATCCTAGGAAATTTGGAAACTACAGGTAGCCTCCAATGAGATAATAAAATCCATCAAATCTCCAAATTCTCAGAAGACCTCGCAGTGGGAATTTTTGATATCAGAGTTTTTTGTCTTTTTTTAAAAATACATGCATTTTTGAAAAAAGTATTATTTGAAAATAATGTTTCATAACTGTCACCAGTGGCTGTAGCACTTACACCTTTGTGTCATTCAATGTTTTATGAATTATTACCTATAATAAATGACTAGAATTTTGTGATTACAGTCTTTATTTGTCCCAAATTCATGAACTTAGAATATCTTAAGGAATAGGGTATGGTGATGTATTCCAGTACTCCCAGCACTCAAAAGGCAGAGGCAGGCAGATCTCTGAATTTTAGGTCAGCCTGGTGTAGAGTCAGTTCCAGGCCAGCCAGGACTACATAGTGATACCTTGTCTCAAAACAAACAAACAAAAAAACAAACAAAAAAGAAAAAAAAAAGAAAAGAAAAAGAAAAGAAATTCTACATGACTCAAATACATAAAGTAAAAATATTAACCATCTGGCTAAATACTATAAGCCAATTTTTGTATTCACTCTTTGTTTTCTTTTATTTGATAGAATGTCTTCTCAAAGTATGAGTTTGTGTGTGTGTGTGTGTGTGTGTGTGTGTGTGTGTGTGTGTGTGTGATATTAGGATTCTTTCTATGCTATGATTAATAGAGGCATAAATTACACATGATTTTAAAACTGACTTGCTTTATATGTACTGCTATAAAAGCCTTTCCAATCATTGTTCTCTACCACAAATATTTCAAGATTTGAAGCATAGATAAACCATTCTGAAAAGGGGTTACCATTCTTGGTTGGAAGTATAACTTCTTGGAAATACTTGAGAAATGAAAACAAATTATTTCAATGGTAAAAGAAAATGAAGGCAGGATACCCAGTCACTGTAGGACACAATTCAGCCTTCAGCTTGCTCTCTGGCTCCAAATAATGACAAGTGCATTGACAGTCTGACAGCCTAGGAGGTTGTCAGCATCCCCCTACAGCCTCCCATGGATCCTCTTTCTTTTTGTAGTTACTGTTCACACTAACCTGAGTTATCTCTTACATATTACTCTCTCATTTAAAGGCTATGATTCGAATAATACTTGGTTATTCAGCTGTGCTTCGGTAGATCTTGTCATCCATTGTTTAAGGGTCTTTGGAGTAGGTCTACCTGATGGTTAGAGCCATTAGAATTTTAATGCATGTCCTGTCCACCCATCCATGTCCGTGGATGAAGCTAATGAACATTGTGAACATTGAGATGAGAAGTGAATCCATGTATGGATGGCCATGTATTGTGTAATTACATTTATGTAAAATACAAAAAAAAAATAAATAAGCCTGTAATGATAGAAAGTAGATTAGTTTCTACTTCAATAAACTTTTAAAGTTTTTTTTTTTTATAAACTAAAGTTTTCTACCTTAGTGAACCAGCAGAAAGTAGACGCAAGTAGGGACTGGACAGCGGGTACTGAGAAATGTCTGAGAAGGTGGAAGTGGGACAGTCTTGAAAAAGTACAAAGCTGATGGCTGCAGAGCTTTTAATGTGTAATACAATGTAAACAAATATGATGGCTGGCTAACCTTATGTCACATGACTTTCTCTGAAAAACTCTTATATGTATATATCCAAATAGTTGTACAAGACTTTCCAGCCTGTATGTGTCTGCCATCATCTGTATACTGATTATTTATCTAACTTTTGTTAACAATCTTCTGATCATCTACCCACCTACTTATTGTCTGTTATCATAAACTATTTATCCAAACCATCTATTTATTACCCATTTACCTATTGTCCTCTCACCTATCTTTTATGTACCCTCCAACTCTGTATCCATCCATCTATCTATCTTTCTATCTATCTATCTACCTATCTATCTGCCTATCTGCCTATCTATCTGCCTATCTATCTATCCAACTATCATCTATCATTTTTAGCAATCTTTATCTACCTACCTCATTTATCTATATTCTATATACTATCATTCATCTATTCTGTTTCTCTATCCATATTATCTATCTAATATTTATGTCTATCTACCAATCATATATCTATGTACCTATGTGTTTGTCTAGCAAGTGAGTCAGATCCATTGCTTCATTTACCTCTAAAACCTCGTGATCCATCACAATGTCTGAAACAGAACTGAGTCAGTAAATTGCATTAAATTACAGTATTAGATCATTTATAGATACCCATCCTAGGTCCTCTATTTCATACCACCTACCATGTAGATTAATGAAGAGGAGCCTATTATTCTTAATTTGCTATCTGTGAAATGTCAGGCCACCAGCTCCTGTCTGATTCACAGTGCAGTCACCTTTGTAAAAGTTCCTCCTGATTTATTGGATGTGTGCATCCTGGGTGAATATGATTCATCACACTGTGCCTGTGGAGCTTTGCTACTACGAGCAGAGAGAAACAGACCTAGAAGGTACACGGCCAGCTGAGAATTTAGAACTAAAATTTCTCAACTTGCACATCCTCTGCATGATAAGAAACAATTCTGTGCTTGGATGCTTATGCCTGAATGGCCCTTGGAATCAGCGATGGATAGAGGACCATCTGCTTCTCTGGCGCACACTCCTGAAGTCACTATTGACTTAATGCAGTAAAGACAAATTGCTTAGTCAGCTGATGCTGTCATATATCTCATAGATTCTAGGATTTCAGTTTCCCCAGAATTGACCTCTTTTTAACATTAAGCCTCCTAGTAGCTCACAAGTCCCATTCCCAGCTCATGGAACATTCTATCTTATAGCAGTAGGTATGGTAGGTGTCAGAGTTAAGGACAAGATCCACAGACTTCCAAAGACACATTCTTGTTTCTACTTTTAGAATCCCCCATCTCTGTGTGGTGTTTATGGTGTGTGTGTGTGTGTGTGTGTGTGTGTGAGAGAGAGAGAGAGAGAGAGAGAGAGAGAGAGAGAGAGAGAGAGAGAGAAAGAGAAAGAGAACAAGTGTGCACCAGCCCTTATCACCACCCTTGTTTGCAATAGCATCACTGGTTTAACCATGCAGATCTGGCCCCTGAGCTTCCAGGTCTTCACCTGTCTCTTCACACCTCTCCATAGGATCAGTGGACTGCAGGTCCAACATGTTCTATGCAGCTTTATGTGAGTTCTAGAGATCTGAACTCCAGTCCTCATGTTGAGCTGGGTTCCCAGAACCTACTTGGGCTTTGCACAGATGCTTTTAACTTCACTTCCAAGGGATCTAAAGCTCTCTTTGCACTCATATGCATGGACATAGACATGGACCCGGACACAAACACAGACACACACACACACACACACACACACACACACACACACACCTCACACACACTCACTGACATAATTAAAAATAATGAAAATGAATCTTTATAAAAATCACAATAACAAACCTCATTCCTCTCCTCTTGTGTGAAGTTTCTTAAAGTTTCAATTACCTTTTGGTTTATATGAAGATTTTAATAAATCCGCAAGAATCAGGAAATAACAGAGTATTTTGTAACTTGTCAAAACACAAACTAGATTTTACTCATTTTTTTTTTTTGCATATTCACTCAGCATCCACTTGTAAATTTTGACAAATTCTACTCAGTCTTTAAATTCAGCCCCAAAGGAAACAGTCATTATCTGCCAAAGCTTTGCATGGTTCCTGAACCACAGTGGTCATGGCGCGCTGTTGAGTGACAAGCAGGCTCTCAGTGGGAACATTTTTGGTTAATTTTCTCTTTCTTCAAGACGAGTAGAAGTACTTAATAAAGTTTGAAAACTTCATAGAAATGAAAGTAGATAGGCTTCTTAGATATCTACATGTTAACACGGAGTGGGTGTTAAAATGTGTGTCTGCCCAGAAAACTATATACTCAATTTGTGGGACAAGGAGCATGTCTTCCTCTCATCAGGAAACAAGCTGAGGTAGGAAGGAAATTATTAAGATGAAAGTCTCCATTCTGTTTGGCAAAGAGCTGGATCACCTTTGAAGGGGTCACACAGAATCTGAAAGGGATGAGCAGATTCACAGGAATTGTCAACACATTACCTACAAGTTACGATCACAGATTTACAGGAAAAGGAAAGAGACTAAATTTTGCTGCCAACTCAAGAGAAGGTCCACCTCCAAAGGGTATCTGTGCTCAACAATATCTCGACTTCAGTATTACTGGGATTCCATCTTCGATTTCATGCACCAGGATTTTTCCCTACAACATTTGCATTCTCCATAAAAGAAAGGATGCAAAATCTGAAATGCTTTCTAGGGAACTGAAAATGATGGTACAAGGCTGGGAGATGGCTCATCAGGTAAAGTGCTCACCACACAAGCACAGGGAACTGAGTTTGGTCTCCAGTGACCATGGTGAAACTCATTGGCTTCAGTACTATCTTATTAATCCCAATCTGGGACTGGGAGAGAGGTGCGCTTTCTAGCCACCCTAGCGTCAGTGAGCATTAGGTCCAGTGAGAGATATTTAAAATAATGGGGAGAGAGATGGAGGGAGACACAAGATACCACACACACACTCACAGTTGTGTTTGCATGCAGAAAGCACACACACACATGCATGGTGCATTTCAGGTGTGAGTAACCAAGGTTAAGAATACATAGATGTAATAATAACCTAAATATCACACAGCTCGTCTCCTAGAAAAGACAACAGCAACACAAAGTGAATACACATTTTTTTAAGAATTAGAGAGAGACTCATACAAAGGTAAGATTTTATTGATGGCCAGAGGTATAAACCTGTGCACTTGAGGCCCCATGCTTCCTGGTAAAATTTACAGTGTATCACTGACCATAGGCTTAAAGATAACTATAAATATAAGATTAAAAAGGAACAAAAGGATCATTACAATGTAGAGTTGGCTGAATGTAGATCTATCCTACAATGTAGAGTAGAGCTGAAAGTCAAAAAGATTAACCTTTGTCTGTGTTTAGTTTCCAAGCTGTGTAAAAATAAGAAGGCTGTCCCCAGGACCAGCATCTTTTCTGAAATCCAGAGAGTGGGGCACATTATTCCCCTACCCCAACACAATGAACCCATCTCCACATGTAGATGAAATTCCTCTAAAATTCAAGGACAGAATATCAGGTCTGATTGATCATCTACATCTGGAGACTGTTCAGGGTTAGTTAGGCAATGACTCAATAGGATCTTGAGGTCACAGCTGCATGAGCTTCAACGGGAGATACTTGTGCTGAACAGAGATGGCCATTGCCTTCTTCCTTTGTCAAGCCCATGGCACCTACCTGCAATCAGTTCTTTCTTCTCATCATTTCAAAGACACACAAAGACAACACAATTTTCGCTCTTCAGAAGAATGAGCTCTCTAATCCAAGCTCCACAGAAACCCCTTTTTCACAGCTATAGTCTTTGGGAACTGCTGTTTGCGCGTGTGTTTGGTGCCCTCCTTAGCTACATGGCCAGTAAACTTAGGTGCCAATCAAAGCTGTGTAGACTATCAGGATGCTGGAAATAGAATCAGGGTCTTGTCTCCTTCCTTCTAATTTTATCATGCTATTTTTCTCTGGCAAATGCTCCTTTCAAATCCTGTGAGCAAAAAGGTGCAGAGTCAAGTCCAGGCAGCACTCTCTGTGGAAGTTCTATTGGACATGGTAATCCTCAGAGAAATTATGTCTGCTGTCTGTCAACATGCTAGAATTCATTTTAAAAACCACTCACAAAAGAGTGTAAACATGTGGCTGGCTTCCTTTAGTCTGCAATGAGCAAAGAAGTCTGCCTCTTTCATTCTTCCTTAAATAACAGTGCTCTCATACAGAGCTGTTGTTGATAATGTGAGCCATGGTATAGGTGACGAGTAGGTAAAGTGTACAAGAGAGGAATCATCTTTGTGATATGTCTTGAGAGTTTTATGTAGAGACACTCAATGTGACCCAATCTACGTTGTTTTTAACCATTTAGTTGATAAAAAACATTTCTACCCATCTCGGGGACACAGCAGTACTAAGCTCCTCAAGGACATGGGAAAATCAGTTTCCCCTTGGATAACATGGTAAAACCTTTATTAGAGTCAGACAAATGAAATTTAAAAATCTCCACTTATTTTACTCTTAAACAGTTCTGGGAATTGAAGGTAGAGTCTTGTATATGCTAAGCAAATACTCTACTGCCTTGCTATATCCCAAGCCCCTACTTATTCCAGTCTTTATATAATCAAATTCAAAATAAAATTCATTCCATGTTGTGAAGGAGAGTGTATTCATGTATTCTCACATGCTCTCAATTTCATAGATTGGTTGCACATAATAAGAGAGAATGAAGTTAAGAATGTGTTTCCAGTACTATTGAAAGATCTAAGCACTTGCCATTAAGTCTATCCTGGGACCCACTTGGTGGAAGGGGAGAACCAACTCCCTCAAGTTGTCCTCTGACACACCCCCCATGCACACAGGTGCACATACACATACACACAAATAAATATAATAAAATTACTTTTTAAAAATATTTTTTAAATCTTATCCAAAGTATGCTTTACTATTTAAGAGATGAATTATAATGTGAAAGAGTTTTTATACCCACTTACAGATTTTTATTTTCTTTGGATTTTTTCCTTAATCACAAATGACTCCCTAAAGAAATTGCAATTCGAATGATGACTGCATCCCTCATAAGGATTATTTTGACCTGTGCAAAGTTCAATTGGTCAGAATGGACTCTGATGTTTCTACTTGACTAGACATGGTCCTCATCAGCTTTCACCCCCACCTTTTGCCCTTCACTCAACAATTCTCAATGCAGAACATCTGAAACCATCCAGGGCTCTTGCTCCTTTGTTTATGTCTGGTGTTCATCTGCTATCTCAGGAGCAGGGCCAAGGTGAGTACAGCACCACAGACAGTGATCTTTTATGAACTGATCAGTGAATTCTATAGATGAAGAAATGCTATGCATTATTGGCAACACATGAGCCACGTTTGTTTCTGTGAGAGTTTCAGGACTCTAGGTACCTTCTGAAGATGTAACAACAGCTCCACAGAGAGTGAAGAACAGAAGCCAAGGTAGATAATGCTTCCTGCTGTTTGGCTAGTCAGGTCTGCCCTCCACCATTCCTTCTGTAAATAATACTAGATTTAATTCAAGTGTGTGGAATTATCTATTCTGGCCAATTATATAGTCAGATTTTCACAAAGAGAAATGCCCTTTCCCTACCTGAGATGAGTGATTTTACTTGAGTTTAGGCTTATGAAATTGCTTTCATCACCTTTGTGCAGCTCGTTGATATCAATTAACCCTCAATAAAATGACATGAAGTTGAAACACAAAGCCAAACAATCATTGCTGACGTCAGTGTTGCCCTCTCTCTGGTTCTGATGGCTTTAGCAATAGAAATGTTGCATAAGTTGGACAGAATAAAAGATGTTTCATGACTGATGGCATTATCTATTAGATGAATATACACAAAATTTCTCTGTAGCAACTAGGGAATTTTATCAGAAAGGGGATCCTTTTGCCATAAGCCTGTTGATACAGATTTTAAAAGATGGATGTAAGTAGCTAGGAGTCGCCTAGGGTGATGAGTAGATAGAATCCAATGTGTGGTTCACTTTGGAGGATGGGGAAATTCAAAATGAGCAACCAACCTAACAGGAGGGCTGTTTTCTTTACAAACCCACAGCCACGTAGCAGCACTAATGACACCCTGCAGTGAGAGCCCAGTGTGGCTAGTCATCTTCCTGAAGAGCAAACATGGGTGCAGCCTAGCCACATTGCCTGCCACCACAGAGAAGAAGAAGCTGAGGAAGGAAACATAGTTTTACTTATTGGACCACCCAAAAGAGGAGTCAGTTCCCAACTGGATCTCCTTTGACTAGATCATTCTCCATCCTCCAACACGCTGTCAGAGCAGACACACTAACTAGGCAATTTCTTACATCTGTTTGAGGTAAAAAGCTTGCCAAGTTATTTTGTTATTTGTAGAGAATCTGGGAGTGGAAATATAATGGAAATATAACATCTAGGTAGCTTCTGACAACATTCAGCCACATAAGAAAGGAGAAAAAAGTCAACTTCATGAAGCAGGAGTCTAGACTTTCAATGAAGTTTTTTAAAATGAGCTATATATAAATTTAAAAGTAGTCCTAATTTAAAGGTAGTCCTTGCCTCTAGCCCACAAATAAGGCTAGCCTTGGAGACAGAAACAAGAGAGCAGTATTCTTCAAACTGAAACCACTTTCGAGATCAACTATAAATATAGCCTCTGGCTGTTGTCGGTGTTAGCACAAGTGGGTTGAGGCAGAGTAACCTGGGAAAATATAGGAAAGATAGATGGTGCGTGGTGAGTTGAGGCTTCTCACTGCTCTGGCACACCTCTGAGTGTGCTAATTAGCCAGTAAGCAGCTATGGATAGAGTTAATTGTCCAAAACCATATGCTCTTTCAGTATCTTCCAACACTAAACTACTTCCATCAACACCACACAGTTCTATAACTGTATTCTCCCAACCAGAGAAGGTAACGGTTGCCAGATTTGACAATGCCTTTTAAAGGCTTTTGTTAGCACATCTTAATACCACATCATTACACATTATGGCACTTTCATACATGCATATGATGAACATCATTCATATGCAGAGGTTTTCAATTTTTATGATCTATTTTCAGTATATTTTAATAGAGGAAGTGGAGCTGGGGAGATGGGTAAGAGGTGAAGAACAGGGCATATGCACCTGAATGCATGCAGGTGATACAAGAGGCCAGAAGTACCAGATCCCCTGGAAGTACAGTTACAAGTGGTTGTGAGCCCTATGTGGGTGTTGGGAACCTATCTCAGGCCCCCTGGAAAAGCAACCAGTGCTCTTAACTAACTGCTTAGCCATCTCTCCAGTCGTCAGAATTTGGAAAAAAAATGAATTTTCCTCATGCAGTGTGGGAGATGTGCTTAATACTGAATTGTGTGCATTATCTGAGATTCAAATTTCACCACCTGTCCCCTATTCTATCTGAGAAATGTGTTAAGGTGGTGATAGTTCGTGCGGTTCATAAAAGAAACAATTATTCAGTAGTTGACTACTCTCACACTTTAGGCACGTTAGGAAAAGATAAAAGGGTGGGATTGGAGATCTCTGTCCAGGTTGCAGTGTTACTTGGAAACCTAATCAGAGATGGTTCCATTAGAGATGGAGTAAAGAAAGCAATTCCTTTTTCAGCAATTACTTCTCTTCCTATTCCAGGGAGACAGAAAAAAAATAAAATTTTCTGTTTCTTTAGCCTTACAAAAAGTCCAAGGAAAGTCTGTACCATGGCTCTTGCCTTGCCACCAAATGCGAGTAGCAAAGAAAGATTTATATATTACTATTTCCATAAATATTTAAGATCATGTGGACCCCTAAACAACACAAAAGACTTCCAAATCAACTCCTTAGAGTTTCCCTGGAGAGATGTTTTATTTTCATATCATCAAGGAAATTAAATAAAGACCAGACTGACACATGAATAATTCACAAGGAGATTAGTAACAGACATGGAGTGATACTTGAGGTGCTGTATCTTTTTTCTTTCTAGTGTTGGCTACAAAGTATCACACAACCCACCACTCCCTTCCTTCAGTATCCTTCACTGAAGATACAACTTGTTATCCAGAGAGATGGCAGAATGGATAAAGCCTTCACCACAGAAACTTGAGAGCTGAGATTAGGATCCCCAGGAATTCATAAGCAGAGGCAGGGGACCTCCAAGGCAAGACTAGCCCAGTCAGAAAGCTCTGGATTCAGCCAAAGATGTTGCCACACTAACTAAAGGAAGTGGATCTGGGGAGATAGATAGGAAGTGAAGTACACTGTCTGTACCCAACACACAAAGGTGCATAACCAACTGTAACTGCAGTCCCCGGGGGATCTGATGCCCTCTTCTGGCTACCTCCGGCAGTGCATGAACATCAGCATATGCATATAAACCCTATAAAATGCATTAAAACAAATAAAGGGAAGAGCAATCGAAGAAGAAAGACACACAGTATCAACTTCGGACTTCCATGCATGTGTGCACACGTGGACACTCATGCACAGGCAATCACATACGGACATGCACAGGCAATCACATACGGACATGCACAGGCACACCACACACACACGCATGGATGCAAAATTATAGCGCTTCTAGCTGTGTTGACCTTCTTACAAAGAAGAAAGATAAGGACTCCACAGCAGATGAAGATGGGTGTTCCTTGTCCTGGTTGCGCAAGTGTTTACTCTGCAGTCGCCAGTTCCCATTTTCTTGCCTGAGCTAACATCTGACTCCGAGACAGAGAGACATCATTTGCTGTCAATCATTGCAGAGTGGGAGGTGCTTTGAGACCTATACTTTTCCAGCTGTCAGATGGAGGGATGGTTGCTTTCTGGTGGGATAGGGGAGGTTTTGGAAGAATCATACTTTTGTTCATTCTGGAATTCACAGAGCAGGCTAGATTTATCATGTCTTCCAGGAGCATGATCCCCCAAGAATCCCACAGAGCTGTGTTTAATTCTAACTGACAGTATTTTAATTTATTTTCTCTATAAAGACAACATAATAAATTCATCACAGTTATACTGAGTGCTCGCTGGCTGGTGGAAGTTCTTTCTTCCTTTCTTATTGCTTCACTAGATGATCCACAGTATTAGGTCAGGGGACGGATCATATTTACCACCATTCTCTCTGAAAATCCCTCAGGCACCTGATCTAGCTGCTTGAGGCCCTTCCATTCAGGAGGAAAGCTGGAGGCCCTGGGGCCTCTGTAGCAAACAGAGGACATGAAGTTCCTCTCTTGAGCTTTGGGAAATCCTCCTGTTATCCTAGATCTCAAGGTCATTTTCTTTTCCAGAAGGTGGAATCTCACCAAAACGTGCTAGACCAGAGACCTAGTAGTTGGATGTCTTGCTGCTCTCAATTTTGATAGCAGAGCTGGTGAATGACCGGGCAGTGTATCACACCCCAATGTTCAATCTACAGAACAAAATGCAAAGGAGACATGTCGATCCTTATTCTTATTATAGAGTGAATCCTCAGCCCGTTGCTTAGTAATTTTATCTCCTATCATACATAGATAATTAGTTCCCATTTCTATAACTTTGAACAAATTTCTGGCTTCTATCCAGAGTGTTTTGTCTATGTGCATGTGATTCTTTCTTTTCTCTGTGTGTGTCTGTCTGTCTCTGTGTGTGTGTGTGTCTCTGTCTCATATGCCTGCCTCTCTCTCTCTCTCTCTCTCTCTCTCTCTCTCTCTCTCTCTCTCTCTCTCTGTGTGTGTGTGTGTGCGCACGCGTGTGTATGTATGTGTCTGTTTGACTGTCTGTCATTCTGTGTATGTGTCTTTATGTTTCTCTGTACATCTGTTTGTCTCTCTGTCTCTCTCTCTCATGTGTGTGTGTGTGTGTGCTGTGTGTGTGTGTGTGTGTGTGTGTGTGTGTGTGTTCACACAAGCTCTCACACACATGGCGGCCAGAAGCCAGCTCTAGGCACTGGTTCCTTGTTTCTCTAGAGAGGATCTCTCAATATCTATAAGAAGATCTAACTTGCTACTGATAGGCTAACTGGCAAGCCCCCAGAATCTTTTATTTCATCCTTCCCAGCCATGGGAGGATTGCAGCACAGATAATCACACCGAACTTTATTTTTATGTGGGCTATGAAGTTAAACTTTAGTTATCTTCCCAGATTCTGCATAGAGAGTTTGATTCATGTATACTGCGATTAAAGAACTGAGTTTGTGACTCTCGGTTGTCAGGAGAGAAGACAGCACATACAGGGCTGATGTAAGAAGAATCTGTGTCCATCAGATGCAGATCAAAGGAGAGGGATAACAGAACTTTGGGGGATGGGTTACGCAGGGTTTCTATGGGCTAATTAGACAGTTCCCATGGGATTTTTTGGTGTTGGAGCTGTTTGCAATTTTCTGAAACCTTGCCATAAGACAAAGTGGCCCAGTTGTGAGAGCCTCACTCAGGGAGGAGGTGGTAATGTGGTGAAGATATTAGTTTATCAATGGAAAATGTGCATTTCTTTGATGTTTGTAGCAATTAGCTGCCCTAGGACAACTGTCCCTTTATGAGCATCAAGGTTCCAGAGGTCAAGCTTATCAAACAGAAATTTAAACAATTCATGATTAATACAAAGGTTGATCTCCCTCAGGTGACCTAAGAATTGGAAGCAATTGTCCTCCCCTGTCCCACAGCACTGTGCAAACTGATCTTACATCTCCAAACCCTTGGGATTCAAGGTGCAGAGGTATGTGGCATAGAAGAATGAGCCCTCATTACAGACATCTGAACTTCTGCGCCTTTGAAATCAGCCTATTCCATTACCTGGAAGAGGAAGACTCTGTGGTCACAGAGTTAATAAATGGGTTGCTTTTCTCAGTCCTGCCTTTATTGGTTTAGTCAGGACAAAAGTCCAGTGGGAAATGAGGGCATGACCTCCCAGGCAGCTTCAGAGAACAGATTCAATGGCCTTTCCTTGAAGAGTGCAGCAACAAACATGAATGCAGGGTGGAGTAAAGGGAGTGGTTTGGAAAGAATGTAAGAGTCAGAGGTGGTAGATAACTACAAGGAAACATTGTCTTCTGGACACAGCAGGACAACTGTGCACATGAACTCACAGTAGTTGTGGCAGCACTAGCAAGACCTGTGCAAACCCAAGCACACAAAATCCCAGCATGGAGGCAGCGAGGTAGGCACAAAGTCCCCCCCCCCCCCAAGCTGAGGAACTCCTAGCAATTAATGGCTTCCAGGAAAAGGACAGTTCATTTTCTTAATGGTGCAGTCCCTAAAAGGCTACCCACCCTCCAGTAGATGGCCCTACTTCCATGCTCATACAAGCAGCACTAAGTGGACTCACTAGGCTTTAAAAAAATGTACATGAAGTTGGGAGAGAGAAGTGATGGGGTATATGGGAGGAGCTAGAAGGGAGAAAATGAGGAATAAGTTTGATTGACACACATTGTATGCAAGTGTGCAATTCTCAAACAGTAAAGTGGGAGAAAAAGTCGAACTCAGTCTCAGGGAATTACTAGTGAGGTATGCAATGAGCCAGGCTGATGTTACTGGTTTTCGTTGGATTGTTGTACACTTCATAAAATTTGGACTCTTATATTTTGGTGAAGATCTAATGTCAAGTGTAGCAGCTCACACATAACCCACCGTTCAGCAGGATGAGGCAGTATGATTGCTGGGAGTTTGTAGCCGTCCTGGGCTACAAAGTGAGCACTTGCATTAAAACAGAACAAACAACACAGTTATGTGCGGGGATTTTGTTTCTTCTCTGCAGACTCCTTTTCTTCTTCTTGCTGCTCTGGAGCACCCAAATATTCCTAAATAAAGAAATAAATACATACATACGTACGTACATACATATGTACATACATACATACATACATACATACGTACATAGTATGGAAAAACTTTTAAGATGGCTTTGTGGAATGGTTTTGTTATGGTGTTCTTAGACACGAAGTGTCCTATAGCTCAGGTGGCCTTGACACGTGGCTGGGGCTAGCCTTCAACTCCTGATCATCCTGCCTCAACTCCCAAACTCTGACTTGCAGGTCTGTGATAGCATTGTGATTTTTCCAGTTGATTTGACCTGCATCAAGACCAAAGCAGGGATTTAGAAAGATTCATCAATACAATAGATGCATGAACTCACACCGTTGACAGAGGCTATATGTGTTATTTTCTTGGTATCCTCACATGCAGCTAACATTTGGAATCACCCTAAATTAGTTTTCAGTAGTTGCCTTAAAGACTAAAGCCTTAACCAAGAATCCTATGGGGAATAGTTAGAGGCAGAACCAGTCACCATTGCAAGAAAATCACTGCCAACTCAGAAGATGCTAAGGTCTATCTCTTGCCTCAATGCTGTGTCTTCCATGATACTGTACCTATGCCAAAGCCTGAAATTTAATCCTCTCTCTCATTCATTTAAAAGCAAAATTCATTTCTCTCAATTCAACCATGGAACATTTCATTAGGTCATGTACACAATTCAACTTCTGAACCAAGCTGAGTCTCATTTTTTCTTAATGACCAGGCTATTGAGCTCAACTCCTGCAGAGAACCAAGCTCCATCATGAAGAAATGAGCATCTGTAGCTAGAATAGCAGAGATGTATATGGGTATGGGATTGGCTAAATATGGTGGAAACTGGCTCTCCTCATCTGTGGAGAAAAAAGTTGCAATATCTACAGTTGATGAGTTAAAAGGTTGAAGAAAAACTCAAATTGGCAACATAATTGATGGAATTAACACTATGCATTGCTGGATGTGGTGGTGCATGCCTTTAATTTCGGCACTGGGGAGGCAAGAGGCAGGTAGATCTCTGTGTGTTTGAGGCCATCCCAGTCTACAAAGCAAGTACAGGACAGCTAAGACTCTGTTAGATAGAGAAACCCTGTCTTTAGAAAATAACATAAATAAGCTTTAGTTATATTTAAGGATGATATAACTACTGTACCACAGGCATATTTAAAAGTAGCCTTGCATTTTTAGTAAATAGAACATTAATTGGTAAATATTGTCTAGTCTATCTACCAGTGAGCTGTTATCCCCAGCTCTTTCCTCTTTCTGCTTTTGCTTAGGAGGCAGGATCTTTCTGAGATGCCTAGGCTGCCCCAAATTTGTCAATAGCCTAAGCAGTTCATGAACATGTGATCCTTCTACTTCCACCTACTGAGCAGCCAAAATTATAAGCCTGTGCCACCAGACATGGCTCTTGCAGTTTTTTAAAAACTCTGATTTGTTTTTCTCACTAATAAGCTAGCCAAACCACCCTGATACTTAAAACTAGCTCAGTATCTCTCTAACCATGATCATAAGGTTGTATGCCCAAGTGCCTGAACATTCATTTTTCAGGAGGTCTCCAGATTTTTGATCCTCATCCCAGAGTTCTCTCCTGTATCTCCAGTGATGGATTCATTGACAGTCCAACTTTGAATACCATGCAGCAAAGAATCTTCCAAATGGGCTGTTTGGCCACAGCAAGAAATCTTTATTGAAAAATCCTCTGAATACAATAATTAAATGGACATAATTGGAAGACTCAGTGCCATGTGAAATTGTAAATAGACTGACAATGTAATTTATGTTCATTTATGTTACAGTAGCTCATTACGGCTCCAATTTCCATCCCTTTCATCAGCCAAGCTCATCTGTTTCTCTGATGGATTTGCCATTGTATTAGCCACGGTCTTTTTGATGGCCAGTAGTAAGGACAGCATGTGGGGTACAGGTGGCAGGCACATAAGCACAGTTACATTCTGAATAGATGCTGATGCCACCTCATGCGAGGAGCAGGTGCTGCAGAGCAGTGCAGTGAACACTATTTCTGCATCACACTGACTACAGCTTGAGTTGGGGGAATGATGCATAAGTAATGGAGTTGGGTCAGTGCTAGCTTTATAATAACAATGATGATGGTATGAACGGTGACCTGGATGATGACAAGTCCATAGTTAAGCCCATGTTCCACATGGATACCTTCAAGAGACCTTCCTCCTCAGATTCAGTTTATCTTAAAGACTGTGTGTACATGTGTGCATGGGTGGGTGAATGCATTTTTGTGTGTGCATGCGTGAGTACATGTGTGCATGTGTATGTGTGCTTGTGCTTGTGTGTGTGTGTGTGTGTGTGTGTGTGTGTGTGTGTGTGTGTGTGTGTGTGTGTTTGCACTCATGGGCACAGTTACCTGTGGAGGGCATAAGAAGGTGTGTAGTCCCCTGAGACTGGGGTTCTAGATGGTTGTGAGCTGCCATGTGGGTGCTAGGAACTTAATCCCTGTCTTCTGTAAGAGCAGTTAGTGCTCTTAACTACTGAGGTGTCTCTCCAGCTATAAACTAATTATATAAATTATTTTTCTATACATTTCACTCATTCTTTCTCCTTGAAGTACTTCAAAAGCCCCTGACTGTCTCATCAGTGGGCACATGGATGTTGGATATTCTGGGGTGGCTTTTTTTTCTTGCACTGTCTCTGGAAGAAACAATACAGAGATGGATCCTTGGTTTTAAATTCAATAGCTTGGAGACCATTTTCAAATAAAAGCAAATTACAACAGTTTATGAATAGAATGATTTTTTTTTCTTCTTGTCATTTGTCAGGGCTGCTCTCTCCTGTGTTTCATGTTTACTCCTCATACCTGGCTGTTTGCCTCATTCATATTAGTCTCTCACGAATCCAGAAACAAGGAGAAAATATAACTTAGTTCACTCTGCAAAACTATATATGGATCAATACTGTGTTCCCAGGAGAATGGGATTAAGGAAGGAAAAAAGCTTATCAATTAATGTGGCAGTTTGATTGGCAATTGTCCCCACCTATTATAATGCTTGGCCTTCAGTTGATTGAACCGTTTCTAAAGGATTAGAAGGTATGGCCTTGTTGGAGGGGGTGTATCACTTGGGGTAGGCTTTGAGGCTTCAAAAGTCTATCCCAGGCTCAGGCTCAAATACTGTCTATATATCTATCTGTCTGTCTGTCTGTCTCTTTTTTTTTGTAGAAGTCTCTGGGGATGGGAGCGGGGTGTTATGTAATGGCTTATTTTGGTCCAGGATCAAGAGACCCAGGAATTGAGCAGTGATCTCCCTGCTTCCACATGTCAAGAGCCCTAATAGGGGAAGCTTCACCACCCTGGTCTTGCAGGATATAACAGAAGCTTCTACAGATTCTGCTGCAAAAATAAGAGCTGGAGTTAGAAGCTCTAAGAGCTATAGACTAGAGGCTTTTGTCATCTTTGCAGAGACAGAGGGCTTTCCCTGTGTTCATCAATCCTGTTTTTCCAAAGCCAAATGGAAAAGGAAGTTTAGTGTGAAGTCTCTTTTTCTTGTGTGCTGAGTGTGACCTGGAATATTTCAATGAACAGTTTTAAACCTTTACATAATGAATTTTATTCATCCACCACCCAATCCTTCTCCTCCATCTTCCTTATTCCCACACCTAAAAACATTTTAGACTTTCTGCTGGGTAATTAATTACAGTGTGTTTGCTGATGATGTTGGACTGAGTGGTCCCAGAGGAGTCTTTCTGCTCAGGGAAACAATCTAACCTTAGTATAATCAAAGTAGTCCCCAAAGGAGTAGATGTGTAATGTGAGTTATGTGTGCTGCAGTGTATAAAGTGAAAATCTGAGATAGATGGAATTTGAAAGAATGAATGAGAGCATCAGGACTGGAGTTGAACTCAGAGAACTTGCAGGCAGCTGGCTTCAGTTGTTTGACTACCACCATTTAAGGAAATCAATGCCCCCTCCATATCTGTTTGTAAGAAACTGCACATCACACACACACACACACACACACACACACACACACACACACACACACACCATGCATCAAGGTACTAAGAAATCTGTCAATACTTCTTGTTACATCTTTATCACCTCAGTCCAAGCACAGGAAGCTCCTGTATAAATGGCACCCATTTCCTTGCTCCATAGTGGCAGCTAAAAGACTAAGTCAACTCAATATGCATCCTTTGCTCCTCTTGACAGCAAATTACACTGTATTCATCAATCAAAAATTTGGCTTCTGCAGATTCCCATGGAACACAGGTCCAGTTGGCCCCAGATTTTACATTTGAGTGTGCATTCCTTCATGATCCCTGGAAGAGGTGTGTGTGTGTGTGTGTGTGTGTGTGTGTGTGTGTGTTATGTGAAGGTGTTTTAAAGCAGAGCCCTTGACAGTTTTAAGAAACACACAGAAAACCATCGTCTGTTCTACTGCCTAGCACTGTGGCCATGACCCTCTTTTTTCCCAGTATTTGTGATTAGATAGACCCAGAAATGTGTCCCCTAGGTGACTTTAAGTCTAATCAAGTTGACAATGATGACCAGCCAAAAGAATTCTCAGTCAGACTTAGTGAAGTTAGCTGCCACCATGAAAGATGTTACTATTACTCCCTTAATAATACTTGTTGTTCAGTCCCACTATATTAGTTTCTCTCCCCCAAAGCCTCTTCATTTGTAAACCTTCATCTGAGGATTTTCTATCAGAGTGTCTTTATTCTCTGAAGAAACAGTTCTGTCTGTGACCTCCTACCCCTAACAGGATGCCTGTTCATCTGGCTGAGATGATGGTGGGAAGACCTTGGATGGAGACATGTTAGCCAAGGGGAACATTCCTCATCGGTCTTTTGTGGAGGGGGGATGCCTTTGATACACATGCTGCATTTTCCCAAATTTAACAATGAATTGGCAAGTGAAATGAGATTTTAAAAAAATCCTTTCCTTACCACAAAATAAATCTTATCATATGAAAATATACCAATAGAGTATGAGATGGCAGGAGAACATACTTAACAACTTACATTGATTGTAAATATGTGAGCCTATTTCTTCAACTTCCTATGGTGTCTTTAACATTCTAAGTTTTATTTTATTTCTAATCATGTGTGTTCCTGTGTGCCTTTGTATGTATATACATGTGAATGCAGCTGCCCATGGAAGCCAGAGGAACCAAATTTCCCTGGAGCTAAGTTTCAGTGAGCTACGACTCAACCAATACAGATGCTGGGAACAAAACCCATAGACCAATCAGAAGGCAAATACAGTGGAAAGAGCAAGAATGAACCAAGCACTGGCATTCATCCTTTGCTTCCTGACTGTGGATACAATGTAACCAGGCACTCATATCTCTCCCTCCCCCTCTCTGCATACTGGCTACTGTGGATACAATGTAACCAGGCACTCATACCTAACCCTCACCCTCTCTTCATACTGGGTACTATAGATACAATGTAACCAGGCACATCTCCCTCCTCCTGGCTGTGTCTTCCCCACTGTGATGACCTATACCCTCCATCTGTGGGCCAACATAAATTCTTCTTTTCTGAAGTTTCTTTTTGTCAGATATTTGTTCACAACAATAAAAAAAAAAGGAAAACTCTAATAAGGATGTGCTCAAATATTCTCACACATGTACATTCTTCTGAAAAACAATTTGATGAGTTTGATCTGCCATTACATCTAATGTTTTGAGCTAGCAAACCCCTCCCACATATTTACTTTTATTCCAGACTCTATCTCCCTCCTTCTCTCCCTTTATCCCTCTCTCCCTCCTTCCTTCCCTCCTTCCCTCTTTCCCTAACTCCCTTCCTCCCTCCCTCTCTTCACCTCTATCTCCTTCCCTCTCTCCCTCTTTCCTTTTCTCTCTCCCTGTCTTTCTTTCTCACCTTCTCTTTTATTCTCCCTCATTCTTTTCTCTACCTTCATGACTTCTCTTCAGTCCACTTACACTGAGCTTTTTCCACTAAGAGAGCATCAGCTCCACATGACCCCATCGTGGATGCAAGGACTACCCTGTTCATCTCCCCATCCTAACACTCAGTTCAGTGACCTTGGAGGACAGATGCCATGTTCTTCTGCACAGCACTGATGTTCCCTGTGCTCATCCTGACTTCTGGTCAGCAGAGGTCTGATGTGAGTACTTGCAGGTAATTTTAGATGAGACTTTTCAATCAGACTGCCCTGTGCTCTCTTGGTTGATGGCAGAAGACTGTGAATTCTCAGAAACGAAAACCTTGAGTCACAAAAGCAGAGACAGCTGAGGCTCATCTTGTCTGTTGTTACTATGAAAATGAGTCCAACTTCTCTCACATCTTTGCTTTCCAGCATCTGTTTAATACTTGATTGATCTTATGCTTTCCCAATTAAGTTTCATTCTGGAATACAACAATGTAAGTTTCAAAAAGAAAAAAAATACCACCAAATTTCTCTCCTCACATATTTACAATGAGAAGAAAATCACATGGGGAAGGGGCCTCTATGTGGTTCTTTCAAAACCTCACTTTATATTTTTAATAGTTACACACTCACTTAAGAAAATATTAAGCTAAATTGAATGATAAGTGAAGCACCTATTTTCTTGAAATTATTTCTTGGAGTCCATTATCAAAGTTCTTTCTTTAAAAAAAAACTTTAACATTCAGAGAAAAGAAGCAGACAGGAATTGGCCTTAATGATCTCACTGGAATAATGTCAATTTGTTTCCAGAGTGTTGGTAATTCATCCTCTAGATCGAATAGAAGCTACAAAGGTTTGGCAGTATTCTCTGATGTCTGTGTGATCTGAGTGGGTATGTGCAGGGAATGATTAGTAATGTCTGCCACCAGCATAGGATGAGATGGTGAAGACAGGCATCATCAAGGGTCTAAAATAATTGGCATGAGCAAACTTAAAGAAGAGATGATTTATTTTATCTGGTAGCTATCCAGTACACAACTTATGTGTGTGGTGTTTGCTTATGTAAAATTCCATGCCACATGTGCATGCAGCACCCATGGAGGCCAGGAGGAGGTATTAGATCTCCTGGGACAGGAGTGACAGGCAATTACAATCTGGGTCCTCTGCAATTAGCAGCCAGTGATCCATCTCCCCAGCCCCCATCTCAATATATCATAAATCACTCAACAGATCCACATACCTCTTTTATTAAAAAAAAAACATAAAAATGCTTTATAAATTATGTGAACGCCCTTTGAGTTGACAATATGCTCATTAAGTTTAGAATTCTTCTTCCATCTTTACATACTTGTTACCCACAAGGTAGATGATGTCATTTCTCCTGTGGCAGCCAGAGGAATTCTTCAGAGCCAGTCCATTTGGTGTTGTAAAGAAACTATATTTTTTATGAGTTTGTATCTAATTTGGTTCTATAGTCTAACAACCTGACTCAGGGTTTGGGAATCAGAAGAGTTTTTTTCCCATAGAGTATATAGTTGGTAAGGCATGCAGGCAACTGAGGTTGCTTCATACAGCCTGTGGGTAAAGGCCCAGGAATGTTGGTAAACAGTCCACAAAGAAGAAGACCCAAGAGGACCTGGCCAGGATGGATTGTTTCATTTCATCTAAACTAGCAGTGCAATGCCCTGATTACACCCGCCCCCTTTTTTAAGGACCAGAAACAAATGGAAACAAATGTATATATATATACTGCAACCTTTGTCCTTTATCTGATTTGTTGATGCAGTTGCCATGGAGACCAGATGATGCATGCCTGTAAATCCAGCCACTGTACAGAAGTCAAGGTTAGGGAGAAAGACATAATAAATGCAACAGCTGCTCTGTTGACATTAACAAGCAAGTTTCTGAATGTGGCTTCTCTACATCAAAGTCTTCAATGTAGAGCCAGGAGGGTGAGAGAGGCCCTTTGGAGCAGGGAACACCAGAGTGACCTGCTTCTCCATTGGGTTTTAATATCACAGCCACAGGCCTGACTTGTTTCCCCTTTTCTATCACTCATATTTAGAGGTGACTTATAATGAGGAAGGGTGCTGCCAAGCCCTTCAAGAAGATCACAGACATCTCAAACAGAGACACTTTAAAGCCAGGCAGAGTGGAGATGCCACTTAGAAACTGAGCGAGTTCAGGGCTTTTTGCTAATTTGGTGGCAGATGTACTGTCATTGCTTCTTGTGGGAATACTGACTCCTGTCTAGTCATTTTGATTTGGGGGTTCCTTTTTGGTTTCACTTCACTCTACAGAACTTCATTATTTCTTCATTCTTTTAAAAAATAGATATTGATCTTCATCTCCAAAAATCCAGGAAAGCATGGCCATTCCCTGTGTTGTTAATATGGGTGCTATGATGGTATAAATGGAGTGATTCAGGCTCTGTCCAGAGTGCTGCTTTTCATCTATACTGTGGGATGACTCATGCAGAACTGACCCAGAATCAGAACAAAGGATGAAGGTTACAACTATAGGCCCAAAGCAGTAGAGGTGTATGTGACAGAAAATATTCATGGGCTATAACCAAAACTATGGAGGTTGATTTACCCCTGGGTCTAACTACCATGTTTTTAGTTAGCCCAATCTGGGAAGACACATGGGGTCCTCAGCCCTAAAGGTTCATCTGTACCATACCCCCTCACACAAAACCTTCAGGGAACATCATGGAAGACAAGGTGGACCTGGGTTTAGGGGAAGCACTGTGAAATAGTGGCCTCTGCACAGAACAGGACTGGTGCACTCAGAAGCATACAGCAGGGGTAGGGTGGGAAGAGCACCATGAGGTTTCACCCTGACCTGATGACTGCTGGGGGAAGGACCATCAACTTTCCTCAAGGTTTGTTGTGGTCCTTCATGGGTTCCTCATGCTCCAGTGGAGGTTGTGGGTATGACCCCACAACCATGTGCATGTGAGCAGCACTAACTGGGTTCAATGTTTTGCTTCTTAATGGAGATGCAAACGAAGATGCTTAGTGAGGATCCTGGAAAGATTTGGGAGGGTATGATCAAAATGCATTCTATACTTGTACAAAATTCGCAATGAATAAATAAACATATTGTATATATATATTGGAGGACTGGAAATCTGGCTCAGCAGCTAAGAACACTGGTTGCTTTTGCAGAGGACCCTAGTTCAGTTCCCATATGGTGGCTTATAACCACATATAACCCTAGTTCTTGGGGATCTGATGCTCTTCTTCCAGCCTTTGTAGATACTAGGAACACATGTGAGAAATAACACACTCTCTCTCTCTCTCTGTCTCTCTCTCTCTGTCTCTCTCTCTCTGTCTCTCTCTCTCTAGCATGTGCATACATGCACGAACACACATACACACACACACACACACACATACACACACTAAGAAAGAGAGAGAGAGAGAGAGAGAGAGAGAGAGAGAGAGAGAGAAGCAAACACTCAAAGATATACCATCAAAGTCAATTTTAAAATGCTGTTTTTTGAAGGCTTCAAAGGAGAGTCACCACAGACAGAATCTTGGAAATACCAATCTCATTATGACCTGGAGTCTCCCATGACTTTTGGTCACCAGGCCCTTGTCTGTGTGACTAATGGGATGAGGATTATGGGCCTCAGCAGGCGCTCTAGCCTAAGACAGGCCAATTGGCACACCAGCAGCCCTGTGAAGATAGAGAGATGAAAATCAAAGTTCGTAGTCCTCAAGGTAGCTGGGACTGTGAGGACCAAGGGAGAAGGAAAAGGAGACAGATGAAGTAGAAATCAGAGGCTCTCCACAGCTTCAGGCATTTGACAGTGCTTCATCTTCTCAGCAGAAGCCCAAGGCCTGACAAGAAACCTCATTAAGAGACTGAGGAGATAAACATAGTATTCAGAGGTTTTGCAGTGCTGGTGAGAAGAAAATTACAGTTAATGGTTTTCTTGATGCATGACAAGACTTCCACCTTCATATCCTGGAGGACTGCTTGCTCAGTGTGTAATGTCAGCTCCGATGAATAGTCACCAGCAGAGGGGACAGAAAAGAATGTTGAGACTTCTCTAAAATTTAACTGCACAACTCTGAATCATCCATGTGTCTGGAAGGGAAGTCTAAGACAACAATGACTCTAGAGAGAAGTGTCAGAGGATCTTGTTACATCTCTACATTAGGCAACAAGCTTTCATCAGTGCCCTGGAAAGAAAATAAAGAATCCTAATAGGAAAAGATAAACCTAGCTACATTAAAATGAAGAGTTTTATGTATGATTTTTATTTGCTAATAATGTCTAAGTAAAGATGTTTGTTGTTTTATTTTTTTAACCAAAACCACATGCAGGGCTGGCAAGATGGCTCGGCAGGTAAAGGAGCTTACTGTGCAAGCCGAATGACCTGAGTTTGACTTTCAGAATCCATGGAAAGGTTTCAGAGAGCATCAACTAATGAGGGTTGTCCTCTGACTTGCACGTATGTGACATAGTATGCATGGTACATATACCTACATGCATGCATACACACATAATAGTAATAACAGTAATAGTAGTACTAGTAGTAACAGCAATAATAGTAGTAGTGGTAGTAGTAATTAATAATAACAACAACAACAATAATAATAATAAAATAATAATAATAACATCCATAACAGAAAGCAAGCCACAGAAACACTGTAGATTCACTCAAAAGAAATAATGAAAAATACTGCAGCAAGCATTTCACACACTAGGATTTAAAGGCAAATGAAGCCCAATTAACTAATCTAGGGAACCAGTGACACAGTGTTTGAAAGGAGGACTTTCTGAGGTGTATTTGGTAGTAGTTCTAAATCTATGACTTGTACATTCTTTCTTTATATCAAGTATAGATAGATATTAAACCATGCAACTAAATGTTACCTTAAACATTAAGGAGATGGCTGTATGAACGTGAATTTTGACCACCAGCATTCATGTACACAACAAACTAGGTATAGCAGACTGTACCTGTAATCTGAGCTCTGGGAGGT
Organism: Uromys caudimaculatus; assembly: GCA_028551405.1. Classification (NCBI taxonomy): domain Eukaryota; kingdom Metazoa; phylum Chordata; class Mammalia; order Rodentia; family Muridae; genus Uromys; species Uromys caudimaculatus. The sequence continues at coordinate 26,111,189 of CM052721.1, forward strand.
AAGAACAGGAAGAGCCCAGTGATGACTGGCAAGCCACTGTGGCCAATCGGTTAACACACACACACACACACACACACACACACACACACATGCACACACATGCATATATATAGGGGTACACCCAGACAAAGGCTGAAAATGACAAACACAGGAAACAGAGTAGTACTCTATGTACCTTTTCCTTATTATTT
>CM052721.1:26125993-26137656 GCA_028551405.1 Uromys caudimaculatus
TCTGCTGTGCTCCTGAAATAGGGAGCTGCCCCTGACACAAGGTGTGAACCGTCAGAAACCATGAGCCAGAATAAACCTTTCTTTCCTTTAAGCTGTCTCTGTTGGGAGTTTTGTCTCTGCTATGTAACAGTAGCTAACACGGGAGCATTTGCAAGTTGCCCAGGAATTCCCTGGGTTATTTGGCCGCCTGAGTTTTAAATGTATATAATGGTCTCTATGGAAGGAGAGTGAGTAATTCAGATTTATTTTTCTCTCCCACATGATGAGAACTTATATAACAGAAAGGAGAGGTTCCCAAGGGCATGAGGAGTTAAGAGGGCCACCTGGATAAGCATGAGAACCTAAGTTCAAATCCCCAGATCCCAAAAGAAGCTGATATGGTTGTGGATGAGCATGTAACCCCAGCACTGTGGAAGCAGAGACAGGAGGAACATGGGGCTTTCTCACAGTCCGCCCAGCTCCAGGTTTAGTAAGAGATGCTGTCTCAAAGGAATATTGGGGAGTGACAGCCTGTTGCTGTCTAGGGTCCATATTCACATGTACGCATGCACACACACATGTGCACACACACAGATAAACCATTATGCATGCATGCACATGCACAAATTAATAAAGAGAAAACAATATATATATAAATGAATATGTGCTATTTGCAATCTTTTCTCTCTCTCTCTCTCTCTCTCTCTCTCTCTCTCTCTCTCTCTCTCTTTCTCTCTTTCTCTCTCTTTTCCGAATCTTGCCTGGCTGTTGAGTGTAAGAAATTCTATAATCCTTAGGTTGAGGTGGGAGCCCAGGCATTGGTCATTTTCTCCCTTTTGCAAACATTAGTTCGTTCCTTAGTTTCCATTCACAAACTCTCAACCCCATAGCCTGCACCCTGCCCACAAGCTGAGAGGAGAGTCCACAGAACTCTCTTTGATGGTTTGTCCAGGAATGTCTTTTTCTGGCTGCAATGACTTCATTTTCAATTTACTGTGATAATCAGGGGGAAATTGCCTCATTGGTAAGATCTGCTGGGACACTGGGAAGAGGAATTATGGACACAGGCTAATGAGGCCTGGCTGAAGACAAACGCCATGAGGTACTCTAAGCCTCTCAATTAGCACAAATCTCAGTTGCTTATTGGACCAGGAGGATTAGACAGAAATAATCAATGAGTTAGAAGAGGGAGAACGTGTCCAGGAGCTTCACCCTCTGGCCATTCACAGAGCCGTGCAACACCCAAGGGACACCTGCAGAGAACAATAGGATGGACTACACAGACACAGGACTCCTCACCACCCTCCTCACAGCACATGAGCCCATTTGCCATAGCTGCAGCATGATCTGTACCACCTATAGCTGGAACGCTCATCTGAGCAGAATCACCACAGAGGAGGTTCATGACATCCAGACAGATGGGAAAACACTGCACGGTTTTTCATTACATTTGTGTCTGTGACATCATTACCGCTTCAATCCTTGGAGGAAGATGTGTCCTCACTTCCCTCTGCCTCCTTACTGGCTCCATGCTGCTTGAGTCCTGGGACACTGTGTTCATCTCTCTGCCTTCCTTCTGTTTGGTGGATTTAGGGGCATTGGATCTCTGATATGGAAGATCAGAGACTGGCAGGGTGAGGACAAAGGGCTGGGTCCTGGCACCTGCCTTGTGGCCTGTGTTCACACACGATTCACATCTGAGACAAAATAGGATGCCCAGTGTCCTCTCACTTTGTCTGGTCTGGAGTAAGGGAAGTGAGTACAGCCACCCTGGTTGACTCTTTCTCATGCTCCCCTCCCACCAGCATCCGTAGACCCAGTTCCTTGCCTGAACTTCGAGCTATATCATGTTTCCTTCTGAGGTCCTCATCTTCTGGTGACAAGTGATTTCCTTTTATTTATTCAGGACCCCACCCCCAATCACTGGGTCTTCTCCTGAGCCTGGAGGCCAGCCTCAAATAAACATCTGCCCTTTCCAAGTGGAGAGCCACTGCCACATCTACAGACCCAGAGAAGCAAGTCATTTCAGCATCTCTCCTGATCTTAACAAGGCTTCCCACCCAGGCCTAGCCTGCCTCCTTGTGGCTGAGTAGAGATCATATGGCTGCTTCCAGTCAAGAGGTTCCCACCAGGGGCTTCTTCTGAGAGGGAGATCAGGGTTCATGCTATAGATGTTGGCTCACTGCTTCATGGTCAGTTTCTGGTCTTGTGATGCTCTTCTCCCTCCTCTACAGTGATGTGTGATATTGACATGTCAACCTGATTGAATGCACTCTGACTTCTGGGCATCTCTGCTGAGGGCTTCAGAGAACAGGGCAAAAACAAAGGCTTTGGAAAGACTGGTGTTCCTGGCTCCAAGGTGTGAAGTTTCCCCCAGGCAGAGGAAGTGGAGGAGAGCTTGAGAGTGAAAGCTGAGACATTTGTGTTGGTCCACCCAGAATAGGGTGCTTGACTCATAAGATTCAAGCATCTGCCTGTGTGGAGAGTTGAATGTGCACATACATGCAGTTACCAGTGGAGGCCAGAAGGGGGCATCTGGAACTAGAGTTCCAGTTGGTTGTGAACTGCCCTGTATGTCTGGGAATCAAACCCAGGTCCTCTGCAAGAACAGCTAGTGCTCTTAACTGCTCAGCTATCTCTCCAGCCCCGTTCTTTTATGGTTGAGCTAGTGTGCCTGTATCATGGAGAATTCTATAGTAGACTATGAAAAAGCACCATTTCTAGGCTGAGATGTAGCCCAGTAGGCAAAGTGTTCACCTAGCATGCACAAGGCCCTGGGTTCTATCCTCTACAACACACACACACACACACACACACACACACACACACACACACACACATGCTGAAAGGTATACCCACAACCCTCTCTCAAACTCGTGGCTTCTTTTTCCATTAACTGTTGTTACATACATATATATTTAAATACATGTTTAAATATACATCACGTATATTTAAACACATATGTATATGTCTGCATATTTAAATATATGTGATGTACATTTAAATTTAAATGTCTATATTCCTAAAAATAACTTGCTTGGTCCATATAATGTTCCATGTATGTATGTTTTTCAAGGCTGACCATTTGGTATTGGTCAGCAATCAGTGTGATCTCACTGGGAAAGATATTTCTCCCACTCTCAGGAATCCTCAGTTGCCTGTAGTTCTCTGTGTGGTGTTGAAGTCTCTTGGGTTTTCCTCCATCCTTACCCATAAAGTACCTGGCTTTTTATGTGGGTATAGGGATCTGACTTAGGTTTGCAGAGCAGGCACTTGACTCACTGAGCTGCCTCGCGGTCCCAGAAGTGACTATTGGATGGTGTGTATCGGTGACTTTTCATGTCACCTCTGCCTCCTGTGGAAATCGAATTAACTGCCCTTACATATGAGACCAGTTCAAATGTATGGGTTGCTTTGCTGAGTCCCACACAGCTTGAGACTGGTGTTCTCAGAAGTTGAATGTGTTATTTTTGAAATATACAAAATGTTTTAACATTTCTAAGATATGAAATTTTAAAAAATAAAAACCATAGGCATTCTCAGACTCTTTAATTCTTCTCAGATTTTTGTGATGTGTGTGTGTGTGTGTGTGTGTGTGTGTGTGTGTGTGTGTGTGTGTGTGTGTGTGTTTGTAGCTCCAAACAATAATTTTCTCCAGGTAGAATTGTTCTTTTTATCATTTTGCTACTTCAACTTACAACTCAGGCCTGATCTGCCTCTGAGTGTGCAACTGTCAATGCCTGCAACTATAGGCACGTGGAGCCTTAGTGCCCAGCTCTGCAGACACTTCCCAGAGGTGCTGAGTCTTCCCCATGGTTAGTGGTACTTTGAAAGCCCAGCCCTGGAAAGCCCCTAACCTTGAAGCCTCTGCACCTCCTTCCCACCCAGCTAAACTCAATCCTGAGCCAGGTGAAGGAAGAAAACACACAGTGGTCTAGAAGGCAGTCAGGCCATAAAGTGAGACAATTCAGACCCATAGGAGCTGAGATCACAGGAGGCAGCCTGAGTTTGCACAATCACAGACTCTGCACTAATTTTCTGTGAAGCCGAATGGTCATCAGCTGTAAGTCTGTGGACTGGTAGGAATGTTTGGGGTCTGGAGAATGGACTGATTCCAGACCAGGCAGCATTTACATAAGACAAACATTTGAGTTCATTGTCTAATGGGGACCCCAACCCCATTAGTGCCAGGAGATCAAAATTCACCCTGAGCAACTTTGAGATTCCATAGGGAGAACGCAGGCTACCAAGGTTCATTAGCAAAGCCAGTTTTATGTCATAAACACTGACTTGTCGTGATCTGTGTGACCTCTGTCTCATTGTGTGAACCACCAAGCTGCATATCTCAGGAGGATGAGCTCCTAATCCCAGGCTTGTGTTTCCTTGACAATCAGCCCCTGATGGATCAGATCAGCCATGATCAGTCTATCCCTGCTGTATTTAATTTTTGTAGTGGATAAACTGAGCAGGAATGAAAACCAGGGAGAGAGGGGCAAACCTTTGAATGAGAAGTTTAACATTCTTTGAAGCATCAGCTGACTCTTTTTACCAGAACAAAGCCTGGGAAATTAATTTGATAAATATCTTCCCTCTGCAGGCTTCAGCCATTGGGCGAAACTTCTCCATAGTCCTTATAAAAACGAAAAAAAAAAAAAAACTGAGGTTATTGTTCAGACTGCAAATTCAGGCTCCATCCTGGGAGACACAGCCATTGGGGCCAGGGTGGGGTCCAGCAAGAGGGCAATTTGTAGAGCTTAATGAATTCTGAAAGTCAGGCAGGATTTGAGAACTGCTGAGGAAGCTTAAGCAGCCTCAGTCTCCAACTGCTTCCTTCTCTCCCTTCCAAGTTCAGAGATGAGTGCTGGCTGATGGGTCAGTCAGCAAGGAGTCTGCTGTGCAAGTGCAAGGACCCAAGTTCAATCCAAACCCATGTGACAATGCCAGACATGGTGGCATGTGCTTGTAATCTCAGCACTGGACAAGTGGATATGGGGATCCCTGGGGCTCACTGGGCAGACAGCCTGAATTGTAAGCCCCAGGCCAATGAAAGATGCTGTCTCAAAAAATTAATAGGTGAAACACAAGGACACTTTACAAATCTCTACATTTCTGCCCAAAGCACTACTAATGTCCATTCACCTATAAATAAGCAAAGACAAAGGGTGGGGCATGTGATGTCCTAGCTAGTAGCTCTTGGATGCTCTCTGTACTGCCTTGGCTGCCTTGAGCTTTTCAAAAGAACTGTCAATCACAAGCCTACCCTGACTACCCTTATGCATTAGCATCAGCATCAGCAATGCAGAACTACAGGGTACCTTGGGGAAACTACACAGTGATCACAGCTGCTTGCTCCAGCTCCTGTAGACAGGCTCCTCCAGCCTGGACTGTTCAGTTTACAGTAAGCTCTTAATTATCACAAGCCTTCATGAATTCTCAGGCAAGCTTTGATAGGTGCAAATGTAAGCCTTCATTTGCATTCAGGTTTGCTGTGATTGGTGCAAGCACAAACCTTCATTTGCATGTGAGATCTGCTGTGATTGATATAAGCACAAATTTTCATTTGTATATGTGAGGTCTGCTAAGACTGGTATAAACACAAACATTCATTTGCATTTAGTGACTTACCACTGTAATTGGCACAAACGTAGCCTTATTTGCATGCACACATATAAAATAATAAAGTACATTGAACTCTGTTGGCACTGGCTGAACAGGACTGCTCTGAAGTCACCTTTATTTCCATATTAGAAATACTCACCATCTGGCCAGTCAGTGCCAGTCCAATCAGCCAAGGTTTGTACTAGTTTCCTGTTGATCCTGTCACATCACCCCAAATTCCACATCTCTAACAAACGGATATATTACCTAATAAATATGGATGTTAGAAGTTCTAAATCACGTCCAATCAGAAAAATATGTGTAAAAAAAAAAATAAGACAAAGGGCCAGTGAGATTGCCTAGTAGTAGGCAAAGGTGCTTGCAGTACAAGCCTGACAATGAGAGTTCGATCCCTCAGTTCCACGGTAGAAGAAGAAAGCCAACTCCCAGAAGTTGTTCTCTACACAGGGCAGTAGCATTACACGCTCACTCTCTCACACACAAACCCAGAATAACAGCCATCATAATTTAAGACAAATACAAAGATGAGAATAAAATTAGTAATCACAGAAACTGAGTAAATGAGACTACTAGGGGAAGGTAGGAAGAGGAAAAATGGGGGAGAAATAGATGTAGGACAAAACAGTTAATATAGATGAATGGCTGAGGGAGAGAAAAAGGGGGTGTGATATACAATAAAAGATGAGGTGGAGACAGGGTGGCATCCATTCTGGGTTGTTGAAATATTTCCTGACTTTTATCAGGTGAACTTGGTTTTTGTAAAGCCCAGAGGAGCCTCACCTTCCAGTGGAACACACAGAAAGGCATCAGAGGACTGACCCCCAGCCTCAAACATCACATGAACTCTAACCCAAGTCATCATGGGAGCTCACTCTATTCAAAAAGGAAAGGGGCAAATGATGCCATTAAATTTGAATTTCAATAAATAAATAATATATATGCATATACGTGTATATGTATGTATGTTTTAAAAAGAGTTGAGAAGAAGCTGCAGCATGGAGGCATCTGGAATCTGAATGAAGGAAATATCAATGGCCCTTGGGATCAATAACCATATGTCCCCTGAGTCTGCCTTCCCAAATGGGTCTCACTCTCAACCTTGACGGTCCCTGCCCTCAACCATCTACAAGGATATTACAGTCCAACCTGTGAAACTCCAAAGGCCAGAACATGCATTTTATTTAACTGTGTGACACCAACCAAGGAAAACAGAGCCATAATACAAAGACAGGTACATCTCCTGCACCTGCCAGGGGAGGGACAAGAATAAATGGAGGAGAAATCAGGAAAGCAAGGCCCTGGCCAGTCTCCCCATCCCCACCCCACTTGTTTGGTGATAAAATTTGGCCAGATGCTTGTAAACTTCAGTTGCAGCTGCCCGCCCACCTGGAGTCTAATCACACTTAGTACTGGTGCCTGGCCTGCATGTCACGTTTTCCTTATTAATTTTCAGTAAAAATCTGTGAATGGGCAAGTGATTCCCACTCTTTATAAGTGAAAGGAATAGATGTAGGGACAGGTAAGACATTTATCAAAGGCTGCAAGGATGGAGAAGAGTTGGGCAGGGCTTGGAAATGGTTAAGAAATTCCAGAGAGAAAATCTCCCAACCATGCATAGTGCTGCCTGTTGAGTACACTTGACTCAGCCTTTGTGAGGGATGAGAGCCATGAAAAAGAAGGTACTGAATTGAGGAAATGATTGCTAACTGGGGATATGGCTCAGTGGGTAAGGCATTTGCTGGGCATGCATGAAGCCCTGATTTCTAGACCCCTGCACCACATAAATGGAGCATGGTGTACATGCCTGTAACCCCAGCATTCAGGAGGTAGAGACAGGGGATCAGAAATTCGAAGTCATCCTCAGATACTCGGTGAACTTGTGACCAACCTGGGTTAAATGGGACCATATTTTACCATATGTTAGAGAGAGGGAGAGAGAAGTGGGAAGGGGGATGGAAAGAGGGAAGGAGAGATGGAAATAGAGATATAGACAGACAGACAGACAGACAGACAGATACATAGATAGGTGCCCTCAAAAGGGGCTGAAGGTTTTCCTGGAAATGATCCTCTCAGAATCCACGAACAGTTAAGGAAGTGGATCGGGATTTATGCCTGTGTCCACTAGCTGAGCAGTGGGCTATCCCCAGAGCACCTCACCTGACCATCATGCTCAATGCAAGCAGCTGAATGCACCCTCACCTGAGCTGCAAACTCCTGCAAGCCAAAGGATGCTTCTCTGAAGACTATTAAGCCTGGAAAAGGGAAGAAAGTGAGAATACAGAAAGTCTGCTCCACACAACCCAGGCCCATCAGTCAAGGACTTCACAAAACCCAGGTTCATCCCTGAAGGGGTCCACATGACCCAGACCCAATCCCTGAAGGACATCTTTCAAGAATTCTAAACTCTCAAGGCTTACCATACCCCACTTGGCTCTCGGGGCACCCACTTCAAATAGCATGTGTCAAAAGAAAAGGCAAAGATTAAAGAGAAAAAGAATCAGAAAGAAAAAACACTAGGCATAGAAAAAAAACTAAAGAAAAATTCATTAATATTTGTATTCAAGTACATGGAGTTTAAAAATGATGGTCTTTTTTATGAAAATGAACTGTTTTATGCTTTCTTCTGAGAAGGGAGCTCAGCTGTGGCCATAGCAAGAGAAAATGATTACTAACTGGGGAATATGGTTCTGTGGGTAGTATGTTTCCTGGACATGCATGAACCCTGGGTTTTATCCCTCATACCACATAAATTGGGCACAGTGGTACAAACCTGTAACCCCAGCACTCAGAAGGAAGAGATAGAGGGATCAAGAGTTCAAGGTCATCCTCAAGTATATAGTGTCTTAGTTTGGGCTGGCTTACAGTGTCAGAGGTTTAGTTCATTATCATCATAGCAGGAAGCATGACAGCGTGCAAGGGGCCTTGGTGCTGGAGGCATTGAGAGTTCTACATCTTGAGCTGAAGACAGCCAGGAAGAGACTATGTGATGGTTTGTACATGCTCAGCCCCGTTGAAGTAGGTGTGTCACTGTGGGTGTGGGCTTTAAGACCATCATCCCAGGTGCCTGGAAGTCAATATTCCCCTAGCAGCCTTCAGATTAAGATGTAGAATTCTCAGTTCCTCCTGCACCATGCCTGCCTGGGTACTATTATGTTTCCGCCTTGGTGCTAATGGAGTTTCCTTGGTCATGGTGTCTGTTCACAGCAGTAAAACCCTAACTGAGACACTATGTTCCACAGGCAGCCAGGAGGAGATAGTGTCACACTGGCCAGACTTGAGAACTAAAACTCCACCTCCACAGTGACACACTTCCTCTAACAAGTCCACTTCCCATGGGCCACGCATGATCAAACCACCACACATAGTAAACTAGTGGCCAACCTGGGCTAAATGGGACCATATTTCACCCAACCTCAGAAAGGGAGGAAGGGAGGAAAGGAGGAGGGGAAGACAGACAGACAAATGGATGGGTGAATAGATGGATAAGATAGATAATACATATATGGATAGACAGATAGACAGATAGACAGGTAGACAGACTGAGCCCCAGAGAGGGCAACCTAATCTAAACCTACAGGACCTGAAACAGAAGTCACAGCCACCAACAGCATATGACTGGTGGTTCAGTGTACCACCTGGGACAGAGTGTGTGGGTCACAAGCTTTATTGGAGGCTGGGTAGGAATAATAGATCAAGCTCAACAAAAGAAATGCACATTAAGGAAACTGAAGCTTTGAGCAGCTTTTTATTTCACCTCTAGGGCTCCCAACTGAGCCCTTTGATATCTCTCAGAATTGACCAGCCCCATGGACCCCTCTCTCTCTTGTGCCCCGACAGGGTATTGAAGATGTCAGATAACCATAATACAAAGAATAATGTTATAAAAAATATTTCAAAGACAGGAGTGTTCAAAAAAAAAAAATCCAAGAAAGGGGATGGGGAGATGGGTCAGTGAAGTGCTTGCCACACAAGCAAGGACCTGAGTTCAAATTTCCAGTACCCATGGAAAAAGTGGATGTGTTGGTGTATCTATAACCCCAGTGCTGAGTGCAGAGGCAGGAAGATCTCCAGCTGTCCCATCCAGCTGCATCAGTGAGATCCTGTCTCAAAAGAAATAAGCTAGAGACAGGAGAGGTGGGTCAGTATTTAGAGCACTGGCTGCTCTTGCAGAAGACCTGGGTTTGGTTCCCAGCACACAAAACAGGGCTCACAATTGGCTACAACTCCAGTTCCAGGGTATCTGACACCCTCTTCTGGCCTCCACAGATACTACATGTATATGGTGCTCAAACTACCCAGGCAAAACACTCAAACACATAAAACAAGCAAATCCTGAAAGATAACACAAAATCCAACAGGAGAATGAAAACAAGGAGAGCCAAGAGTAAGGATATTACCAGAGTTCCAGAAAGACAATAGAGAAAATCGTCAGAGGGAGTGACAATGCCTGCCTCACTGGGTGTATCTTAAAGTGTTGTCACTGGCATTCAGTGAACCCATCCCATTCTTCCCACCCACATTCACTAAGCACTGCCCTCACCCCAGGTTTGGAGTAGCACATTGAAGAGATGACAAAGATTGTCGACAAGGTGGGCTGGAGAGATGAATCAGAGGGTGAGAGCACTGGCTGCTTTCCAGAGGTCCTGAGTTCAATTCCCATCAACCACATGGTGGCTCACATCCATCTGTAATGGTGGTATCTGATGCCGTCTTCTGACATGCAGGCATACATGCAAGCAGAAGAACACTGTACAAAATAAATAAATCTTTAAAAAAATAAAATAAAGAAGACAGACCTGCAAAGGTTGCCTGTCCCTGGCTTGTGGCTACTGTCTCTCTTGAAACATCTCTCCAGTCTTTCCTGTGCCTCATGTCTCCCTTTATCTACACTCTGTGTCTCCAGCACTCATTACTCCTCCAGCCATACATAAGGTGGAGGGACACATTCTTCCCCTCCACTTTAAGCCAGGTTGTAGGTTGCTGGTTAATCTGATCAACAATAAGAAGAAATGAAAATATAAAGAAATGACAAGATGCTTCAGGCCCTGGAAGAGATCATTGCACCTGGGCAACATCTGGAGGGAGATGATCATGAAAGCAATGCTGAGCTGAGTGATATATGCAGTAGATGACAAGCTGGGATGCGGGGCTGGAGAAGTACTATGCAGGCAGGAATTACACCTGGATCACTCAGGCAATCCTGTAATCCTGTCTCTTCTAGCATAACCACTGAGGCTGTCCTGATCCTCCCCCCAGATCTATCCTGCTGTAGATACTTAAGTACACAAGTGTCCTTTGTTTGGTGTACCCAAAAGTTTCAAAGTTCTCAGTCCTCTATCTTAGTTAAAGTGTCTATAGCTTCATCAAAACACCATGTCCCAAAAATAACTTGGAGAAGAAAGGATTTATTTGGCTTATACTTCATCACCAAAGAAGTCAAACAGTGCAGGAACCTAGAGGCAACAGCTGATGCAGAGGCCATGGAGGAGTGCTGCTAACTGGCTTCCTCTCATGGCCTCTTCAGCCTGCTTTCTTCTAGAACCCAGGACCACCAGCTCAGGGATGGTACCACCCACCATGAACTGGGCCCTCCTGCATCAGTCACTAATTAAGAAAATGCCTTACAGCTGGATTTTATGGAGGCAATTTCTCAATTAAGGTCCCCTCCTTTCAGATGACTCTAGTCTGTGTGTCAAGTTGACAGAAGACCAGCAAGCATCACTTTCTTAGCCCTTTCTTCCTTAGGGTGTGTTTGCCAGACATTTTGTCAGAGCCGTGCAATGGAAAAGGGTCCACTCTACAGGGCTTGTATGCCAATTGTCCACCTCCCAAACTCCTCAAATGTTGATTTTCTTTTGTCAAGATCTGTTGGAGACCAAGGCCTTGGCCTTTTGCATATCTGCTGGACAAAGATCCCAGGTTTGACTAAGTCTGCTAGATGAAAGATCTCAGTTTTGACTTATCTTGCTAGTCACAGTGTCTCGGATCGCTCAGCAGGTGTCTCCTCTAGGCCCTGACTTTTAGGCTGGGCTTGATTAGCATTTCAAGGTGTTCCGGCTCCAGCA
>CM052721.1:26137756-26179151 GCA_028551405.1 Uromys caudimaculatus
AGATCCACCCAGGAAGACTAAGAGCAGAGAGTCATCTTCAAAGTGAGCCAGGAGTGAACACTGTGTGGCCTGAAATGGAATCCATCTTCCTGTAATGGACAGCAGGAGGAGACAGATGGAGCAGATGACTCCGAGGTTAGCCCTGTGCTGGGCAGACAGCAGCTTCTGCAGACTAATGAGTGCATATCAATAACTGTCACAAATCTTTAAAGACTCAGTCTGAGGGCATAAGTCAGGATGGGCTACTTAGCATTCTGAGAGAGGCATCTGCTCCCGATATTTCGGGGAAATCTTTTCTTACAAATTCTTAATGATTGCAGACATCTCAGGAACAGGCTCAGGGGAGCAAAGAAGGGTGGGTAGATGAAGACTGAGGTCCTTTGATCAGCAGCTGTTCCTGGATGCTAAGATCAGAGCTGGGAGACAACCTTGTACCTTAAAATAGAGGACTGTTCAACTCTCCTAACACACACACACACACACACACACACACACACCTGACAATGCCTATGTTTTATGTCATTTCATGTATATGGGGTGTTTTTTGCAGGAGATACTTGTAGGATAAATGTATTAAAAAATAGTTCCTAACCAAGGGAAGGAATTCGTCCTGTGAATTATCACCTACTGAATAATTATGGGAAGTTTATTCTAATGCAAACCACTCCTGATAATTTAGAAATGCTTGCAAGTCCCCAGTTGCCTCCCAGAGGTGTGTACTCTTCCTGCCTTCGATCCTTTCCTGTAATTCTGGAAGCCCCTTAATGGCAGTGAGTCAGTGAGGATCATGGGACCCTCAGGAGCAGGCATGAGCCAAAGTCTGGGGATTGAACTCAGGTCCTCCTGCCTCCATAGCGAGCCTTTCATGGACTGAGCCATCTCCCTTGTACTTACTTCATTTCTTTCAACAATAGACTGACTTCTCCGACCTGAGCTCCTCTGACAGGACAGTGCTGAGGATGGGAGGGGGAGCTGCTCTCCAGAGCTCTGTTCAGGAGAACACTCATTCATACTCATATCTCATATATATGTGGGATTTATTAGAATGGCTTACAGGCTGTGGTCCAGCTAGCTGAGCAATTTCTGTCTACCAGCAAAGGGTTCAATAATCCAGTAGTTATTCAGTCCATGAGACTGAATGTCTCAGCTGACCTTCGGTATATGCTTGAATCCCAAAGAAGTAGGCTCCAATGTCAGTGAAGGAATGGACTTGCCAGAGAGAGTGACAGTGAGCAAGCAGAGACAGAACAACTTCCTTCTTCCATGTTCTTTATATAGGCTACCAGTAGGAAGTATGGCTCAGATTAAAGATGGACCTTCCCACCTCAAAAGATCCAGATTAGAAGTGAAACTTCCCACTTCAAATGATTTAATTCAGAAAAAAAAATGTTCCTCACAGGTGTGTACCCAACCATTTGCGTTTTAGTTAATTCCACATATAGTCAGATTGACAACCAAGAACAGTCATCATAGCTGATAACTGAACAACAAGATAGTCATCTGTGGCATTTAGTCAACAGCCCAGATTTAAATTTCTTGCAGCCACAGCTACTGTGGTACAAAAACAAACAGGGGAATTTGACAGCCTCAACTGGGGACTCACATTCAAACGAGAATTCTTTTTTTATGGATACTTAGTACTCTACTTAGAGTCAAGAAATGATATGTTTGGGTAGCGTGTGTGTGTGTGTGTGTGTGTGTGTGTGTGTGTGTTTGAAAAAGGTTATTTTTCTCTGCATGTTTTTATTGGTTTTACTGAAATATTGATTTTACTGTGGAAACAGTGGCTACCTGGGTGGGAATTCAAGCAAATGTATGGGAATTCTTGTGAGTTTTTTTGTTTTTTATTTGTTTACCCTGTGAGAAGCAAAAAAGAACTCATTTCAACTTTATTTCATATCATGGCCTCCTATTTAGTCATCATTATTCTCTGCGTTTGGGAAGTTTGCTTCAACAATAAAATACTAAAGATACGAGCAGCCTTTTCCCCACCTTGCATATTTCTCTGCCATGTGCCAGCACTTTTCTGTTACCATATTTCTTTCAGCTGTATAATTTTAGAATTAATTTGTAGGTTTGAATGGCTATTACTGCATATAAGGAACTAATTCCAGCTGCATTCCAATAAAGGGTTTTTGATTTACAGGACTAAAGCCCCACAACTTTTCCTTGAAATCTCATTTTCAAATCACTTCCAATGGGTGCCTGACAGAAAGACAGTGGTCAAACCCCGAATTTTGTAGTGAAATAAATTCATTTTATTCTCAGGGACATCTTAGGAGTTAGCAGACAAGGATTGCAGGCTTGATTGGCAAGAGATGCTGAGAGGAAGAAATCTGAGAAGCATTTACTGAGTGAAGCCTTTTTCGTGAAATATATTTAATCCTCAAACAACTCTCAGGAGGCCTGCAGGAGCTGCTCAGACAGCCCTGGGACATGCATAGCTGAAGATTAGTCCTCAGCTGCCACCTGAGGACTGTCACAAGGAGACTCTCACCTCAAGGGGATAAGAAACAGTTTATTCTGGAGCCAAATGTGAGTGACCATGACAAAGAAAACATTCCAGTAACTCCAAATTCCATGTTCTAATGTGGAAGACGTTTCCATAGCAACAGAACAAAATAAAAGCACAAAGCAGGACTTTTCAGATACACTGATGGAAACATAGGCAGTCAGGACAAAGTCAAGAGGAGACAGGTCAGTTCTAGGTCTCCATGCTGTCTGTTGGCATTTCTAGTCTTTCAGTTGGCAGAAACTAGGATTTTTGATAAGCTAACACATACTGAAAGGACTTATCTCTTAGTAATGGGATATTAAGTCAGAGTTAGACCTGTGTGAGGAATGTTTATTTAAAGAATTAAAAATAGATCACAATAAATGGTAATTAGGCTCTGGACCCACATCATTCTAACCTCTCCATGGAACTGAGTTCTAATCAGTCAATCAGAAGGCTAAGTGGAAGGTACAGCTTCTTTTTGGAAACTTCTGGTCACAGGACATGGCTGGGCACATACCCTGCACCAATAGACACTTGCCCAAGATGATAGACCTGTCCCCGCAGCTAGGCTACTGTGCGGGATATGGTCAGCCTGCTTTTGTTCTGGAATTTTGGCACACAACAGGTGGAAAACCTCATTCTGAAGATGTCATTCAACCCATTTGAAGGTTCTTTATTTTATTATATTCGTGTGTGCATCTGTGCGCAACGTGCATGCAGTACTGGCAGAAGCCAGAAGGAGGCATCAGAGTTCTTGAAACTGTCATCTCTGTTCACTGCAAAGTATCCCAGCCACAAGATTGGGGTCTGAGGATTTAAGGGGCAAGCTTGATTTGCAGACAAGCAAGGCTTTTGGATCAAAAGCCTTTCTCATCAGAGCAGTCGGTTTGTCCTCGGAAAATGCTGGGGAGTCACAGGTGAAGCTCACATCTCCCTCTAAGGCAACAACATTTTACGAAACAGTTGAGGTGGGAGATTGGAATTCCATAGAAGGATTTGGGACTCGGGCTTTCAAACCTGGCCCTTCTAGCCTTATCTGGGAATAACAACAGACTCTTTATGAAGTGATAAGATTATTTATCTGTAAACTGGAATCACTGAACACCATTGGTGCCCATCGTGTGTAAACTCTTTGCTGTAAAAACAGAGAAAGGAAGGCCCACAAGATATAACTGCCTTGGGATCCCAGTAACGGTAGAGTGCAGACTCATAAACTCAGTTCATGGATTTTCCATAAGTGGATGGCCTTTAAGATCCATGTGAAGTGTAGGTGGAAATTGTTGAATCAGGGAGTTGCATAGGAAAGACCCTGAAGCAACAGGAGAAAGAATTGAGTCAAAACTGGAGATTGACAGGAGCCTTATCCAGGTATTGACAAAGATGCCATTACAGCTTTCCTTGGAGTGAAAGAGGTCTTAGGGAAGGCTTGCATTTACATCCGACCTCATTCAAAACAAAGCCCATTTTAGGGTCTGGGGCGATGGTTCAGTGGCTAAAAGAACTGTCTGCTTGTTCTAGAGCACCTGAGTTCCATTCCCAAAACCCACATGGTGACTCACAACCTCCCATAACTCCAGGGAACTGATGCCCTCTTCTAGCCTCTTCGAGCACTGCATCCACATACACAAACCAACACTGACATACACATAGTTACAAAATAATATGGATAAATCTTTTCTTTAAAAAGTGCAGCTTTTTCTTCCAGTTTCCTTCTGCAGCTGGGGACCTCAGTCTACGCCACAGACCTCCATAGCCAAATAGAGCCAGGAAAAAGCTAGCATCCTAGGAGTGTGGACAAGCCTGCGAGTGAAGGTAACACGAGCACCACTGCTAAGCAAGACCTGCCTAGAATCCTCAGGACACAGGGACTGAGTAACAGCCTGGGACAGAAGCCTTCCAGTTTACACCTGTGGTCTGTGCCACGCAGCACCATACCCAAATATCACAGGGAAAGAGCTACCCTCCCAAGAGTATGGACAAACCTGTGAGCCGGGGTAAGGCTAGCACCTCTGCTCAGAGGGACCCACCCAAAACCCTCAGGACACAGGAACTGAGTAGTGACCTTCCAGTTTCCTTCTGAGACCAGGGAGCTGATCCTGTGACACAGGGCTCCATACTAAGTGGCAGGAGAGAGCTGGTCTCCCAGGAGTGCCAACACACCTTTGAGCACAGGAAGACCACCACTTCTGTTCACATTCCTCGATCAAGAGGAACCCTCACAGAGCCATCAGGACACAGGAACCAAGGAACAGCTGGGGACAGGATACTTCTGGTTTCTGTCTGCACCCCAGAGCTGAACCTGTACCACAGCTCTCCAAACTGAAATTCCTCTCAGAGAGAGCTAGTCTACAAGGAGTATTGACATAAAGGCTTGCGGGAGGAAAAAGCCACAGTCAGAGAGAGCAAGACCAGCTAACAGAGATAACCAGATGGCAAAAGGCAAGGGCATGAACATAAGGAACAGAAACCAAGGCAACTTGGCACCATCAGAACCCAGTTCTCCCAACACAGTGAGCCCTGGATACCCCAACACACCAGAAAAGCAAGACTCAGATTTTAAAATCACTTTTCATGATGATGATTGAAGACTTTAAGAAGGAAATAAATAACTCCCATAAAGAAATACAAGAGAACACAGTTAAACTGCTAGAAGCCCTTAAAGAGGAAATACAGGAAAACACAATCAAACAGATGAAGGAAATGAACAAAACCATCCAAGATCTAAAAATGGAAATAGAAACAATAAAGAAATCACAAAGGGAGACAACCCTGGATGACCAAGCCTGCTCAGTCAACAGGTTCTCCAGCACAGGAGTGAGGATTGAAAAGAAAGAGACAATTAGACAATACTGCATCATGGCCTTAGTTAATTCTGAGACTGAAGGCAGATTTAATTTTTCCCAATCTGCTTTTATATCATTTTAATTACATGCAAACAATAAGGGCAAACAGTACCATAAACACAAATAGCCAAGTAGTAAGCAAGGCAAATAAGCAAAAGTCTGTGATAATTCCTGTGATGGCTGTTTCTGAAGGCTTGTCAGGATGACTGAAATATCTGAGCTTACTTCCTTGTCCAAGTCCAAAATCAGATTCTCACCTGAAGCCTACTTCTTCTGTTCCACCCTAAAATTAAGATTCCTACCTGAACTTACTTCCCTGTTCTAGCCTGAGATTAGATTCCTGCCTGAGCTTACTCCTTTGTCCTTGACCTAATGTCAGATTCCTGCCTGAAGCCTGTTTCTTTGTCCTTGGCTAAATGTCAGATTCCTGCCAAGCGGCCCCCAAAGCTTTCCACACCTGGAGAGAGAAACCCTAGGAAAGAGATCAAGAGTCATACATGCAAGCATCACCAACAGAACACAAGAGATAGAAGAGAGAATCTCAGGTGCAGAAGATACCATAGAAAACATTGACACAACAGTCAAAGTAAATGCAAAATACAAAAATCTCCTAACCCAAAACATCCAGGAAATCCAGGATACAATGAGAAGACCAAACCTAAGGATAATAGGTATAGAAGAGAGTGAAGATTTCCAACTTAAATGGCCAGTAAATATCTTCAACAAAATTATAGAAGAAAACTTCCCTAACCTAAAGAAAGAGATGAACATAAACATTCAAGAAGCCTAGAGAACTCCAAATAGATTGAACCAGAAAAGAACCCCCCCCCCGTCACATATTAATCAAAACACCAAATGCACAAAACAAGGAAAGAATATTAAAAGCAGTAAGGGAAAAAGGTCAAATAACTTATAAAGACAGACCTATCAGAATTATACCAGACTTCTCACCAGAGACTATGAAAGCTAGAAGATTCTGGACAGATCTCATACAGACACTAAGAGAACACAAGTGCCAGGCCAGGCTGCTATACCCAGCAAAACTCTCAATTACCATAGTTGGTGAAACCAAGATATTTCATGACAAAACCAAATTTACACAATATCTTTCCACAAACCCAGTTTTCCAAAGGATAATAGACGGAAAGCAGCAACAAAACGAGGGAAACTACACCCTAGAAAAAGCAAGAAAGTGATCTTTCATCAAACCCAAAGAAAGATAGCCACACAAGCAAAAAAAAAAAAAAAAAAAAAAAAAAATCCAAAATAACAGGAAGCAACAATCAGTATTCCTTAATATCTCTTAACATCAATGGACTCAATTCCCCAATAAAAAGACATAGACTGACAGACTGGATCCAGAAAGAGGACCCAACATTTTGCTGGAATCAGGAAACACACCTCTGCGATAAAGAAAAACACTACCTCAGAGTAAAGGGCTGGAAAATAATTTTCCAGGCAAATGGTCCCAAGAAACAAGCAGGAGTAGCCCATTCTAATATCGGAAAAAATCAACTTTCAAGCAAAAGTCATCAAAAAAGATAAGGAAGGACACTTCATCTTCATCAAAGGAAAGTTCTACCTAGAAGAACTCTAAATTGTGAACATCTATGCTTCAAATGCAGGGGCACCCACATTCATAAAAGAAACTTTACTAAAGCTCAAAGCACACATTCCACCTCACACAATAATAGTGGGAGACTTCAACAACCCAATCTCATCAATGGACAGACTAAACAGAGCCACAGTGAAACTAACAGAAGTTATGGACCAAATGGATTTAACAGTTATCTATAGAACATTTCATCCTAAATCAAAAGAATATACCTTCTTCTCAGTACCTCATAGAACTTTCTCCAAAATTGACCATGTAATTGGTCACAAAACAAATCTCAACAGATGCAAGAAGATTGAAATAATCCCATGCCTGCAATCAGATCACTAAGGATTAAGGCTGGTCTTCAATGGCAAAAACAAAAACAAAAACCAGAAAGCCCACATACACATGGAAGCTGAACAATGCTCTGCTCAGGTCAAGGAAGAAATAAACAAAGAAATTAAAGACTTCCTAGAATTTAATGAAAATGAAAGTACAACATACGCAAACTTATGGAACACAATGAAAGCAGTGTTAACAGGAAAACTCATAGCTCTGAGTGCCTGCAAAAAGAAACTGAAGAGAGCATACACTAGCAGCTTAACTGTACACCTGAAAGCTCTAGAACAAAAAGAAGCTGTTTGACCCAAGAGGAGTAGAAGGTAAGAAACAAACTCAGGGCTGAAATCAACCAAGTAAAAACGAAAGAAATATACAAAGAATCAATAAATCCAGGAGCTGATTCTTTGAGAAAATCAACAAGATAGATAAACCTGTAGCCAGACTAAACAGAGGGCACAGAGACAGTATCCAAATTAACAAAATCAAAAATGAAAAAGGAGATATAACAACAGAATCTGAGGAAATTTAAAAAATCATCAGATCCTACTACAAAAGCCAATACTCAACAAAACTGCAAAATCTGGATGAAATGGACAATTTTCTAGACAGATATCAAATACCAAAGTTAAGTCAGGATCAGATAAACCATCTAAACAGTCCCATAACCCCTAAAGAAATAGAAGCAGGCATTAAGTCTCCCAACCAAAAAAAAGCCTGAGACCAGATGGGTTTAGTGCAGAATTCTATCGGACCTTCAAAGAAGACCTAATACCAAAACTCTTCAAACTATTCCACAAAATAGAAACAGAAGGAACACTACCCAATTCTCTCTATGAGGCCACAGTTACACTGACACCAAAACCTCAGAAAGATCCAACAAAGAAAGAAAATTTCAGACCAATTTCCCTTATTAATATCGATGCAAAAATATTCAATAAAATTCTTTAAAACTGAATCCAAGAACACATCAAAATGATCATTCATCAAATCAAGTAGGCTTCATCCCAAGGATGCAGGGATGGTTTATTACCTGGAAATCCATCAATGTAATCCACTACATAAACAAACACAAAGAAAAAAACTACATGGTCATTTCATTAGATGCTGAAAAAGCATTTGACAAAATTCAACATACCTTCTTGATAAAAGTCTTGGAAAGATCAGGAATTCAAAGCCCATACCTAAACATAGTAAAAGCAATATACAGGAAACCAGTAGCCAACATCAAACTAAATGGAGAAAAACTTGAAGCATTCCTACTAAAATCAGGGACTAGACAAGGATGTCCACTCTCTCCCTATCTATTCAGTATGGTACTTGAATTTCTAGCTAGAGCAATTAGACAACAAAAGGAGATCAAAGGGATACAAATTGGAAAGGAAGAAATCAAAATATTACTATTTGCAGATGATATGATGGTATATTTAAGTGACCCAAAAAACTCCACCAGAGAACTCCTACAGCTGATAAACAACTTCAGCAAAGTGGCTGGATATAAAATTAACTCAAATAAATCAGTAGCCTTCCTGTACTCGAAAGATAAACAGGCTGAGAAAGAAATTAGGGAAATGAAACCCTTCACAGAAGTAACAAACAATATAAAGTATCTTGGTGTGACTCTAATCAAACAGGTGAAAGATCTATATGACAAGAACTTCAAGTCTCTGAAGAAAGACATTGAAGAAGACCTCAGAAGATGGAAAGATCTCCCATGCTCATGGATTGGCAGGATCAACATAGTAAAAATGGCCATCTTGCTGAAAGAAATCTACAGATTCAATGCAATCCCCATCAAAATTCCAACTCCATTCTTCATAGACATAGAAATAGCAATTCTCAAATTCATTTGGAAAATCAAAAAACACAGGATAGCAAAAACAATAAAAGAATTTCTAGGGGAATCAGTATCCCTGACCTAAAGATGTACTACAGAGCAGTAGTGACAAAAACTGTATGGTATTGGTACAGTGACAGGCAGGTAGATCAATAGAATAGAATTGAAGACCAAGAAATGAACCCACACACCTATGGTCACTTGATCTTTGAGAAAGGAGATAAAACCATCCAGTGGAAAAAAGACAGCATTTTCAACAAATGGTGCTGACTCATCTGGTGGTCACCATGTAGAAGAATGCAAATGGATCCATTCCTATCTCCCTGTACAAAGTTTAAGTCCAAGTGCATCAAGGACCTCCACATAAAACCAGATACACTGAATCTAATAGAAAAGAAAGTGGGGAAAAGTCTTGAACACGTGGGCACAGGAGAAAAGTTCCTGAACAGAACACCAATGGCTTATGCTCTAAGATCAAGATTCGACAAGTGGGACCTCATAAAATCGCAAAGTTTCTGTAAGGCAAAGGACACTGTCAATAGGACAAAACGGCAACCAACAGATTGGGAAAAGATCTTTACCAATCCTACATCTGATAGAGGGCTAATATCCAATATTTATAAAGAACTCAAGAAGTTAGACTCTAGAGAACCAAATAACCCTATCAAAAAATGGGGAACAGAGCTAAACAGAAAATTCTCAACTGAGGAAACTTGAAGGGCTGAGTAGCACATAAAGAAATGTCCAACATCCTTAGTAATCAGGGAAATGCCAATCAAAACAACCCTGAGATTCCACCTCACACCAGTCAGAATGGCCAAGATCAAAAACTCAGGTGACAGCAGATGCTGGCAAGGATGTGGAGAAAGAGGAACACTCCTCCATTGCTGGTGGGATTGCAAGCTGGTACAACCACTCTAGAAATCAGTTTGGCAGACCCTCAGAAAATTCAACCTGAGGACCCAGCTATACCACTCCTGGGTATATACCCAGAAGATGGTCCAACATATACTAAGGATACATGCTCCACTATGTTCATAGCAGCCATATTTATAATAGCCAGAAGCTGGAAACAACCCAGATGTCCCTCAACAGAGGAATGGATCAAGAAAATGTAGTACATTTACACAATGGAATACTACTCAGCTATTAAAAACAATGACTTCATGAAATTTGCAGGCAAATGGATAGAACTTGAAAATATCATCCTGAATGAGGTAACTCAGTCACAAAATAACAAACCCAGTATGTACTCACTGATAAGTGAATATTAGCCCAAAAGTTGGGAATACCCATGATTCAATTCACAGCTACTGTTGGAATGAGCATGGGGTCCCAGATGGAGGAGTTGGGGAAGGGACTGAAGAAGCTGAGGGAGTTTGCAGCCCCATGGGGAGGGAGCAACAGTGTCAACTGGTCAGGCCCCCTGGTGCTCCCAGAGACTGGGCCACCAATCAAAGAATGCATATGGTGGGACCCATGGTGCTGGCCACCTATGTGGCAGAGAGGGCCTTGTTGGCCATCAGTGGGAGGAGAGACCCTTGGGTCTGAGAGTGTTAAATGCTCCAGTATAGGGGAATGTCAGTGAGGGAAGACTGGAGTGGGTAGGTGGGTGGGGGAATACCCTCATAGAGGCAAGGAGAGGGAGGACAGAAAAGGGCATTTCCATAGGGGAGACCTGGAAAGGGGAAAACATTTGAAATGTAAATAAAGTATCAAAAAAAAATTTTAAATCTAAAAAAAAAAAAGTGTAGCTTTTACTACTGATAAAGCAATTGTACTACATTTGGATGGCAGACCACCATCCTTTGCCCGTTTACACATAGTAACTTGTCAAAAAAATGTTTTCTTTCCTCTAATTGTTCAACCAAATCTGAACTGGGGCTCTAAATAGCTCCTGCTTGTCCAGTCCACCCTTAAGAATTACACCCAACCCAAAAGTAACAAGTAAGCTTTGGCTACACATTCAGAGCCCATGACCTAAAAACAGCCAGGAGGATATGCATTGAAAGATGTGACAATTAATGAAAGAGGAGACTCCTTTTTGAAATAAATGACCTAACACAAAATGCATTAATTCCTGAAGCACAGCCCTGAGGACTTTCAGAAAGACGTGGAGCTAAAGTGTGATTTTCATCTTGCTGTAATAACTCAACCCAGGCAAAAAAACAAACAAACAAACAAACAAAAAACAAATGGGATAACCCATCCTTGGCCATAGGTAGGCATGTGGCTCCATTCTGGCCAATGAGAGAAAAAGAACTTCGAGGACCCTGGGAAAAGCTGCCTTGTGTGCAGACATGGTTGGGTTTAGAGGGACGCTGGGAGAATCTGCAGTAATTCCCTCCTTGGTAGGAAAGCCCTGAAGAGTAGCAATTAACAAAAGGATAGAAAATCTAGGCAAGTCCTCTACTGAGGCTTCTCTCAGATGGCTCTAGGTTGCATCACACTGACAGTTAAAACTAATCAGGACACCTTGTTTAATCACAAGGATGAAAATGTGACAATTGCATATTCATTAAAAGAAAGAAAGAAAGAAAGAAAGAAAGAAAGAAAGAAAGAAAGAAAGAAAGAAAGAAAGAAAGAAAGAAAGAAAGAAAGAAAGAAAGAAAGAAAGAAAGAAAGAAGTCCTGTCTGGAGCCAAGCATTGGAAAGATGAAGAAAAAAAAATCCCCCCTCCCACCCTGTGACTTCCTTATTGATTGGCATGAGGTTTGGGGTAAGAGAACCAGAATATACAAATTGATTCAAATGTATCTGCTTCCCCTTGATTGACAGGTCTCCCTTCCATATCACACCTGGCCACCATCACCACACTGTTGGCAGAACACAAGTCCTTGTGCTGGTTAATCATAAAGAAAATGCTTTCTGATTCTTTTAATTGACTTTTCACTTGACCTCGGATTCAGGGTTGGTTTCTCATGACACCTTCCTTCCGTGTCTTAGGAGACGTCCATTAGTTATTCACCAGCTATTGGAAACTTTAGAGATGCTGGCATTGAAGAGTCATGATGCTCAGCATTGCCTGCTGATGAAGGAGTATTGATTTAACTCCAAGAATAGATGGGGAAAAATTAAATGCTGAGTTGAGTGAGTGCCCCAGAATATCCATCCTTCCCTTCAGCAAGCAAGGCATGTGGGAGACCTTGCAATGGACACTTGAGGGACATTTGCACCTTCCCCTTGTCCCATCTGCCTTCTCTGCTCCTGCCCAGCCCTCCCCAGGCTGCCTGAGGTTCCACAGTCTAGAAAATATAATACCTGATTTAAAGGCACACACTTGAGAAGAGGCAGCCTCCTGCCTCCAGCAGCTGGAGAAGCAGCCAGGGACAAGTACTGGCTCACAATAGGGGACACAAAAGGACAGGGATAAAACTGATGGTAATTTCTTTTTTCTTTTTTTTTCTTTTTTTTTTTTTTTTTTTTGGTTTTTTGAGACAGGGTTTCTCTGTGTAGCCCTGGCTGTTCTGAAACTCACTCTGTAGACCAGGCTGGCCTCGAACTCAGAAATCTGCCTGCCTCTGCCTCCCAAGTGCTGAAAGATTAATTATTTATATGGTGTTCGGCCTGCATATATGCAGGCAAGCCAGAAGAGGGCACCAGATCTTATTATACATGGTCATGAGCAACTATGTGGTTGTTGGGAATTGAACTCAGGACCTCTGGAAGAACAGCCAGTGCTCTTAACCTCACAGCCATCTCTCCAGCGGTAATTTCTAATAGAATCTGAATCCTGTGTGATTTTCACAGTGAGCTTTGGGAGTCAGGGTGGGGACATAATTGAGTTTGATTTCACATCTGTTTTTCTGGGATTGGAGAAGTTTAGGCCATGCATAAGGACAAAGCCAGAGACTCTTGAGAAGTAGGTATGGAAAGAAGGAGGAAGGGAGGAGGGAGGAGAAGAGAGGGAATGCCACTGGGCCTAAGATGCTGAAAGCATAATGTTTGACCATATATATGTATATACCTTGTGGTTATATAAGAACCAACCCTGATTGCACAGGTCAATTCCATCCAAAAACATCATGGCCCAGGAGCTGCACCTTATTATCTCTTGGGGAACAGTGCGACCACTGAGACCTGATACCAGAATTCATATGTTTCTGGGATTTCCTTTTCCAGATCTCAGCTCCCAGCCAGGGACCCCTCCCTCCACGCAGGTCCTTCTCATAGCACCATGTGGTCTCTCGGAGCTCTAGACATGTGGCTTTGTAAACGATTCAGCATCGTTATACAGAAAACATACTGCTGTTCCATGGAGACTCCACAAAATGCAACTGTTACAGCCCAGAGCTGCCATTCACAAGGATGGGCACAGCTCCATCTGATCATTCAATCCAGGAGTCTCTGACAGTGCAGGGTGGCCTCTGGTACATTTTCCTGTCTACTACACATCCTTCCATTCTCATTGGGAGTGACTCTTTGTCCTTGCACATTTTCTTGAATTATTAAGCATCAAGAACATTACCCTCTCTCCTTGCCTCACTCATGAAGTAGGGTCGGACCTGGACATCAACCCTGTAGACTGCACATGGCATCTCTGCCTCAGAACTTAGACAGAATTCATATGTGAACTCAGAAAGTAACTTCCTGCCAATCAGGGTCACTGGAAGATCTCAGATTCAACCTTATGAAGTGGACATATCTGGTGTTGGTTGGACTGTGCTGACACTGGGCTTCGCTGATGATGCTCTGGCATTGGTTCACCTTGCTTTCTTCACTGAACTTCTGGAGGTGTTCCAGCTACTTCTTTCTGTTTCATTGGACTCGTGCTGATAGGCAGAACCTCACCTTTCTTCTGGATCTAGCTACTGCTGCTGATTTGAGTGAACTGAACTGCTGAAAACAAATATCGGAATCGCCTCCAAAGAATATTCCTAAACAGGTCCACCACTCCCTTCTCCATTAGCCATCTTCCTCCCCTACCTTTGGTCTGTGGGCTATAATGGAGGTGGAAGCTTTTAAGAACCTTTATTAAAGTAGGGTTTGAAAAAATGTAAGCCGACAACCTTCCTTCCTTCCTTTATTCATTTTGTAAGAAAGGTCTCACTATTTAGTCCTGGCTGGTCTTGAACTCACTATGTAGAGCAGTCTAGCCTTGAACTCATAGAGATCCACCTGCCTCTACCTGGAATTAAAGGCATACGCATCTGCTTCCAGGCTCAGTTTCAACTTTCTCAATGAAGACACTTGTATTACTCTACTGAGGCAGGCATAGAAAAACCCCACAGACAGAGGTTTGAACAGCAGAGAACAATTTTCTATGCTTTGCAGACTCCCATTATCAGCAAGGTTGATTCTCTCAAGGCTGCTGTTCTCTAGGCCCCCTCCCTTCAGTCATGACTAGGGTCACTTTTGCTTCTTATAAACACAAAAGTCACTAGAGCTGTAAATGCTGTAAGGTAGCTGTAAGTGCCCCTTTAAGAAGCTCTTTCCAGACAGGGTCATAGTCCATGAAGGGGGGAGGGGAGGGTCACAAATCCTCTGAGAAATCACCTGTGTCAGTTTGTGGCATAAGCACAAGGTTTGTGGCTGTTTGTTTAAAAATAAACAAACAAACAAATAAATAAATAAATAAATAAATAAATAAATAAAGTCATAGGAATTAAGCTATGAAGCACCCCAACTTTCCACACAAAGAAGTAACTGTAGACCCCGCTCAGTGACTCTGTAGTATTGTCCCCTTTCTGTGGGCCCCCAGAGCCCATACCAGGATGAGGAGGTGGGAGGGAACATATCTGACTTGTACCTGCCACCATCTCCTTCAAGTGCCTCTGCCCGCCTCCTCCCCACACACAGTCATTCCAGGCTCTACAGAATCTCCTCAAATGCAAACTCTCTTCCAGAACTACTTAAATATTCACTGACTGCATTCACTCCACTTGGGGGCAATCTTGAAGCCATGAAACTAGAATCCTTATAAGCACCAAGAGGCAGAGTTTCCAGTGCTAAGTTTGACTTCTTGAGCCAAAGAGGATAAACAGTTCCATTTTGAATAAGGAAGCCTTGATTATCAACAGAGTACCTGGGATTCCTGGAATGTTTGAGGGACACACCTGGAATGAGTTGGGATGAGTTTTACAACACAGCTGGTGGAGGAGTGTGCAGGATGGAGTCCTCAGACACACAATGCTTAACACAGTCAAGACACACATAGAAAAGTATCGGTTAAATGATGACATTACTGGGGTTACTAACAGAAAAGCTACATGTCAAAAGCTCACCTTGGCCTGGAGGATGGCTCAGGAAAGTGCATCCCAGGCTCTGTGCACAACTTACAGGCAATCCACTACTGTTTGCATAAACCTGTGGAGAAGGGAGGCTTATAGTCTCTGGAACTTTCTGTGAGTCCTTTTGTTTTCTTCCTGGGCCTTAAAGGAATTTTCAGTTCTAAGGAAATAGTTAAACAGCAGGAAACTCAAAGAAAGCTCAGATCCAGACCTGAGAAAGGAATAAGAGATGGGTGGTGATATGTTCAGGGCAGAGATGCATGCTGAGTAGCAACTGGCTCCTTAGGAACAGAGTCTTAATCCCTCTCACTGGTGAAGGCAAGGTGGAGTCCCTTGGTGGGTTTAAGTTGCTTCCAGCCACAGTGGTCACACTTTGTCTTTCCAAAATCATTACCTCAGAATAGGCCAAAAGAACATTTAGAGAAGTGTAATCTGGTCTCACACAGTCATATTTTTAGGGTCCTATGTCCTAACCTGAGCCCAGTATAAACAAAGGCATATGTGAGTTCATACATGATTACCTAATATAGATTTCACTGTGGCATTTTCATTCATGCATGCAACATATATTGATCATATTCCCCCAGACACACTATCCTCTTGTTCCTGAAACTCCCCTCCTTTTATCAACTACTCCTCTCCCACTTTCAAGGTTTGTGTGTGTGTTTGTGTGTGTATGTGGGTCTTTATGATGTGTATATGTGTGTGTATGTTTGTGTATGTGTGTGTGAGTTTATGTGTTTATGATGTGTATGATATGTGTATGTTTGTGTATGTATGTATTATGTTTGTGTGTGTGTGTGTGTGTGTATGTGGGTCGTTATGATCTGTATATGTGTGTGTATGTTTGTGTATGTGTTTAAGTAAGAGTTTACGTGTGTTTATGATGTGTATGATATGTGTATGTTTGTGTATGTATGTATATATGCTTGTGTGTGTGAGTGTATATGTTATGATGTGTATGTGTGTATGTTTCTGTATGTATGTATATGTGCATGATGTGTTTGTGTGTATGTATGTATGCATATATATATGTGAGTGTATGTGTGTTTATGATGTGTGTATCTGTATATGTTTATGTACGTATATGATGTATTTGTGTGTATGTGTGTGTGAGTATATGTATGTTCATGATGTGTATGTGTGTGTATGATGTTTGTGTGTGTGAATGTGTTTATGATATGTATATGTGTATGTATGATATGTGTATATTTGTGTATGTATGTGTATGGTGTGTTTGTATGTGTGTTTATAATGTATACATGTGTGTATGTGTATGTTTGTGTATGTGTGTCTATGATGTGTGTGAGTGTGTGTATTTCTGATGTAAATATGTGTGTATGATGTGTTTGCTTGTGTATGTACGTGTATGATGTGTTTGTGTGTTTATATATGTGTGTAAGTGTGTATATGTGTTTATGATGTGTATATGTGTGTATGTATGTGTGTATGATGTGCTTGTGTGTGTGTGTGTGTGTATGTGTGTGTGTAAGGTGACCTAATGAGTTTCATTAAAGCTACTTACAGGAGAATGAGGGACTTATAGGAGCATGGGTGTGGGGCAGTGTTCTGTGACCAGCAGTCTGGCACCCAGTCAAGCACAGGCTTAAAGTCTTGGCGACCTTGTGGGGAAATGTTTTTGCCAAAGCTCCCAGGAGGCTTTGGCTACGTAAGACCTGTTGTCAGACCCCTGACCCACCCCTCCTCAGGTAGAGGCATGGCCACACAGCCCCAAGTCATCCCCCCAGGTTAATGGGACACCTAGAGCCTTAGCCATGCCCCTTCCCAGTTATTATATCTGCCTTGCCCCTCCCAGAGATCTCAGCTTCCGATCTCATCCATACCACACAACACAATGCCAATAGTTCCTAAGGGGTAGGGTGGTCAGTAGAAGGACCCCTGGAGAGTGATAATGAGCTTCTTGGAGGTTCTTTATCCGCCAACCATTTGAGTCAGCTTGTTCAGCTATGGGGAGATAAACTCACCCAGAGGGCACAGATTTAAGGCCTGAGTTCCGGTGTGTCTGTGTTTCCAGTATGAAGGGGGAGGTAAGGAGGACAGACCAGCTCAGACCTGTCCAAACTTGTTTCTTTCTAAGTTCCCAGGGAAAGGCATCCTCTTCCCTCTCCATAAACAGAACACAAGAATTACACAGCCCTGATCCAGAACCCCACTCCCATCCATTCTGGCCATCCGCAGTGAGCCCCTCTCCTGCTTACAGAGATGGGAGCAAACGGAGTGGCTGCGGATCGGACCTTCTCTCTTCCGTGGCTGGATGAAAGGATCATTCTCTGTCTACTTCGGAGCTCCGCCCAGCCCTTCCTCGTTCCTTTCTGGTCTTTTCTCATTCTTGGGATTCCCAAGCCAATCCTGCAACAGACAGCGGGGAGTTTCTGTCCACAACCTCAGCATATTACATCTGCTTTGAAAATTGGCTGGAATCAGAAAGACCCTCAGGGATGCTATTGTAAGTGCAGACAGAAAAGGATATTCCCATAAAATTTACCTTAATCATTGAGGTCTCACCTCCCGTGGCGTAACAGACGTCCTTATAGAGGTGGGGGCTTGGTACTGTGATTTGGAGCTGAGAGATGGAGAATGAAAATAACAGGAACCAAGAAGGCTCCCCAAGGCGATGAAACAAGAAACAAGGAAGATTCTGTCTATATTCACACCACAGACACCATTCAGGCTGTTGTGCCACCATCACCACCACTGTGTAGAGAAACAGTCATGGACTGACACCTTCCCTGGGGTCATTCACTCAGGAATCAAAGTCCCTCACAGCAGCCCAGAGGTGCAGACAATGCGTTGTCCATCAATAGGTGGAAAACGACAGTGCACTCAAACCTTTGAGTGCAATATCATTCAACCATTAAAAAAAAGAATGCTCTGGGGACTGCTAAAACATGGAAAAGAGTCTAGAAACAAGTCCAGGCATGGTAGCACACACCTTTGATCCCAGTGCTTGGGAGGCAGAGGCAGGCAGATTTCTGAGTTCAAGGCCAGCCTGGTCTACAAAGCAAGTTACAGGACAGTCAAGCTATACAGAGAAAGTGGGAGGGGGGGCTAAAACATGTAAATTAGGTTAGTCACATCAATAATGTGGTGTCTGGTGCTTTGTGTGTGCTAGCTGGATGTGTTCACATGCATCTGCACATATACAGAGCATGAACACCAACCCTGGGCACCATGCACCTTTATTTTTTATGAAACAGGGTCTCACTGTCCTGGAGCTCACTAAGAAGACCAGGATGAGTGGTCAGCAGACCCCTGGGATCCATCCACCTGTCTCAGCCTCTCCAAGGCTGGGATTCTAGGCCCGCATTCACATCCTGGCCTTTTGTCTTAGTATGACTTTGGGGATTGGGCTCAGGTCATCCAGCTTACAAGGCAAACACTTCCCTGAGCTACTTTTCAAGCCCTAGTTTGAGTCCCCCCACACTCCCACATTCTCTCCACCCCCACCCTCACCCCTCATATGCCTGCCCCATGGAAGAGCCTGAGAGGTAGTGAATTAACCACTGCCAGGCTCTGGAGAGCTGAGAAGAAAGGAACACCTGGCTGGCTGGGGGACATCTTCTGAGGAATGTAAGAGTGTTCTGAGCCAGGATCCTGGTGATTGGTTACACACAATACTGACAATGAACTCAGGCACTCTTAAAGAGTTTGCAAGTTACATCTCAATTAAAAAAAATATTCAAAGTCTCAGGGCCAGGAGCTTTGGGCCAACCAAGATCAAGTGCTCACCTGAGGCTAGAGAGGGGACCTAATGTTTCCCCTTAAGGTACATTCAGTGAGTTACAAAGTTTGCTTCTCTGCCATTGAAGACCACAGGCAGTCAGGGGAGACTGGCCCATGAGGAGAAGGAGGATCCATGAGGGAGGAGTCTGGTAGGATCTTCCCACTTGTCCCTACAGACAATGGAATCACTGATTGTTTGTGGACAGAGGGTGGGGCTCTGGAGGCTCAGAGAGAAGTCAGTAATGGTTTCTATTAAATTTGATTTTCAACCAGTCGGCATGCAATATCAAAAATAAATAGATTTAAATCCACACTTCTCTTCTGCCTTGAGCCATGGGAAGTACTCTGCTCTCCAAGGGCTGGTGTTCATGTCAGATAGACCACTTTTAATTGTATCATGGAATCAACCACTTACCAAGCTTAATTATAGCTAGAAGTTCTATTTATCAAAGAGTATAATACAGTCACGGGCTGGTATCTCTGTCTAATGATGATACCTAGGATTAGGATGCACTCTGGAAGTCACTTTTTGGTGCTATGGAGTTATTTTGCCTTACTCTGCCAACAAACAGCCTCCTCTGCCACATATTTCTATCACCACCTGGATGTGTGTCCTCTGACCCCAAGGGAATTAAGCCAATTTACTACAGGCTCCCCCATCTGAAATCACAATGACCCTTTCCTATGTCAGGATATTTCTGTTAGGTCACAGAAGCCCCAGTGTGGCTGATAATCCCAACATGGCTGTATGCACTCTTAAGCAGAGGAATTGAAGCCCCTGTCTCTTTGGCCATTCTCCTAAGCACTGCTATTCTTCCCCTGGAAAGAAGGGAAGACCCCATTCTTCAGCATTTTGGCCTCAACTGCTGGCTCACCCACCCACACTAGCTACCTCCACCCACCTATACTAGACTTGGCTCCCCCCTCCCTTCGCTCTGCACATCTGAATTCAAAAGGCCAATACACTCAGCAAATTGCAGCATTTTGCTATTTGCGTTTGCCAGCAAGACACTTAACGAGGTCAGACAGGTAATGTAATTTCCTGGGCCATTTGAACAAAAGGGTCCTTGATCAGATTTCTTTTTCATGAAGTACCTCAGTATATTGACCCAATGGGGACTTCCCTTTTCATGGAAGCAAGAACTTTTCCACTTCGGTTTAGTTTGTGTAATGGAGTGGAGAGCTTTTGTCTTGAGACAGGGCTCACCACTGGGTACCTTCCATGCTTGCTTTGCCTCTTCTCTGTAGGGTTGGAAAGAACAGAATCACAGCTTGGCAGGATTTAACCTTCTCTGTAACTCATAGGGAAAGAAAGCTGTGTGTATAATGTAACCCAAAACAAGCTCACTTGAAGGAATCCTGGGATGGAGCCTGTTCTCTCACTCAGAACGTTGTCCTTTAAGCGTTATTAGTAATTGTTGTAAATAGACTTAGCTGATAAGCACAGGAGCTGGGCTCACACCTCTGATTACTTAGCCATGTACACAAAGCCTACCTTTAATCACGGGGAGATACAAGACCGCAAGACACTAGAACCAATAGCTAAGGGCAACTTAAAGGATGCTCTGTTCACTAGGTTACCGGGCTAATAACAGAGCAGTGGTGGTGTCTGTCTGGCAGATGGGTGACCTCATGGGACCCAGATCAGATAAGAAATTGGAAACTGAACCCTTAGCCCCACAGAACTGAGCAAGCTGGCTGGTGCCTGCATTTCTGATGACTGGTTTGTGGCACAGGCTGACCCTGTGGAGTTGGCAATTAGGGGCCGCTTGGACAGACATCCAGGGCTCTGCTGGGTCATCTCTCTTTCACAATGATGTCTAGATGTGGAGAAACAGTGAAGATGGAGTAGAATTTGAGACCTGTCTGTTATATCAAACTTTCTCCCAAGAGTACCTCAGGAAAGGACACACACATACATACACATACACATACACACACACACACACACACACACACACACACACACACACACACACACACACACACATACACAGCATCTATATAGCTGCATAACAGACCAAAGCTTGCTGTGCCAATTCAACTGTGTGCTTTGAGGCAAGAGGCTGTCTTTTTTTATTTTTATTTATTTATTTATTTATTTATTTATTTATTTATTTATTTATTTATTTTTTGAGACAGAAGTGGCTGTTTCTTAACCTCAGTTTTATCATCTGTGCAATGGGGCAGGACAGTGCACCTGCAGGTGGGTAATGTCTACTGTTTTCTTAAAGGGTGCAAACAACAGGATCACTCTCTTTTCTTCTCCCCTCAGCTCTGTCTAAATTCCTGCCATAAGAAGTAGTCTCAGGGAAGCCTGACACTCTAATCCTTGATCTACCAATAAACAGAACTCCAGGATTTCAGGGTAATGGCAAGTGGGCAATGCGATTCCCACCAAGTCCAATGCCCTGAGTTTAATACTGGGATGCACGATGTGAAGAAAGATGACACAGTCTTGCAAGTTGTCTTCTGACCTCCCAGGTGCACTGTGTGACACATACTTACCTACAATAAATAACAAAAGCATTATTATTTTTTAAAGAAAAGAAACATTTTGACTGAACCACAGGAAACTAAACATGAAGGAATCACAGCCTGAACTACCTCACCATGCTTCTCAGTGGGGTTTTTATGAGATTGGATGTTTTGTTTTGTTTTCTAAGTTTTGTTGACTTTCTGTTTGGAGAAATTATTTTTGTTTTCGTTTTTTTTTTTTTTTTAAATAATTTTCCCCTCTTCTTCTGCTTTCTCCCCTTCTTTCTGTTTTCTGTAAATGTCCTACCACCTTCTCAAAGCGAGCTCTATTTTATGGACTTTGGGTCTTCCCTTTCTGCTATAAATATTAAAAATTTCAAGTTCCTTTCTTGACAGGGTTTATTCCATGACACCTTGTACAAATGTGATTATATAGATCCATCATCATACACTTTAAAATCATGTCTAAGTTCCCCTGTGACTGTTGATTCGTGAGTTAGGTAGAAGTTGACTAATTTCCAAATGTCCTGGCTTTTGCAAGATATTATTACGAGTTCCTTTTGGGGAGGGTGGGCAGGTAGCACATCCTAAACCATGGGGGTAGGCTTTTAAATCACTGTTTGAGTGCTCATGGAATAGTCTGTAGTAAGACATTATGGTGTTGGGCTAGAGAGATGGCTCAGCAGTTACGAGCACAGGCTGCTTTTCCCAAGGTCCTGAGTTCAATTCCCAGCAGCCACATGATGGCTTGCAACCATCTATAGTGGGATCCAATGCCCTCTTCTGGTGTGTCTGAAGACAGTGGCTGCATAATCATATGTAAAAAATAAATAAATAAATCTTTTTTTTTTAAAGATGCTTCCTATTGTTAAAAAAAAAAAAAAAAAAAAAAGGAGGTTGCCCCGTGTGCTTACAAACAACTTGTGTTTCTTGGCTCTTCTAGTGTGGCATTTTCTGACTATTAAATGGATGAAAGTATTTGATAATATCATGCAGGTCATTGTGCCTGCTCACACAGTAGGTGGACAGATGTTGTTAAGATATAAGTGGTATGTTACTGATGTATAGATAGATGATATGTGAAGTATAGATGATGGAAATCGATGATTTATAGATGATAGATAGACATACAACACATAGTCTTCCTATTACTGGGTGGTGGGGGTTTGACTTCTGCAGCAGTAATTCTTGCAATGTTCCCATCTTAATTTTGTTCCATTTTTGTTTGATGTGGTTTGAGACCTTGTTACTGAGTTCATATACATTTATGATATCACATAACCCTCTCCAAGTGATGTCTTTAACATTATACAATATAAGATATTTCTTTTTAAAATTTTAACGTTATATGACTGAGTGTCTGTGCACTAGATACATGTGCACTTGCAAAGGCCAGAAGAGAAGGTCGGATCCTCTGGAAGTAGAGTTACAAATATCTGTGAGTCACCATGTAAGTGCTGGGAATTGAACCTGGCTCCTCTGTAAGAGCAACAAGTGCTTTTAACTGTTGAGCCATCTATCTAGCCCCTTGACAGGTCTTTGTGCCTGGTTATATTTCCTTTGTTTAGTCTATTTTATCTGATATTAAAATAGTTATTCCAGAGAGTCAATATTTTTTATATTCATCACAACTGTATTCATTTTTTTCAAATTGTTTTAGTACAATTCATTTGAGTTATGAAAAGATCTTGTGGGTTTTGGATATCATCATCCCAGCTCTCATGTCCTTAGCTACAGGTCCTGGGATCTTTCCCATGCACATTGGACCATGAGTCATTCAAGAACCTGTAAAAAGTCTATCCAGGAATTCATTTGTCTTCCTGCTGTTTCTTTGTTTAAATTCTTCCTTATGTTTTGGGGACTTTAATTGATGCCAAACTCTGTACCTGGTTCTTTAAGCCTTAAAGAGTTGGCTTCTGCTATTCTCCCTTTCTGGGACCCGCAGTGGCTGGTTGCTAGGAGAAAGGTACTGATGATGAGAGGCCAGATCTCTGTGCCTCTTCCTTCTTCCATGTGTCAGCTCCCTTCTACAGGGGGGTCTGCTTTATATTTTGTGCAGTGTTCATTGCTGTTTCCTGGTTAGGTCCAGGAAGGTGCTGGCTTGTGCTCATCAGAATCTTCAAGTTCCCTGGTCACCTCTCTTTGTCCGTTCTTCCCCTGTGGCTACACAGTTCAGTCCTTTCCCAAGCTGGGCTCATTCTGGGACTCTCACAAGCACTTCCAGGAAGCTGGTCGGTGGGCTTTGCTCATCCTCCAATGTCCCCTTCTGGTTCTTTGTTCTCCATTTCTCCCTCAGCATTTAGAGTCTCAAACTATATGCATATTGTGTTTGCTTCTGACAGAACCTGGTTCAGAAGTGGCTTACACTATGGTGCAATAACAGGTAAGCCTGGAATTCTGCTGGCTTCTCACACTAGACGTCTGTTTCTCCATGTTTTATGTTCCTCAGGGGTTAGCAGGGAACTGTGTTCTTTGGGGTTCCTCAGGTATCTGATGCTGGAATAGCTAGGGTGTTGAGCAGCCCTGTCCAAACACTGGGCTCACTGAGTAGTAAGTACTCTGAGCTGACTTCATCAAAAACAGCCCAGTTTTGTGCTTCTGAGATGGTGTCACATGATCGGTTTGCTCAGTGTGGTTGCTTATTAAAAAGCAGTAAAGAGTTAGCTTTGATGAAACTTTCAGAAAATTGTGGTTCAGATAATGAAAAGGTAACTAAATAGGTAAGGAGTTGGATAAATTATTACTCACAGAAGGACCTGTTCCCCGACTATCTCATGCCACCTGGAGGCTTTTAAGAAATGCAGGGAAGTGGCCAGTAAACCTCCAGATCCACAGAGTCAGAATCAACATCTTAACAAGGTCACAGGGGAATGTGAACAGCAATTGCTGAGAGCATTTTAGTCAGTGAAGGATTCCTCTATCCAGAGTGCTTGGGTTAGAATCCCAGCTCTGACACTTTTCAGCTTCAAAACACTGGAAAAAAATCCCTCAATTCTCCATTCGTAATCTGAATAGTCTGTAAATGGGCTTAATAACCACAGTCACACCACAGGTTGTTGTGGAGAATAAGTTAATCGTGTCAAAATACAGACAGATGTCTGTCTCTCCTTGTTTTATGTTCCTCAGTGGTTAGCAGGGAACTGTGCTCTTTGGGGTTCCTCGAGTACCTGGTGCTGGTACAAAATACAAAATGTGAGAGATGGTGACACTGGTAAGGATGATGGTGGTGATGGTGATATAGAAAATGTCCTTAAAGAAATGCATTATAGTTCATTTGTAAGCTAATCTCGAGTGTCCTGATCTGTTTCCTATAGAAAATGAGCATCAGTAGCTCTTGAATCAAGGGGCAAGCAGAGAATCCACTGTAAGTTTTATGGAATAAGGCAAGAGAAAATGATGTATCCACCAGGCATCATGTGGGACACAGGGTGAGGGGCAGACAGAGGAACCTGGTGTGCTCACAGGTGGGAGTCATGTGCTTCCCACACCTCACTGGAGAAGCCAGGTCAACATTCCCATCAAAGGATGGTCAGCTATCTAGAGACCGAGGCGGGGTGTCTGTCAGCAACACTGTCATAGAATAATCATTCTTTAATGTTACAGAAAGAACTCTCTAAGTAGTGAAAAGAATTGTAGAAAGACCTTCCTTCCATCTCAAATAAGTCCTCTAACAAAAGTCATCTGGTTCACCCCGGGTGCTTGCAGAATTATCATCACCGTCATCATCGCTCACTAATGAGCTAAAGACAAAACATTTCCTTCTCAGTTTCCTCATCGGTAAGTCGGACACTTAATCTATAGATCAAGGTTGATTCTTTATAAGATAAGTGGCCTTCTCTTCACACACACTTCTTGTAGGCCTGAGAATACAGAGCTGAGCAGGTTGGAGTAGCATGGGATAGAAAAATCATCCAGTAAACCAGGAAATGAGGCAGGGTGCACAGTTAAGTGCCCAGAGGGTGGTCCCTAAATAGTTGTATCCTTACTGTGTGGTCCAAGGTAGGGCTCCTTCTCTCACTCAGGGAGGAAGGCAGGAAGGGAGAGGGGAGGGAGAAGGTCCTAGTTTTATGTTCCAGCCTCAGCACCCTCCTCTTCAGCCTAGAGTTAGCTTCATGGAGACAAGTTGTCAGACCACACTAAGTGGTGCTATAACTCACAGCAGGGGACATCAAATGCAGTGTTTAGAGAGTTGATCTTACATGCTTTTATTTGTGAGAGTTGAAGTGCATCCATGTGATGTATGTGTAGAGGTCAGAGGACACCTGGCCTGTGGGAGTCAGGTCTCTTCTGCTGTGCTGTCCTAAGGATTGAACTCAGTCCTCAGGCTAGCCTTTACTAGCTAAACCAACTCTCTGGATAAAAAGTTGATTTTCACAGCACCGATTCTCTAAGACTTCAGTTTCTTAATCAGTGGCCTGCACTGATAGAATCCTCCTGACTCCATACGGGGAAACCTTGGATACCTAGCAGGTCCCAGGGTTCACAATCACACAGATTTACTGATTGCTTCATTCTTCCATTCTACATCCCACCCTGGTCCAGTCCTCCCCAGATATCCAGTGGAACTCATCACATCCCTGACATCTTCTGCTGCCGCAGGAACCATGCTCTACCCAGATCCGGCCTTCTCACTGTGGATTTCCTAAAAGTCCTCTGCTCACTTCCATTCATCATCTTGAAATCTGTCTCTTCCCCTACAATTGCTCTTTCCCTTAAGTCTGTACTGAAAGTCAACAACTCCTAACAGACTGCCTTAGTCATCCTCCCTGGAGCTCCTTTCTACCACAGGAGAAAAGATACAAGTTTAGGACCTGTCATTGCTGTGACAAACACTTGACCAAAGGACCTTAAGAGAGAAAGAGAAAAATAAAAGGGTTATCCTGGCTCACAGTTTTAAGGATACACAGTCCATCATGGCAGGAGAAGGCATGGCAACAGGATCCTGAGTCAGATGGTTACATTGTATCCACAGTCAGGAAGCAGAGAGAGAGAGAGATGGATGCTGGTGCTCAGATCACTTTTTCCTTTTTATTCAGTCTGAGACCCTACCCCCACAGGATAGCACTGCCCACATTCAAGGTGCGTCTTCCCTCCACAGGTAAAACAATTTAGAAACCCTCTCATAGACATACCCAGAGGCTTGTTTCCATATGAGTCTAAATTCCAACCAGCTGTCAATCAAGGGCCTTGTCAATCAGGGGACCTTGGTTTATTCTACTCTGAGAACCCTCTAAGAAACCGGCTGGTGACTGGAAACAGTGTTTGCTGAGTGGCTGAATGACATGTGTTATTCTGAGGGTCATTGGGATGTGTTGTGAACACTAGGCAACACCAGCATATTGAGCTAAACATGTCTTTTATTTTTCTTCCTTGTTTTCTGTGTCAACCAGTAAGTGCACCAGAGTTAAGACACTGTTTTAGAAGCTGACCATGGCTGCTTTTACGAGGTCAACCTATAGTCATTCTTGTCTTACCCTCCGTAACACTGGCTCATTTAATGTATAATACATAGACACATACCCTGCCTGGAAGCAAACAGCACAAGACACTCTAAGCAGCACAACAAGCTCCATCGTCCATCTATTTAAGACTTCAGCATGAACAAAACAAATCTAAAAAGTGGCCTCTTCCACTTACAAGCTCTGGGCACATGTGGAGGCCTCTTGCCAATAACTCTGCCCTCCTATAAATCCTATTAATTGTCTACATGGGCCCGCAGCCTATCGGGAGTTTCACAATACCCTTGGAGGAGACTAGTGGTCTCTGGTGTCACATATGAGATTCAGGCAAGCATCTGGAAGTAATTTCAGTTAATGAATTAATGATTTTGAAGTTCAATAATACAGGGCTTAAGAAAAATAAATAAGTACAGGAAACTTTGTTAGCTGGGGGTAACCTGCGGGTTTCCCTAGCCAAGATAAAGGGACCGAAGATGCTCTTTCCCATGTGTTTGTTGGATTTAGGTCACGTGGCAGATTAAAGGAGGTTTTAAAGTGGAGCTTGCAGAAGGAAAACTCTCTTTGCTTAGGTCTCCTTCTGTTTGTTCTGGAGGATCAGGAAAGGAGATGTATCTGAGGTTCAAGAGACTGGAGGACATGAGAGTAGGTGCTCATATGGTGAATTCGGGTGTAGACGTGGTAGTGAGGCCCCACCTGGGGCTTTAAATTCTTGTTCCTATTATTGAACAGGAGATGATGGATGAAACAGACCCCATCCCTCAGCCTGAAATAATGGGCTGTTGCATATCTCCCTTGCTGGTAGGAGGCTAAATATTTGACTACGAAAAAAAAAAATCAGCCCTGAGTGGGAGAGGGACTTCACCCCACCCCCCAAGCCTGAGCAATGTGAGGCTCAGAACAGGGTGGTGACCCCCAGTTTTGGAGAGCTAGTGGCAGATAGTGGCTTAGGTATGGAGCTTCAGAACCTTTCACTTGCAGAGCCAAGAGGATCTATCTGCAGCACACTGCCCAGGCACCTGGACAGCAGATGAAACTCTAGGGTCAGTAAGCCTGAAGGAACACTGCTAGAACCTGGTGACGCCAGAAGGGAGCGCTGGGAAGTCGAGAGAAAGTAGGTTCGAGGGTGTACGGAGAAACCGCTCTCACTGGGGCACATCCTGGACATGGTATGTGTGTCTGGGGAGGAGGTGGAGACAAGGCGGCGCTATTTTGTTTTAACCCTGGACAGTTGTTTTAAAGAAGTATATTGGATGAGAGACACAAAAACGAGTCTAACCTTCGCCACCTGTCCCAGGCCGGTTTCTTAAGACAGTGGGGTTAGCCGGGATTTCCCACGCGCAGTGCACGCGGAGCACACATCCATACACATCCCACTGAATCCAATCTTTCGCTTAGATAGTTCCTTCACAGCTGCACGTGACTTTAAATTCCAGATGTCCCCGGCCCTCAGAAGAGTAGGACCTGATGTTGCCGATGTGGAACCGAGGACCTCGAGACTTCGCCGTGACCGTGGGGGTTGGGGGAAGCAAGTAGCAGGGATCCGGCTCCGTCCTGTGTGGTGAGCACCTGGGCAGAGACGTCCTGCAGTACGTGGTTGCATGGAGGCAGGAGACTGCGAGGCAGCCGATCAGCAGCAGGGGGAGAGGATTCGAGGTCCCCGAGTCTCCTTGTCCTCTCTCCGGGTCTCTATCCCGAGTCCTGCGCTCCCGAAGCCTCTCTGGCACATTAGCATCCTTCATCCATCCATCCATCCATCGGGCCTCCGGCCGGGGCCCAGAGGTGGGCGGATCCAGAGGGTGTAGTGGGCGGGCCCGGAGTGGGCGGGCCCGGGGGAGGGACTGCAGGACCAGGGCTGCAACCCGAGGGAAGTTATCCGGACCGGTTCAAGAGCTGGCGCCGGAGCCGGAGAGCTGTCCGGGGCCACCCTGGGCATGGGGAAACAGGCGCGGGCCCCGGGCTGGCGATGGATGGCTTGACAGCGGCCACCATGCGCTCCGAGGGCGGGGCCCCGAACTGGGCCGCGCGGTATGGGGCGCTGAGCCTGGTGCTGGGGACACTGCTGGTCCAAGGTAAGGCGGGCACTGACGGGGACCGCGGGGTCCCCAGTGGGCTGCGGGAAAGCCGGGGAGAGTATGGAGAAGATGGCACGAGATCCGGGTCCCACGTTGAGCCTCTGGCTACGGAGACAGCCGAAACCAGCCTCAGATTGGAGCGTTTGAGCCGCGGCTAGGGATCCGCCGCTGCAGCCCACCTCGAAGCCCTACTGCCTCCCTCCAGGAGAGCCGGGAGCGTGGGGGCGTGGTTGCTGGACTCTGGGTCTGGGGTGCACCCTGAGTTCTACATTGGGCTGCACACCCCGAACTCGGTGCAGCTGTGGGACGCGAGGAGGACCCGGGTTTCCCGCGGCCCCTTCCCCAGCTTTGGAGAAACCCGCCCCACATTAGACCGAGCGGTGGCGTTGAAAGCCTCAGATCGCTCTGGTTTCCAGAGACTCCACTGTTAGGATCCGACTTCGGTCTTTGCTCCAGGGGCCGAGGGAACCAGGACTCTGCAGGTTTCTGGAGATTTAGCGACGGTAAGCGGCAAGGAGCGCTCTGGCCAGGCTCCATCAGCAGGTTTTGTATTATTATCTTCTGTGAGCCCGGTCGGCGCGGGCAGGGCTGGAAGATCGGAGCCGCTGGCTTCAGGCGCTCAGAGAAGGCGAGCCACGGGGTGCAGTCGCGGGGGCACCCTGGAGAGGTTTTAG
Organism: Uromys caudimaculatus; assembly: GCA_028551405.1. NCBI lineage: Eukaryota > Metazoa > Chordata > Mammalia > Rodentia > Muridae > Uromys > Uromys caudimaculatus. The sequence goes on from CM052721.1 coordinate 26,167,527, forward strand.
CCTGCGGTGGGTTAAGCCCGGATGTTCCACGCAGTCCTGAGCCCTCCTGAAGCGAGGCGGGTTCGAGCTCAGCCTTTGACACGGACTGGACTGATGATTCTCTCTAATCCGTACCAAGTAGATGTCAAGACCTCTCTCTTGCCCGGGGCTCCAGGGATGGGCTGGAAATGTATCTGGGGAGACAGGTTGACAAGTTGGCGTTAAAAAGTAGAATTTGCTTTAAGAAAGTCCTTACTCCACCATGTAAAACCAGGGCACGCCCCTTACTCGAGGAGCATTTCCCAGACAAACCTTGCACACACGCTGTGCTTCCTTCCAGTGGGTCCTGTTTCCCCAGAGCCCCGGGTAGAAAGGGGGGGGGGGGGTTGGGAGTGGGCTTTTTTCTCCCAAAGAGTAGAAATTCAGGAGCCTTTACCTGTGTTCTAGTAGCCCAGAGTCACACACCTCCCCGCGGATTCTGAGCACTGAGAAAGAAAGAGACCCAGATTTCCCTTCTGACTAGGAAGCGGCTGTTACTGCCTTGTCCGATTTAGACCTTGGGCTGGCGATTGAAGGCGCTGGGGTGGGGCTGGCACGGTGGTGATTGCTGAGCTGGGAAAGCCTATGTGATGCAAAGCGTCCCCCCCCCCCCCCCAAGACACCTGGATTTGCTAGGCTTCACCGTGTGGAGCTTCTAAGGTTGGTTCTGGAAGCCTCCTTCTGCCAAATGCGTTTTCACTTTGTATGGCTGATGAAAGTTACAGTTCTTCCCAGTGTTTTCCTAACCCAGCCTGAAGTTTACTCTGTAAGATGTCTCATGCATGTGCAAATGGGTGCGTGTTCGCACCTGTGTGTAGAGACAGGAGCTCAATCCCTTCTTCCTCAGTCCTTCTCCACTGAGTTTTTTCTGAGACAGGGCCTCTCATCTGGCGGGGAGCTCTCTCATTAAACTAACCCTTCCTTCCAGCCAGCGAGCCCCTGACCTGTCCATTACTGCCTCCTCAGCCCTAGGAAGCCAACCTATTCCACCTGCCTCGCTTTTCTGTTTCTTGAGTCTGGGATTCAGGTCCTCCTGCATACATGTGCATGCATCTACCCCTGAGCCATCTCCCCACTCCTCCACAGCATGTTTTACGGAAACAAACACCTCACCCTCGATTACACTTCCACTGTCTTTAAAAAACAATAGCAGCTATGCCACCAGGGACTTTGTCTATACAAAGGTCTCTGGGCGTGTTTCTGAAACCTTGGAGATCTGTCCAGTCATCAGCCACCAACCAAGTGTATGTTTTTGACGGTTAATTCTGAAGCTTTGCAACACATCAGGGGTTGCAGAAAGCATAGTTGTGCTCGAGAGTTTCCATAAATAAGACAGTGCATTGAAAGGGAGGAATCTCTCCCTAACCTTCCCTTGAGCTGAATCACCCGCTACACCTGTCAACCCTTAAAGGCAAGTGCAAGAGGTTGTGGGCTGAGACCTTTAGGTTTGTGATCGCTTCTTCTGATTGGGTGTGAGACCCCCCAGAGACGGTTGGTTTGGGCCATGGATTCCAGCTCACTGGAACCCACATGAAGGTCCGCCGTTATTGAGATGTGCACAGGGCCAGGCGGACAGAGGCCTCTATAGAGGTGTGGGCTGCAAGCTGTACACATGAAGCTGCCATCAGACATATTTTACAGTGGTGCACGAAGCACGGCAGCCTTCGATTAGAGGAGGCTTTAGAGAACAGAAATAGCTTCAAGATCAGTGTTGGCCACTGAAGGAAGGAAGAAAGGAAAGATTAACACTTCTTTGGTCTCTTAGCACTCTGGGGCTTAGGGGGGACCTCAGAGTGAGAAGGGTTCTTCTCCCCTGCCCACAGCCATGATGTCTTTGGGGATCAGTAGCTCTGCCAACATACATCCCCATCTGTGTCAGCTTTTCAGAGGTCCTGCAAACCCCACTGACACATACTGCCAGGCTTTGGCTTGCCCCTATTTGCCCCTTTAACTCGACTCTCATCAGACATGGACTGTCCACAAGATGCTTGAAAAGACTGGGCAGATTTTCAGTGTTTTTGTTTGTTTGTTTGGTTTGGTTTTTAATGGGAGAATTTGTGTAATTTTATTGTAATTAAATAAAAAATACACTTATAGTCTTAAAAATGGGAGAAGTCACATAAAAATCCATTATTTCTGTACTATCTGTTTCAGACTCCTAAGCTACCATTGCACAACTGCATACAGATTTTCTGAGTAAATTGCAAGAAAAGATCTTCTATTTGCTACATGCTATACATAGGTTTACTTTTTATTTTTATTGTTGTGTATTAGTGTTTGCCCGCATGTAAGTCTGTGTGCCATGTGTGCAGTTAGTCCTCTTGGAGGCCAGAAGAAGGTGTTGAATCCCCTGGAACTGCAGTTACAGATGGTTGTGAGCCACCATGTGGGTGTTGGGAATCGACCTCGGGTCTTCTGGAAGAGCAGCCAGTGCTCTTAAACATTGAGCAATCCCACCAGACCCTGGTTATCCCCTTTGTTCTAAAGCCATGTTTATTAGGAAAAAATTGCATACAACAAACTTTTCCCATTTTCCCTTATTAGTTATAAGTTTTGACAAACACATATAAATGCGTCAACTTTTGAATCGCCTTCAGAAACCCTGTACCATCTCCTTTCTCCATCCTCAGTTCCTGACACATGATTCTTGGTCTCTGGACTTTTCCTGTTTTCCTAACACAGTACCTGGCTTTCAGATCTGCTGCTGTTGGATCAGTACAGTGCATTCCATAGTCAGCTTTGCCTCAGTGACGATGGGCATTCCTTTTTAGTGTAGAGCAATGTTCCCTTGAGTGGCTGCAACAGTTTGCTTGCTGCTCACATGAAGGCTATTTGAAGGTCTCTGGGTCTTAGCAATTATGAAAAGTTGTGAATATTCACAGACAGGTTTTTTGGTGACATGGGTTTGTTCTTCCTGGATGAGTATCTAGGTCTTTTGGTGATTTGACAACTTGGACATTTTGCTTCTCCTCAGCCAGATCATTTTGTATCATCTGAAGCACTAGGTATCTTTTTTTTTTTTTTTTTTTTTTTTTTTTGTCTGCCTATTCTAGTAGCCAAGTTCTACAAATTACTTTGGACTGGTGGTGGTGGTGGTGGTGGTAGTGGTGGAGGTGGTGGTGGTTTGTTTGTTGGTTGGATGGTTAGTTGGGTTTGGGTTGTTGGTTTTTGGAGACAGGGTCTCTTTGTGTGGTCCCTATTGTCCTGGAACCCATTCTGTAGACCAAGCTGGTCTCCAATTCACAGAGATCCACCTGTCTCTAACTCCCAAGTACTGGGATTAAAAGTGTGCACCACCACCATCACCTGTCTTCTTTGGGATTTTAAAACTATTTTCTCTTGGTGTGCGCATGTATCTATGTAGGTGCCCACATGTGGAGGTCAGAGGGCTACCCAGAGGACTAGGTTCTCTCATTTCCCCCCTGTGTATTCCAGTGGCAGAACTCACAGACTGTCAGGCTTGGCAGAAAGCTGCCTTACCTGCTGAGCCCTCTCACAGCCACTCAGTGAGTTTTTTACAATTTATGTTTTCTTGACTTCTTTGAGGGTTTTAATTATCCTCATTCTTTGGCATATAAGGTGGAGCATCCTTTAGGTTTCATGGCCACCTGTCCATCTCCTATGGCGAAAAAACTCTTTCAAATACTGCATACCCACTTTGAAATTTGGGTTGTTTACTTTCTTATTGATGCCCTTTCAGACAGTTTATGTGTTCTAAACATGAATCCTCATAAAACTGTGACTGGAACATGTTTCTCTCCAGTTGTCCTGGGAAAATCAGATTTTAAATTTTAATGACAATTTCTCTTAACAATTGTGTTTTGGTTGCCAGTTCTAGAAAATCATCCTCTAAGCCAAGGTCACAAGAACCTCTAGACACTGGGGCCAATGAGTACACATGAGTTCAGTGCTCTCAGAGGTCAGAAGAGAGTGTTAGATCCCTTGGAACTGTAACTACATAAGGTTGTGAACTGCCATGTCGGTGCTGGGGATCAAATCCAGGTCCCCTGAAAGAGCACCTGTACTCTTAATCACTGAGCCATGTCTCCAGCCCCAAATCATTGTCTTTCATATTTACTGCTGATAGATTACGAAGAACATACAGTTGGGCTTTCCTTTGTTTATTCAATACTCTAATCTCTGCCTTTTAATCATCATTTTTACACCATTTATATGTAATGTAATTATCTATATGTTTACATTAGGAGCTGACACTATGCACACTGCTTCGCTTCATTTCTTCTGCTCCTTATTCTTCCTGTGTCTTTCTCTGCTGTAGGGTTAAGCATTTTCCGTGATTCCATTTTATCTCCTTTATGGGCTCATTTGTGCTTCCTATTCAGTTTTACCCATTGCTCTAAGGTTTACAAAATGCATCTTTAATTCATCAGAGCTTATATTCAGGCTGCATTATACTGCTCCATAGACTTCACACTAATTTGAAAAGAGTATATTTCCAGTATTGTTTTCTCTACACAAAATCGTTTTGAAGTGCACATACTTTTGTATATTAGGTGTCACTAAGAGAAGTGTTGATTAAGGATTTTTGGTGTCGTTTACTGGAGGGTAAAAATTCACACTTAATCAGCTTGCACTTGTTTCTGTGCAGGCATTTTGGATGTCCTGATGCTGCTATCCCTATGGGTCTTTATTCTGTCTCCTACTTTTACTCAGTTCTCTTGTTTAAGCACCCTGGAGATTTAGAAGTTGCTGCCTCTAGGAGACAAGGAAGGTCAGTACTGAGTCTGATTTAGCAAAATTTCCAAGAGAATGGGTTATGCTACTCTTCAGAGACCGATGTTCCATCTTTTGCATCGTGCACACATCTTTTTCCCCATGACAGTTGGTAACAACACATTAGGACTCTGAAATGGTTGGAATCCTGAAGCCACCTAACGATTTGATGCCTTTTCTACATAAGACTCACGTCCTTCAATCCATGTGGAACAGTATCACTTACGGGCTAATTGAGGCCAGACTTCATTGCCCAGAGAGGGCAACTTCATTCTGGGCCTCAGTTCTGCCCATTTGAAGAGGAACTGCACAGAGAGCCCAGAAATCTAGAGGCCTCATAGGCACAACATGCAATCCACTGTAGGGCTCTCATGGCTATCAAATACACCTGCCTTCCACAGGGCATCATTGCTTAGATGCAGTGGGAACTTTGGTCATTTTCAGTGATTTTTATCTCTGGTTCAGGATGAAGACACTCAGGGTGGACTGAACTTGAGAGTCAGCAGGTGTGTGTGTGTGTGTGTGTGTGTGTGTGTGTGTGTGAGAGAGAGAGAGAGAGAGAGAGAGAGAGAGAGAGAGAGAGAGAGAGAGAGAATTTTTATTTTTTAGAAGCTCCCCAGAGCTGGAGATGTAGCTCATTGTTAGGGCCTTGTCTGGTGTTTTGGGGACCCTAGGTTCTATTTGTAGAACTACAAATCAGATAAACTGCAGAACTGCCTAAAATCTTCAGTAGTTCTACAGAGTAAATGGGCAGTGGCTAGATCAGAGTATAGACCTCTGTCTAGAAAAACTGTTCTCAACCTGTGGGTCAAGTCTCCACAGGGCTCACTATGATTTGAAACAGTAGCATCATTATGATTATGGAATAGCAATGAAATACTGTTTAGCTTGAGGGGGTCATCACAACATAAGGACCTGTATTAAAGGGGTATAGCATTAGGACAGTTGAGAAATGTTCTGACTAATAACACCACCATGCCATATTCAATTGAAGTATCTCTCCTAGAGTGAAACCATAAAACCATTTGTTACCAGAAGGGAGTAGGTGGATGCTGTCAGCAAAATCCATGGACATTGTTCTTCCCAGGGCAGAGACCTTATGGGCGTGGCTGTTACCATCAACATAGTTGTTCTGAGCCCCAGATTTTATTTTATGAAGAATCAGACCTACTTCCTATGTCTTCAGGACAGAGAAGCATGAGCTAAGACATGTAGCATCTGTCTCCTAGGGCAGGCATGACAAGACACCACACAGGAGGCAGCTTCTGTGCCACCTAATCTACAGCCTAAGGTAGAGAGAGAATTCTCTCTCAGAACCAGAGTACAAAATCATGGTACCTGCAGGACCGTACCTTTTCCTGAGGGCCTAGGGAGGATGCTTTCTTGACTCTTCCAGCTTCTGGTATCTCTAGTGTTTCCTGGCTTTGTGGTTGCAACTCCCCCTTCTCAGCCTCTGTGGTCCTGTGGCTAGCTTCTGGGTAGGTCCCTTCTCCTCCATCTTTGTGTATAGGTTAAGAGGGGTGAGAGAGGGGTTGGGGGGGATTGGCCTGAAGTGTCATTCCTCAGATGATTTTTATATTGTCTTATAAGACACCATCGCACTGACATGGAACTCACCAATTAGGACAGTCTGGCTGGACCCAAGAGATCCACCCCTGTCTCTGCCTCCCCAACACTGGCAAAGCAAACACAAACTGCCACCTCTAGCTTCTCATACAGACTTTGAATATCAAACTCAGATCCCCATGCGTGCAAGGCAAGTCCTGCACTAACTGAGTTATCTCTCTCTCCACTCCCTCCTGCTCTGCCTTATAAGGCTAATTGACATTGGATGCAAGGCCCACCCTAACCCAGGGTGTTTGCAATGCTCATCATAATGACAATCCACAGGACCCTTTCCTAAGGAGGATATGCTCAGAGGCTCAGAGATGTGCCTTTCAGGGCCATTAAGCCATCACACGTAGTCAGAAGAGTTCAGAACACTTGCTGTTGTCATTGGTCCTGTTAACACTACCAGAGAGAGAATCATGGAAGGCAGTTTCATCACAGCAGGGTGTTGTTAATAGGTCTGAGCATGATGTTGAAACAAACAGAACAGTGCATTTAACGATATCAGAAGGAAAGGACAGGATTCAATGACACAGACAGTGTCCCTATGTCACAGTCAGTGGAGTGGAGGGGGGAGTCTTATGTTGTCCTTAAATACATCGACTGCCACTACCACCCCAACACTTCCTTTTCTTTTTGTTTTTCCATTAATTTATTCATTTTACATTCCAATTGCAGCCCCTTCCTCTTCTCCTCCCAGTCCCACCCTCAGAAACCCTTCCCTCCATTACCTACTCCGCTTCTCTGAGGAGAAAGGGAAATCCTCCATGGTACCACACTGCCCTGGTACATCAAGTCACAGGAAAACAAAGTGCATCCTCTCCTACTGAGGCCTAACAGGGCAGCCCAGTTAGGGAAAGGAGATCCAAAGGCAGGTAACAGAGGCAGAGACCTTGAGGGAATGGCCAACCAATGACTGGCCCAACTTGAGACTCATCTCATAGGAGGGAGCCATCCCCTGACATTCTTACTTCCTTTCTTAAGCACTACTTTCCCTCTGAGTTTTCAGGACCATCAAAGCGGTCAGAGCAGACTCAGACTATGCCTCTTAGTTAATTGTCTCATTCATTTTGCAATGGACTCTTCTTCTTTGGTTAACCCCACCCCCACTGTCTTTAATATCTGCTTTCCCTTGTGTGTCCTTAGCACGTCTGTGAAAATGTTAATACAATGTCAACCTGCCTTACATGTAGTGACGATTAGGGACTCTGAGGCACTAAGTGTTTCTTATATTCTAAAACTAAAGAAACTTTAAAGATAACCGCCTTGTCTAGTACACCACACACACACACACACACACACACACACACACACACACACACACACGCTCACACACACACTCACACATGCACACTGCTAATTTCTACTCTGATTATTGAATTACATCTTAGCAATGACTTTTAGAAAAACAACAACAAAGTAAAAAAGAAATCTTGCATACATGCATACACACACACACACACACACACACACACACACACACACACACACCTTCTCTGAATAGTATCCGCCTTAGAAACATCGTTTCATCGTTTTGTTTCCATGGGAAACAATTATTTTGTGTTTAGTTAGTAAGGCTATTTCCCTGTTCCTGTATGGTGGCGACCTGTGGATGAGTATGGAGTTATTCAGTTTTCAGTTACCCTTCTTCAGTTGAAAAGGAAACAAACACACAAACTCCATCTTGGCATCTGGAGTAGTGCATTAGTGCTAACTGAAGGATCTCTGTGGGCTTCAGGGGCAGTTGGATCCGGGAATCAGGCAATGTCACAGGGTGCCCTTTGTCTTCTCTGAGTGGCTTTGGCTTCATTGTGGGACAGTTGCTTCTGTCTCCTGAAGCTCACCTGATGCTTATGTTCCTTCTATACAGCACACCCAGGCCAAAGACTGTGACCTCTTAAATGCATGTGGAAATTTCAGGAGTGAGTTGCTTGATAATAGTTACCCACATTTGAGCCTTTCAGTGTTAAAGGGGCAAAGATTGTAGTTTCTGATTGGCCAGGTCAGTCTTTGGAGCTTGAGGCACAAGCTTAGCTCCATTCTAGTCACTAGGACAAAGTATGGAAAGAAGAAAGATGCACAGAGATTTGAGGCTGGAGAGATGGCTCAGGAGTCAAGAGCACTGACTGCTTTTGGCAGAGGACCTGGGTTTAGTTCCCAGCACCAAAATGGTGGCTCACAACTGTCTCAACTCCAGAGGATCCAATTCTCTCTTCTGGCTTGTATGGGTACTGCATGTGTGTGGTGCACACACATTCAATTCAGACAAAACACTTGTACACATATAATAAATGTTTTTTTTTTTAAAGGGATTATGTTTCAAGAAATGGGACTAGTTGTTCTGTGGTAAAGCCAAGTGTCTCACAATCAGCAAAGGAACAAAAGCCAAATGATAGCTGCCAAAGCAGAGAAGCCTCCTTCCTGGGGGTGGGGTTGAGATGGGAGGATGTCAGCTGGATTCTCATGCTTGTGCATAAGAAACCACTTCATAAGAATCTCCAGGAACTGTGGCATGGCTCAGTCAGTGAAGTGCTTACCACACAAGCCTGATGACTGAGGATTGATTCCCATAGAACCCACATAGAAAACTATGTGGAGAGGTTGTATTCCCAGTGCCAGGGAGTCAGAGATAGGAAGATTCGTGGGCCTCGATGACCAGTCAGCTTGGTCAAATCAATGAGTTCTAGGCCAGTAAGAAACTCTACCTCAAAAAGAAAATATGTCTAATAGCTGAGGAATGATACCTAAGACTGACCTCTAGTCTCTTCATGTATGTAGACAGATACCTACATGTGTACACACACACACACACACACACACACACACACACACACATACACTCCCCCATCACCCAGCATGTCTCCCACTCTGATGATTCTGTTTACGTGGGAAATCATTCATTCATTCACCCATCTGGCATGGCTCCAGCTCTGGCTGTGATCGGGCTCTCAATCACTGATCTCTCACTGCAGAATGGACGAATCCCTCTCCCCATCTTCCCCTTTCTCCCACCTAGGACTGCAAAATACTGTGGTTGAAATCCTAAAGCCTTGATAATATATAAGCAGCCCCCACAGCTCCCCACTGCCACGCTCATAGGCCGGGAGAAGTCTCCATCTGGGGTGATTTGTTCTGCCCCAGGTTTATGTAGCATCTTTGGTTTTCTGAGTAGCAGTATGTTCTTTTCCTTCAACTTATTTAAATGTTTGGGTCAGTACATAGCCCCGGGTTCCCATTGCATTAATGAATTGACTCACAGCAGACTTTTCTCATTTCTCTTCAAATTCAAACATTTTCATACTGAATATATAAGTCCTGGTAAAGTACCCTTTGCTAGCTGCAATCCACCCTTTCCGTCTGTTGCTCATTGATGCCCAGACTATGGCCCTGCCCTTGAACATTGGGTCTGTGAGGAGAAATGTTTAGTGGCTTTGCCTAAGAGGTTTCTGTCTAGCTTTGGAGGCAACACTCCTCCCCCAGTCTATAAAGGCGCTGCCCCCAACTCCTGAGTTTTTCAGTTCTGCCGTGGCTAATTTCACGTGTCAATGGGGCTGAGCCACAGAACCCAGACTGTGACATAGAAGTGGAAACCAGATATGTACTTTTCTATCCTAAGAGTCTTTGGGATGTGGTGTTTTATCACCACAACTGAAAGGAAGCTAGAACATTATCTAGTCTACATTGCTGGAATTGGAAGAACAGCCTTCCCCTAGGAACAGCTATGTAGGCATCAGAAGAAGAGAGAAGAATGATGGGCACTGTGATAGTTTGTATATGCTTGGTTCAGGGAGTGGCACTATTATGAGGTGTGGTCCTGTTGAAGTGGGTATGTCACTATGGTGGTGGGCTTTAGACCCTAACCCTAGCTTCCTGGAAGTCAGTCTTAACACTAGCAGCCTTCAGATGAAGATGTAGAACTCTCAGCTCTGTCTTCACCATGCCTGCCTAGATGCTGTATGTTCCTGCTTTGATGATAATGGACTGAACCTCTGAACCTGTAAGCCAGCCCCAATTAAATGTCCTTATAAGACTTGCTTTGGTCATGGTGTCTGTTCACAGCAGTAAAACCCTAAGTCATTGAGTTACAGTCCACTGGAGAGGATCACAGCACACTTGACAGACATGGTACAGAATGAGTGACAGTGGACAACTCAGAGAGAACAAAGACTCAGGGCAATGTCATCGCCACCAAATAGTGAGGACTTCTAGATAGTTTAGCAACTTCAGTTCTGCTCTTGGTTGATAATCTGTGAGGCTTTCTCTTTCTATAAAATGTTTGATTCTGTTTCTCAACCTCACCACACTGACATAATGACATGGGGCTGGGGTGTGTTGGGCAGGACTTCTTGTCTGCATCATACCCTCTTCAACTTATGCCAACCCAGGTGGCTACCAAAATTTCTACATTTACCCTGAGCACATACAACTGTGTCTTCAGCACTGCCAGTGTGTTTAATGAAATTCCTGTATCAAAATAATTTGAGTGAACTATCACTGAGGGGGTATTTTGTGTTCACTATATTATATATTAGTCCACTATGTAGATTTTTTTAGAGAAATTGAAAAAGTACTAAAAAGAATCTCATATGCTTTTTAACTCTCCATATTAACTTCTGTATCACCTCACACCTCTCTGTATATGTGTTTGTATGTAGTTTTCTGAGCTACTTACAAATAAGTTGTACCCATATGATCCCCTGAGAGTGTATTCTCTGAGACAGGAGCATCCTCTTACCTAAAATCACTGTGGTCAAAATTACCTACGTTCCCAACCTGACATCAACAGTTTTTCTGTTCTTGGCATTTACAGCAAACATCTTGACCCTGGATCCAGTTAGGGTTCTACAGTGCATCTCACTCATGGCTCACCTGAGTATTTTCATCAGGTGTAGTTCCTAGGCTCGGTTTTGTCCTAACCCTGATGGACTTGGACAGTGAAAGCCAGTGTTTGAGAAGAATGCCCGACAGTTGATTCAAATCCATTTCTTTCATAGTGGTCTGACCTCTGACCTTTGAGTTCTGGATTTGGGAGATTACATACCTAATGTCAATCCATAGTGACCCTGTAGGACCTGCTCACAGGACACTGGAAGAAGACTCCCTTCCTCTTTCTTCCTCACTTAGAGCTTCTTAGAATAGAAGCCCCAGGAGCACTTGGTGTCCCCACAATTGCTTCTTTCTCTTTATTATTTGGTTGCTGAGACTCATCTGGTCAGCCCTGGCTGACCTGTACCTCACTCTGTAGACTAGGGTGGCCTTGAACTC
>CM052721.1:26195708-26211582 GCA_028551405.1 Uromys caudimaculatus
TGTACAAATAATCAGGGATGAAGAATCAGAAGATCATTATATGCTTGAGTGAGGAGAAAAGATGGTTTGGGAAGTTCAAAGGGAGAGGGATTCAATAATATGTACACATGAGCCTGGAAGGTGGAAGATAATAAGAGTAGACTGGTCTAAGAGGGCACTGGGACCGAAGCAGAGACTTTGAGAAAGAACAATTATGAAATGTCTTTTTCAAAGGACACCAAGTCACAAAGTGATCAAGGCCAGACCCTCAAGTCTTTTTAAAGCATGCAGAAACACACACACACACACACACACACACACACACACACACACACACACACACACACACGGAAGATACCTGTGGAGGCCAGAAGAATACATCATATCCCCTGAAGCTAGAGTTACAGGTGGTTGTGAGCTGCCCAACATAGGTGCTGGGAACCAAAGTTGGGTCCTCTGGAGGAGCAGCAAACACACTTAACCACAAGCATCTTTTCAGTCCCTTCAAAACCCAGTTTCAAAGTATATACTGTGCTCACACCTCAAACCACTGAACAGGAACTTTTGAGAGGGAAAAAAAAACAACAACAACAACAACAACAAAAATCCCCTGATTTGTAAAGTCGTCAACATTGGGCATAAAGGATGGTTAGTATCTGAGCAGAATCAGCTTGCCTTAGGGAAGGGATGGAATTATAACAAGTTCCAACAAGTCACACACCCAGCTTCTGAATTAGGTCAAGTAAAGATGACAGGGAAGGTGATACTCTCAGACACTGGACTCCAGCATGTGAGGCAGTGGAGGATGCTGACTGACAGAAAGCATGGTATCAGGTTGCTAGAGGCAGAAGGGAGAGCTTGATCTGGAGCAGAGGAATAATGAGGAACCCTTCTCCAGAGGTGAGGATGAGAAAGAAATGAGAGTTATAAAGATGTTGAGACAGGTGTTGGAGAGACAAAAAGACTGGAAGACAGGACAGGACCACGGAGAGGATGCAGGGGTTTGGGACAAGGGCAAAATACACACTAATTTGGCATGTGTAATTCTGGAGTTTTTAGCATAAGTTAAGACACAGCTACCTCTGCCCAAACCAAAGCAAACAACCCATCAAACAGCAGGCTTGACCTTCAACCTGGGGTCTTCTCAAAGGCTGCTCTAAGCTGCCCATGAGATGCAGCTTAATCGCATGGATGCTAAAAGCCCCTGCTTTGCAATGAAGCCAGCAAAGGCCTGCTGCTCAAAGAGCAAAAAGCAAGGCTGCATGCCTCCCTCAACCAAAAAATTATAAAGAATAAAATAAATTAATATGTCAATGCTACCTTAAGCAACTGATTTCTTTCAATGTGGGCTCCACATGAATATTGGAACTGCTTGGCCTAGCACATGACACATGTATGTTAGCTTGAGAGTAGTTTTATCCAGTAAAGAGAAGGTCATTTAAATGAAGTTAAACAAGATCATAGAAGGAGAGATAATAGCCTAAACTGGAAGCAATTAGCAGTTAGAAAAAAAGTAAAGATGATTAGAAATGAAGAGCAGGAAACTCACAGACAGGCAGACAGACAAAGATGGAGAACACAACGTTAAACAGAAACATATCTACAGACAGACAAAAATTAGCCAATGGGCCCCTTGAACAGCAGCAAACAGTGGTGACAGATTAACAAGGTCTAGTGATGCATACCTGTAATTCCAGCATCTTAGGAAGCTGAGGCAGGAAGATCACCAGTTCAAGGTCAGCTTGGGCAACATAAGATGACCATGGGCAACTTAGTTAAGACTGTCTCAAAATTTGAAGTGAAAAGATTGCTGAGGGTTGGGAGGGGGAGCTGGAGAGATGGCTCGATAGTTAAGAGCACTGGTTGCTTTTGCAGAGGACCTCTGTTTAGTTCCCAGCAGCCACATGATGGTACCAAACCATCTGTATCTCTAGAACCAGGGGAATCCGACACCTTCTTTTGGCCTCTATGGGCAATGCATGCACATGGTGTACAGACATAAGTGCAGGGCAAGCAACCATATGCATGAAATACATTTTTAAAAGATCTTTTCTCTTAAAATAAAAAACATAGCAGAGGCTGCAACTTAATGATAGAGAGCTGGTCTGGCATGTCTATATTCTGTCCTCAGCTGGAGGGAGGGAGAGAGGAAAGGACAGATAGACAGATGCACAGACAGAAAGAGAGAGGGGAGAAGATGAAGAGGGGAAAGAGGGAGGAGGAAGACGTGGAAGGGAGAGGAGGGGAGAGAAGTGGAGAGGAGAGGAGAGAAGGGGAGGAGAGAGAAGGTGGGAGAATACATCAAACTCAGTGGAAGAAACCAAAGCAGAATGCAGGAGCTGAGACAGGAACCCTGTCTGCATTTCTCCTGTGTCCCTGCCCTTATCTTCACCCACCCCAGTTCCACAGCTCAGGAATGGCTGCTCAAGTGTACAATTAATTGAGTGTGGGTCTCCAGCTCCCTCTCCATGCCTGAATCCTCAGTACTGTGAGGACTTGTGCTATCCTGCTTGTGTCTAGTTAACAATGTTGCTTTGTTGTGCACAAAATTCTTACTTTGCTTGGGCTAAATTAAAATTTAGCAAAGTATCAGCTTGCCACAGGACTAACAAGCCACTGACAACTGTTTAACTGAAACAAACTTGAAGAGTAGGCACTAGACAGAGGAGTTTCAGAGGAAGACATGAAGCTGCTAGCAGCTGAGCATAAAATAAAAGTTTTATTGGAAAGGAATGAGCCCTCCTATAGAAGAAGTGAAACCAAGTGCCTTGCAGTTTCCAATGGTTGGAGTCCTGAGTCAGATTCTCCATCCCTCACCCAGGCCTGCCAGTCAGCTTCCTGGTTGTCCTGGGATCTCCTTCTAGATACAGAGGTGGTATACAAATAATTTTGTATGTTCAAACAATGTTATTCAAATCACAAAGCCAAGGTAATGTGTTTAAACAAAATGAAACAGCACACAGTGAATTCCTATTGTGCAGTGTGAGCTGCCTGGAAAGGTATTAAACAAAGGATGGAGAAGGACAGGATGTGTATCATAAAACCGACTCCCCCTCCCCTTAGCAGCCATCGACTTCTAGTGACATCTCAGCTATGGATGAGACCACTGGAGCTCCCTTCTTCATGTTGGAGTGGTGACTGGCTGGATCTTGTACAAATCTTATATCAGCAGCCATAACCACTGAAGGTTCATAAGCTCAGCAGCCCTGTCATGTCCAGGAAACATTATTCTCAATATTCTTCCCCAACCTTTGGTCTCATAACCTTCCTGCCCCTCTTCCAGGGTGTTCATGAAAGTCAGTTACCCAGTCTTATAGGAGTTGGTTCATTCCTCAAGAATCCATGAAGCAATATTGGAAATGAAGAGTACCTGGCATTGACCTCTTCAGAAAATCTCATAGAAACTGCTATATAGTATTATTCAAAGAAATCCCCCTTTTCCTCATCTTTAATACATCCCTCTCTAATAGGAGGTAAAGGTTTGTGTTTGCTTGTGTGAGTTTGCTTTAGTTTGCTTTGTTTATCTAGTACCCTTAAAATACAAATTGATCGATTTTCCAGAGGTATGTATGTGATATATATGTATACATGTGTGCAACTGTATGCACTGGTACATATGTGTCTATACTCAGAATTATGTCCTTTCCTATCACTCTCTGCTTGATAAAGGGATTCTTACCAAACCTTGAACTGGCAGTAGCCATCCTCAGCCACTCTCCTATCTCTACCACCCCTTGGACACACAGACACACACACACAGAGTCACACACACACAGAGTCACATACACACACACGGCACTGGTGTAACAAGTGTACAGACCCATACCTGGCTCTTTGTATAGATGATGAAGACTAACTCAGGTCCTCATGCCTGCACAGTAAACACCCTTACCTTAAGAGCCATCTTGACAGTTCTTGAAATAGTGATCACCAAGGAGACACTGCACAAAGTGTATCTATGAAGATATTTTCAGAAAGGTTTAAATGAAGAGGGAATGCCTGTTGATAATATCAACTGGCACCTTGAGCTATACAGAGATGAGGAGGCTGGATAATCAACAGCATTCTTTTCCCTCCCTGTGCATGACTAAAGATACAATGTAACCATCCTCTCTGAAGATACAATGTGACCAGGTGCCACTCTTCTGCCACCATGCCTTCCACACCATGACCCACTGCACCCTCTAACTGTGAGCCAGCATAACCCTTTTTCTTCCTCCCTTAAGTTGCTTTTATCAAGTATTTTGTCACAGCGATGAGAAAGGCACGTAAAAGACTGACAAAGGTGACTCTTATGTTTTGCACACGGTGTCAGTATTTAGCAACCTACAAACTCTTACGAATTCTTAAGGTTTTACTGGTCCTTCCAAAGAATTGATTCTGAAATAGGATGCCTGTCTGTTTTCAGAAGAGAAATGGGCCATTAATTTCACAGTTTCTGAGAAATCACTCTTTCCTCTTGGATGTTGCCAACTATTTGCTCTTTCTGGAAGGCGCCAACAGCTGGGATGCAGGAGTTCCTGATGTGTTTCATAATGACCTCATTGCTTGGCTCAAGTGGTCCTTTCTTAAAGGTTTATGTTGTCAGGTGGGCAGCAATCTGTGCTGGCCTCATCTGTAGAAGGAAATTAGAAAAATTATATTTAAGAATTTCAAGAGCATTTTAGGGATTTCTGTCAAGTGTGCTGCTTACAGACATGAATCTGATAAATTAAATTTTGAAGGAGAATTTCAGGAAAGCAATTTCAATTATTTTTTTAAATGATGCTATTCAAGAATGAGGTAAACTATCTGTAACTCTGCATGAGTCTTGTATACCCCACTTGGAGGCAGAAGAAGCTTGACTGAAGGACAGAGATGGGGGTGGGCTTCCAAACTGAGATATTTCCATTGGTAAAATGATTAGAAGTCACCAATACCCAGAATTAAACTACTAAATCCATCCCCACACTGTGCTGATTAGTTTTCTGTCAACTTGACAGAAAGCTAGAGTCATCTGGGAAGAAGGAAACTCAATTGAGGAACTGTTTCCATAGGCAAATCTATGGGGCATTTTCTTGATTAGTGATTAATGTGGGAGGAGTCAGACCATTTTGGGCAGTGCCACCTTTAGGTAGATGGTCCTGAGTTATATAAGAAAGAAGGCTGAGCAAACTATGAGGAGCAAAACAGTAAGCAGTACCCCTCTGTGGCCTCTGTTTCCATTCCTTCCTTGACTTCCTTCCATGATTATAAGCCATAAGACAAAATAAACTCTTTGTCCTCAGATTAGTTTTGGTTGGTGTTTATCATAATGGCAGAGAAACCTGACTAGGATACATATGATGGAATTTGAAAGGATTCTTAATATTAGCATTACTAAGCTTAAGCAGAATTCTCTTAAGCAGAGAATTCAAGCCATGTTTTGAGGTGTGAAAGGATTATGCTAGCATTTGTGTAGAGATTGGACCAATGGGGAGCCGGAAAAGGTGTTGATGACTCAGGGTAGGTGGCAGTGGCTTGGGCTGGGATGACAGCAGTGATGATGGGGAACAATAAGAAGACTCTTCCTGTCTTGAGTAGGTCAGACTCACCAGGACACATTAAGCTAGATTCAGAGATGAGGAACAAACAAGCATCAGAGACTACACAATTTCCTTGGAGTTGAAACATTTCATCTTAGGGGAAATCTCTCTAAGACTCACATAGAAATAAACAACGCAAAAGTTTCAGGAAGTCCCTGATACTAGCAAGGCTCCTCCTTCCACTCCTTTATATAAATAATGAGGACTACAAAGGAGGAGGAGACTCTCCAAACCATTGATCTGCCTACAAGTTGTATAGAGAACTACAATGTTACAACTTTCACAAATCAGCACCCAAGCTGGGGTGGGTTTTGATGAAGCTACCTTTGAATCATCTATGCTCTCACCTATATTCTTATAAGTAACCCCAGCTAACTCACTGGTTCATCAATTTGCATGTTGGTATTACAGTCATTTGTATCTGCTGTCAGTCCTCTATCTTAGGTGACTATGGGTTTATTTATATTTCCCCAGCAATAGTGTCATACAGCAGAGCCAATCCCAGGTCTGCAGTCAAAATGATTGTATAGATGCTGATGCCATTTGCCAAGATATACAAAGACAGGGACAAATGAAGGAGGATGACTGTTCACACAGAGAGGGCACACCTCCTGGAATGTTCCAGAAGGCTAGAATTATATTTTATGATTAAGTCATTTTTTTAAAGGATGCATCCCAGTCTAAATCAAATTTGACTGCACAGTTAGAGTTAATTGGCTGGAATTTCACTGTAACAGAGGCTTGTCCACACAGTCACAAATGATGCCATTTGAACTAACGCTCATAAAGGAATGACTGTGTCATCAGCCATGGATTGGGAACAGAAGGCTGAATCAATTGGCAGTAAAATGAGAATGAGCCCCTGGTAAAAATGGGATGGTTCCTGCAAGGGACTCTCTAATTGTTAATCAATTGCAATAAAACTTCTGGTCAACTTCCAAGGATGATCTGTGTGTCCCGCTTGAGACTGCTGATTGTTGGTCATTTTGTTAATGCTGTTGAGGCTTCTGAATAAAGGTCATACTCCACATCCCTTCAAAGAGCTGGCCTGTTGCAAGAAAGACTGCAAACAAAGGAGGGGTCTCAGATTGGGTCAACCACCACCTCAATAGAGATTACAGATTTCTTCCCTGAACTAGGATGAAAGCCAGCAAGCTAAATAATCAAATGAACATGATAGCCACAAACCAAGCATCCTTAGAAGACTGACTTTGATTAGCTAGTGCTCAAGGGTACTACTTGTGTAAGTTAATTTTTCATTGCTGTGATAAAATGCCTGACAAAGGCAACTTAAGGAAGAGTTTGTATAGCCTCATAATCTGAGGGTACAGTACATCATGGCAAAGATGTCTGAGTGACAGGAGCATGCGGTGGTTGGTCACATTGCATCTGCAATCAAGAAGTAGAAAGAGATAGATTCTAGTGCTCAGCTTGTGTCTTAGTCAGGGTTTCTATTCCTGCACAAACATCATGACCAAGAAACAAGTTGGGGATGAAAGGGTTTATTCGGCTTACAATTCCATGCTGCTGTTCATCATCAAAGGAAGTCAGGACTGGAACTCAAGCAGGTCAAGGAGCAGGAGCTGATGCAGAGGCCATGGAGGGATGTAACTTACTGGCTTGCTTGCTTCTCCTGGCTTGCTCAGCCTGCTTTTTTAAAGAGCCCAAGACTACCAGCTCACAGATGGTAGCACCCACAAGGGGCCCTCCCCCCTTGATCACTAATTGAGAAAATGCCTTATGGCTGGATCTCATGGAGGCATTTTCTCAACTGAAACTCCTTTCTCTGTGATAACTTCAGCTGTGTCAAGTTCACACACAAAACTAGCCAGTACAGCTTGCTTCCTTATCTTCCCATTTTATTCAGTCTGGGACTTTGTCGCATAGAATGGCACTGCCTACATTCAGAATGTGTCTTTCCTCAGTTAAGCCTCTCTGGAAATGTCCTCACAAGTGTGCCCTAAAGAGTATTTCTAAATCCAGTCAAGTTGCCCATGGGAATGAGCCACTACCAAATAAAACAGATCTGTGAGGCTGCAGGAAAAAAATAACGTTGAGAAAGGGAGACATTAATGACTGACAAAAGCCTGACTGGTTGTGGTGGGGAGGAAGCATCCACATGGAAGATGTGAAAAAGCACATCAACTCCTTCATGATTCATAAAACCAGACCACTTAATCTCTCTGTAACTAAATGTCCTTATCTATGAAACATTTGTTTTGGTTCCTACCCTATACATTACTGTTATGCATTCTAAATGTTCAACAATTGTCATTGTTGGTATCTCTGTCCATATAACCAGAGAGCACACATCTGGTCTAAGTTAAAGGTATCATCTAAACTCTGATTCCAGCAGGGCTATATACATCACTAAGTTTTCCCAAGTTCAAATATCCCTGGGTCAGAAATCTTAAGATAAAATGAAAGTCCTTGACATTAAAATAAATAAAATGACTAACACAAATATGCTGGATGGATCAAATAAAACACAGGTACAGACCAAGACTGAGATTTCACATGCCATGTGAGTGAGGCAAGCATGTAATCTGTGTGCATAGCTGGAGGAACATCAGAGTTATTCTCTTTTCGTTACACATCAAGCACACTGACTTGTCCTCGGGGACAGATAGCCATGACATACCACAGATGGGAAAGTCGGGCTCAGAGACACACAGACTCGCTCAGGTTCCTATACATGGCAAAGCAGGGATTTTAAACGAAGAATCTTTGAATTCAGATATAATTTTCCTAGTGTTTGTATATATTAATTACTTTTTTGTTGCCATGAGAAAACATCATGACCGGAAACAACCAAAAGAAGAAAAGTTTATTTGGACTTTTACAATTCCAGGGGAAAAGAACCATGGCAGTGGGTAGGAGGAGCAGGAAGCTGAAAGGTCTCATCTTCAACCAGATGCAGAAACCAGAGAGAGCAAAGTGGAAGTAGAGCCAGAGTAGAAATCTGAAAGCCCACATTCATACTCTGTCTCCAGCTATGTACTTCCACCATTAAGACCTCACCTCCAAAAGTTCCTATAACCTTTCCCAAACAGCGCCACCTGCTGGGAAACTAAGGATTTAAATAGGTGAGCCTATGGGGGATTACTCATTCAAATCACCATGACATGTTACATACTACCTTCTACCTCTCCAGCAAAATTACTGCTCATCCCCTCCACAGTCAGAGGGTGGTATCAGCCACTGGGCAGCTAGATATGCTGCCTCAATCCAGTTCTTCAGCCTAACCATCTTGCCTGTGCTTCCAGCACAGGTAAACAGGTCATGATGGAATGTCATAGCTTGCTGTAGCTCATGCTAGCCACACACTTGCTAAGTATTAAGTAGAAGCTGCTGTGCACCTCTGGACATTTCTGTTTGCACTTATATACATCAAAGTGCTGGATACAGAAATCAAATTTAATTAAACACAGTAAGCTGTCTAGAAGTATCCAAGAAGCTATGATGTCATTTCCTTCTCCTTATCAAGCCTCCTGCTAGAACTTTGCAGGAGGGTGCTACTCTGGCAGATTCTTCTTCCCCAGTCTCGTGATGCTGTTAATCTCTTAAGATACAGGGCATCATCTCATATTCTATTAATTACCCATTATTCCTTAATTCAATACAAAACTATAACTAAAAAATGTGTTTCTAACTATTGGCTTTGACCATAAACCTCTTAAGACTCATGGTCATGTTCTGACACAGTCAAGAATCATTGAAAGATGCCCTTTCATGGCAAGGGCTGTGTCTTATTTTGAGTCGTATTTCTGTGATGAACACCATCACCAGAAGGAATTTGGAGAGGAAACAGTTTGTTTCAGTTTACAGCTTGTAGTCCAGCACTAAGAGAAGGCAGTGAAGGAACTCAAGGCAGTAACCTGGAGGCAGGGACTAAAGCAGAAGCCATGGAGGAATGCTGCTTACTGACTTGCTCCCCATGGCTTGCTCAGTTTCCTTTCTTATACAACCTAGGACCACCAGTCATGGTGGACTGATCCCTCCACATTAATCATCAACCATGAATATTCACCACAGGTTTGTTCACCAACCAATCTGGTAGAGACACTT
Source organism: Uromys caudimaculatus (assembly GCA_028551405.1). NCBI lineage: Eukaryota > Metazoa > Chordata > Mammalia > Rodentia > Muridae > Uromys > Uromys caudimaculatus. The sequence goes on from CM052721.1 coordinate 26,205,320, forward strand.
TGGTAGAGGCATTTTCACAAATGCAATTCCCTCTTCCCAGGTGACGTGGGCTTGAATCAAGATGGTAAAAGTCCACCCAGAATAAGCATGTGGATCACCCAGAAATGAGAAGAGCTATAGAGACAGAACCAATGCTGACCTAGAGACTCGGGTCCAATTTATTTCTCTGCCATGGTGTTGAATTGGGGAAATTATGTGGATTCATAATTCTGCTTTATTTCCCTTTTAAGGGGTTTATTCTATTGGAATGTCAATGAGAGAGTTTCTTAATATCAAACTCCTTTTCTTATGGTCTTATCTGCACACGATAAATAAATTCAAAGAGTAGGAAATGTCCCTAGCATAAGCTGTGCTCACATAGGCTGGATGGAATAATAACAAAGAAAATACTTGTGCTTGTTCACCATAGATTAAGGAAGTGGACATAACCAAGTGTTCATGTTCATTTTGCTACATTTGCAATTCCTTCTTGGGTCTCTCTCTCTCTCTCTCTCTCTCTCTCTCTCTCTCTCTCTCTCCTCCTTCCCCTCCCCCAGTTTTCTCTTTCTCTTTTTAGAGATAAATAAATACATGCCAGAAAACACACTTTCATAATGAGATACAGGGTCTTGCTATGTAGCCTAGGCTGGTTTCAAACTCTTAGAAATCCTGCCTTAGGCTCCTAATATTCTGTTAGTACAGGCATCTGACGTGATGTGATGCCTGACTTGAAAATAAAAATAACAAAAGAAAACAAGCAGGAGATAGTAGCACATGTGTTGGTCTGGAGAGATGCTCAGCTGGTGAGGGTACCTGGCAACCTTAGCAGATCCCCAGAATCTGTGTGGTGGGAGAGAACTGTCTCCCACAAGTCATCCTCTGACCTCCAAATTCACTTTCAGAATCACAAGCATATACAACAAAATAACCATGTATTGCTTTATGATACATTATGTGTTAGGTAAGTGCTCTGCACCACAGCTATTGCTCATTGCTGTCAGATCAATGTGGGTACACTCAGGTACCCTGTTTCAATGTCTCAGTCAATAATAGGGCTCAGGTTCCATCTCTATGGAATTCAAAGTAATCATGTGACTCATCTACTAACACTGAAGGAGCTCTGCAAACCTCCCAGTAGGGACCCCTAAAACACTTACTGCTCCCTCAAATGGAGTATTACCATAGTTGTCTTGGAGTGTGCAGGATTGGAGAAAAACACAGGACAACCTTTCCAAGAAGGGCATTGTTACCTAACAGCCACCTACAAATGTTGCAGATATACTCTTCTGTCTTTTGAATTAGTTCCCTTTGTTAATGAATTCATTTCATTTAACTAATTCAACTAATGAGTTTATTAATGTATGCTGTAGATATTGCCCACAGTAAAGCCTCAGGAGATTGGGCCTACTAACATTCCACGGTTGAGAAAACAGAAGGGACCATGAATACTACACACATAGGCTCTGTCTCTCCATGGGGATATATAAGATTTTTGTTGTTGGGGTGAGGGGGTGCAGCTGGAACAATAGACATTTTCTTGAATAGTGTAGCTGCCCATATGTTACCTGTGTTCCTGTAAGCTCTTGCCCACACTCTTGTAAATCTTCAATTATGCTTTATTTATTTTTAGGATTTGTTATTTAGCTTTTACATTTTTATCTAAATGCATGTTTTGTCTGCATGTGTGCATGTTCCTGCAGAAGTCAGAAGAGGTTGGCAGATGCACTGAAAGTGAAGTTGCAACCAATTGTGAGCTACCTTGAAGATGCTGGGAACAGAACTTGGGTCCCTTGCAAGAACAGCCAGTGTTTATAACTGATGAGTCATCTCTCCACCCCAACTTATGTGTATGTATATGTGTGTGTGTGTGTGTGTGTGTGTGTGTGTGTGTGTGTGTGTATGTGTGTCTGTACGTGAGCATGTGCATGTGAGTCAAGATGCCTATGGAGGTCAGAAAAGAGCACTAGGTCCTCTGGAGCTGGAGTTACAGACATCTGTAACATGGCACCGAGAACCAAACTTGGCTCCTCTGCAAAAGCAGCAAGAACTTTTAGTCACTGAACCATTTTTCCAGCCCCATAAATAATTTTTAAAATTCAGAAATCATTCAATAAATAGTCAATATCTGAAAAACCTTGGGGCTCTGCCCAGTCAGAGTACCAATCCTACACAGAAACATTCTGGAAGCAGTTCTCACACAATGTTCACACAGGACAGCTCTCTGGAGCTCACTAACCTCTCTCACCCCAGACTTCCCTCAAGCCTGTCCCTTTCCATCCATCTGTGTTACATGCCTCCTCTCTGGCCAAATTTTAACTCATTTTTTGGACTATATGTGAACCCCTCAAAAATTTCATAGACACTTAAACACAGACATGCCCTCAGGAAATAATAATACAGGACCAAACCAAAACCAGAACACCAGGAGTAACCACAGCACAGAATGCCTCTTAGAAGAATGGGTTTGCCCTTTGTAATTTGGAAATTAAGAACAAGGAGACCTCTTTGGGAAAACCATCTAACTGATAAATTAATATCAGTTTCATTTACTAAAGACATGCCACTAGTTTGTGCAGTAATTTATCAGTACCTAGTTATAAAGTAAAAGCCTGTCCATTTGGGTGGTGAGACGGATGACCACCTGAATTGGGTCTTTAGAACCCATGTAAAGTTGGAGAGAAATCACTCTACAAAGTTGTCCTCTGACCACCACATGTACACTGGGGATTGGGAGATTGACACCAATTTTCATACACCTAACACATGCATCTGCACTTGTGTGCACGTGTGTGTGTGCGCGCACACACACACACACGCACACACACTACTAATAAATATGATTCCTTTTATAAAAAGCATATACAGTCATCACTGAAGCTTATGCAACCAAACCCTATTTGTCAGGGTCTGACCAGTGAAAAAAATAGAAAAGTCAAAGCCAAACCTAGGTATAAATCTAACAGTGTAGACAACCTACCCAGACATGCACTCCAAATACTTCACAGTGTTTTACATGGTAGCATCTGAAATGTAACTATTAAAGAGACAGTCTGATGCAGACATAAAATCACAGTGAAAAGACACAGAACACTTCTGGAATGTCCAACCATGTCATGTCCCATTAGGCTCCCATACTCTTGAAGCTGGTGGCACTAATTTACTGCTTCCATCATAAAATTCTTCTCCTTTGAGGGAGAGAAGGGAGTCTTAATCGTTGATTGTGAGTGATTTGCTTCATTAACCAAGAGTGGAAGAGTCTATAGTCAGAGGTGGTTCTGGAGAAATTGGAAGGGTTGACAAATCTGCCTGGAACTCCACAGATTTCTCAGCCGAAAATCCTTAGAAATGCTGTTGACTTCATTCATTATAGAAGTTGTCAACACTCAAGGTTGATATAGGGTCCAGAGAAGAAGGCACAGCTGCTGGTAAGAATGTCTACATACATCACACTGAACAATGAAGAGTGATTGGGTACTGGAATTGTGGCTCAGTTGTCAATGTGCTCACCAAAGATGTACCATGCCCTAAGTTCAACTCCCAATGACACATAAAGGAGGCATGTTGGTACACACCAGTAGTCCCAGCACACAGGAGGAAGAGGCAAGAGGATCAGAAGCTCAAAGTCAGCCTCCCACACATACACACTCTATATAAAGTTCTGAGGCCCTCCAAGAGTACAAGAAACCATGACAAAATAGATAGATAGATAGATAGATAGATAGATAGATAGATGAATAGATAGATAGATGATAGATAAATAGATAAATGATACATAGGTAGATAGATAAATGTTAGATAGATAGATGAATAGATAGATAGATAGATAGATAGATAGATAGATAGATAGATGAATAGATAGATAGATGGATAGATAGGTAGATAGACAAATGGATGGACAGAAAGACAGACAGACAGATAAATAGATAGATAGTCAAATCCCTCAAAAGTAAGGTACACAGAAACAGATACAACTGACTAGAGTCTACAGAAAGATTTCTCAATTTTTAAAGTATTCTAATCTATTCTTTGACAATTTTGTAATTTATACAATGTACTTTGATCCTCTCAATTTACAAATATCTCCCTTTACATTCTCATAACACCTCATGTCCTTTTTAAACTGCTATTTAAAAAAAAATAAAAAGAACAAAGTCCAATTAGTTTCTTTTTTTTAATATGTGCATGGGTATGGGGCCATTGACTGGAACACAGGCAACCCCTAACAATGGTCATATCTCTCATGGAAAGTAGCCCTTCCTCCCTCTGCAGCCATTAACCACCAGTAGTGCCACAGCTAGTGGTGGCACCTCAGGAGGCCCTCCTCCAGCCACACTGATATTGTGCCTGACTTCGTCTTGTGCAGGTAGCCACAGCTGTTGTGAGGTGATGTGCTGCATCATGTCCAGAGGACAGCATTTGACAGTTCTCCCTCCCATCTGCTGACTCCTATGTTCTTTATGCATCCACCCTTCCCTGCAGAAAGACTTCTTCAAGCCCAGGGAGTCTGTGAGCCTGCACAGGAAGAATTTTCAACCTTCATTTGGCTAAATACTAGTTGGGCTTGTGCATTCTCTTTAGTGATGAGAGGAGGGAGATTGAGCAGCAGTAGGAAAGGTGACGTCATGTTCCAGAGCAGATGATCTAGTCTACATTAGCTTTCCTTTTATATTCATAAAACGCTGACCCAAAACAACTTAAGGGAAGAGAGGTTTTGTCTGGTTCACACTTCAGTGCCATAATCCATCAACAAGAAATGTCAGGGCAGGGACTAAAGGCAAGAACCTGGAGGCAAGAACTATAGTAGAAAACATACTTACTACCTTGCTTCCAATGACTTGCTCAGCCTGCTTTCTTATAGCGCCCAGAACCACCTGCCCAGGGATGGCACCACCCACAATGAGCTTGGCCCTCTCCCATCAATCATCAATCAAGAAGTGCCCTACAGGCTACTCTGATGGGGATGAGTCCTCATTTAAGGTTCCTTATTTCAGGATGACTCTAGTTTGTGTCACTATCCCCATCTATATTAATTCTTTTTCTCCTTTCTGTGATAAAATACCTTGAAAAAAGCAACTTAAGAAAAGGAGATTTTTTTTATTTTGTTATTATTTATTGTATTATTGTTTTTGGCTCACAGTTCAAAAGCACAGTCCATCATTATGAGGAAGGCATGGCAGCAGGAGCGTGAGGCAGTAGGAGCATGAGGCAGCAAGTGACATGCATCTGTAGCCAGGAAATAGAGAAATACCATTGCTTAGCTCAATTTCTCATTTTTATTCAGCGCAGAAGCCAAGTCTGAGGTAACCCAATCTAGAAAGTCCTTCACAGATGTGCCCACATGTTTCTCTCCTGAGTGATTTCTAGATCCTGTCAAGTTGAGAGTCTGTAATAGCCACCTGAAGCCTGCAGCCTCTCTCCTCTGAGGATGCTGGCAGGGCTCAACAAGAAGAACCCAATGCTGTAGCTAAAGATAACTGCTGTTTCACACCTGTTCTCTCCTCATTGCTCAACCAAAATCCCTGCTCTGCAATCTCTCAGAAACAGGGCATCTGTTAAAAAGAGACTGCAGGTGAGTGTGAGCATTTGACCCACAACTGCCAAGAAGACACCAGAGGACATCCATAAGAGTCCCCGGAAGTGCCTCTGCTATATGAAAGCAACATCTGCAGGTATAACTGTTCCTTGTCTCCCTCCTTCCTACTCCAACCACTGCTTGTGAGGACCTGCACAAGGAACACCATCTTGCAGCATGAAGTCCTGGTGATAAAAGAAGCCCTGAGTGAGTAGGAGGAAGGAGAATCAGGCATGGCCTCCCCTTTTCCCTTCTCACAGTGAAAGAATCAGCTAAAGCTGGGGAGCTCTCACAGCGTTAAGTTCCAAGGAACCCACTCACAAACAGGCTCACTTTTGACTACAGAAAAGATCCAGGTGAGTCTTTGACTAAAGTGTCAACAAGTCAGTGTTCACTTTGCTGTGTAGGTGTAATGGTGTAGGTGTGTAATCAGAGAGTATTTTTTTTTCCAGATACTTCAAAGAGTGCTGCTAGTGGGCTGGCTGAGAACAGTATTTCTATGGCTGCCCTGTTCTGAATAAAGTAACTGTTTAAAGACTAAAGAAGTAACTTAATGCCTAGGCTTTTCGGGTCTGCATTCTCAAGAAATGGTTACATAATAAATATTTGAAGCTAAGTTTCAAAGCAGGGCATTTTTTTCCTCTGAGAATGGATGGCTTTTAGAAATAAATGTGATGAGTTAGGGGCTTTGAGGACCACTAAGACAGCTAAC
>CM052721.1:26212082-26232005 GCA_028551405.1 Uromys caudimaculatus
TAGAATATTAATTCCAGCATCTTTTGTATCTTGTAATTATAAATGTGGCGTGTCATTAGAAGCCTATTACTGTGTATGAAGAATTCCAGCTTTGCTTCTCTGAGGCAGATGTAGCCATCTGTCTTCTGATTCAGAGTACCGAGATACTGGGAAATGGGTGCAGATGTCTCTGTTTGATGCTGGGAGCATAATGCAATGGGAATCAAGAAGGAAACAGTAAGAGGATGAAGGTTCACATCATCAAGTCTGTTCTTCATCTATATTCAGTGGATCTTGTCTCTTTGGGGTAGAAAGCTTGAAAGGGTTTGAGAAATATACAGCAAGACCATATACACACACACACACACACACACACACACACACACACACACATATATATATATATATCCCAGTTCTAAGCAGGTGTGCTGCCTCACACTTGTGTGAGCTCAGCTTCATGAAGAGACAGAAAAGATGGATGCCTAGAGCCCATCGGTCAGTCAGCCTGGAGCTCCAGGTTCAATGGGAGAATTTGTCTTAGAAAATGAAGTGAATGATGGGACTGGAAGAATGGTTCAATGGTTAAAAGCACTGGCTATTTTTGCAGAGGACCTGGGTTCATTTCCCAGCACCCACATGGTAGATCACAGCCATTTATATTCTTGTTCCAGAGGGATTTGATGCTGTACTCTGGCTTCTGCAGACACTTGTACATACATGGTGCAGAGGCATGCACGGAGGCAAATACATGTGCACATAAGATAAAAAATATATATGATTATAAGACAAAATAAATAAGGTGGTGAGTGTGCCAATGCACACATGTATATTAATGTACATACATGCACACATACAAGCACATGTGTACACACATAGAGCAATTCATGCCATTCCAAGCATTTGTATAAATATGGTGTATAAATATGATGAAACTTTCTATATAATTACGCCAAAACAGAACCAATACAATAGTCGTTCAACAACTGAATTAAAAGTTACATTATGCACAAGAGACCATTCATACTTACAAATCTGTAGGGCCCAAATACTGAGGTCCACATCAGACATGAGTCTAAGCTTTATTACACAGAATGGAGCAGGTCAGATAAAGACGCTGTTCTATTCACAGTAATAAGTTATGGCATCCAATGAGGCATGCATTGAAAGACGAGTGTCTATCTATCTATCTATCTATCTATCTATCTATCTATCTATCTATCTACATATGTGTGTGTGTGTGTGTGTGTGTGTGTGTGTGTGTTTATACATATACGTAGTGGAATTGTATTCAGCCATAAGGAAGAATGAAGTTGTATCATTTGCAAGGGATTACTTGTGACTAAAGATCATCATGTTATACAAACTAAACCAGACTCCAAGATACAATATCATTCTTGGCTTTATTTGTGAGTCCTCGACTTTATGTAGCCATACAAGCATGTGTGAGTATATAACAGGAAAGTAGAGAAGGAGGGAAAAGGAAGGTGCTGGGGGTGTGGCCACAGTACAGCATAGACTTGTATGAAGATATCAGTATAAAACCCAGTACCATGTGCAATGATTACACACCATGGTAATGATGAAGTGGGAATGAACCAGTTATAATAAATATTTTATGGGGTATGTCTTATTCTCTTCCATCACCATGCTAAAAGCCAGTCAATATGAAAAGAGCAGAGATGGGACAAAGACACACAAAGAAACACACACACATGCACACCACAAATAAAGAGCAGACAAATGAGTCTTCCTGAAATGTTAATTTCCCACTTTTCTCTCCATTCCTTCAACAAAAAGAAAAAGCGGGGCACTACATGGTATGTCTATAAAAGGTTTTTATATATATATAAAAAACTGATTGTGTGTGTGTGTGTGTGTGTGTGTGTGTGTGTGAGAGAGAGAGAGAGAGAGAGAGAGAGAGAGAGAGAGAGAGAGAGAGAGAGAGAATTTGAGTAAAAGAGGAAATGTCTATTTCAGATGAGACACCAAGTAACATTGGCAGGAGGGAAACTTGAACAGAGGTCACTTCCAAACTCTGACCTGCCTGGTGATGTATGTCTGCTGTGCAGTTTTCCTCTGGAAGTCATTGAGAGTATATATAAGGGGGAGTTACAACCATGTTATCTTGTGGGGCAGTGGTCTGTGGCAGGCAATCTGGCACGCGGTTGAGCATAGGCTGAAAACTCAGGGAGATCCAGTGGAATAATCTACAAGGGACCAGAAAAGGTTTTTGCCAACGTTCCCAGAAAACTCCTGTAAAAACATCTACAGCTTCTACAATCCCTGCAGAGAGGCCTGTCATATGAGATTTTTCATGTAGGAGCAAGGTCAAGCCCTCCCACATGCAAATGATGTGCCCCAAAGCCCTCAGACCAAACCAATGGGAAGTATCTGTTGTCAAACCCAACCCCTCCCAAACAATATATTAGACCATCCCAACAGTCTAATGTGTAGGAGAGACTGCCATCCAGAAGGAATAAAGGTGTGAGAACTACTTCGTCATCTGGGAGCTTCTATTATAAGAGCTGTAACACTGCTGCTAAGGAAGAGATTTGCTCTCCCAAATGCCACCAGAAGCTTCCCGCACTCCTCGCCAGCTAGGCAGCCTCTCATGGACTCAGCCCACGCCCTACTCAGCACAGGGCAGTGAGTGCAGCATCTCGGTGCAACCAAGGCAGCAACTGCGGAGATCAAGGTGGAGGAGACTCCATCCCTGCTCGAGCTCTCCCCTTTGCCAGCACCCTCTCATTTGGCCGGGCCAGAGATCCTTGAGGAAGGCTCTCAGCATGAAGGCCAACATTATCTCATAAATTTATTTCTTTGCCTTTATAGTCAATGATTTTGTTGATAGTGGTGTTTGATGATGGTGATGATGGTGATGGTGATGATGGTGGTGGTGGTGGTGGCAAAGGTGGTGATAGCCATTTTTCTTATGATCAGTAATTCTGTTTTCATAAAGTGGCAGTTTTTACATGTGCTTGGTTTTCTACTTTACATGCACTCCCACAATTCCTCTGGTCTCTGCTCCTGAATCTCAGCCTATGATCAACATGGCTGACATTACCAGGTATTTACGAAACCCTCTACTATCACATTTTGGGTCTCCTGTTTCTAAATACAGTTACCTTAGCAACAGAATCACTTGATCCAGGAGAGCTCTTGCCAGATAAATCCAGCTACTCACACTTTAAATCCCATCTTTATACTCCATGCCAAGTTTCTAATCATACTCTTTGTAACCCTATTAAGAAAAGAAGCAATCTTGGATTGCAAGATTCCCATGGAGAACTTCAGTGAGCTTTTCCTTATGTTGGACTCTTTCCTTTGTACATCAGAATTCTGTTCTTTGCTGTTCATGTAGATGCTTTCTTTCTCTTCCCTTTTCTGGCCAGCAGTTTTATAGTTTCCTAAATGAATGTATACTCATTGAAATTTTCTCTTGCTAATTTCTGCTGTTCTTCTTTCTGCTTAGGAATATAAGTGGAATTCTTGGCTTCAAATACTGAGGACCAGAAAGCTTTTGTTTTAACTTTTTACAACTGTCTCCGACTTTGAATGTGAGACATAAGAGTTGCCAGGAAGAAAGTCAAGGGAAGAAAAGTAACATCAGGAGAAATTTTATCTTCTCCTACACCTGGACATGAAACGAATAGGCCAGCTTTCTAAAGGAGGGAGGTGTAAGACCTTTGCAGGCAGAACCAAATGTTGGGAAACACAAGAAGTGTTCAGATGAGGAGGGGGTAGCATCAAATAGTGGTGTGTACATGTGTGCCTCTCTCCTGGCTATTTTTGGCTATTTTTCCCTCAAGGACTAAAGTGGTTCCTTTAGGTTCTGATTCTTGAAGTTTCTGACTCCATCAAAGATTTTAGACTCTACTGGAAGTGGCTCCAGGCCCCCAGATGCCTTTATAACCATGGTGACCTCATCTCTTCTATCTTCAGTACATCACTAGGCCATCTTCCTGTGCTTAGAACATTATGTTGGCTTCACATTATAAGAAATAATCACAGCATCATTTACTAGCATCTCTCAAGTAAACACACAGAGAGCAGACACATGTCCTCCCATGTCCCAGATAGTTCAGGACAAACCAGAAAGATGGAGCAGGGACAAGCCTAAAAGATCCTGTAGATCTATAGCTGGGTCACAAATGATCCTATAGGGCTCTGTGGGGTATTTTACTTGTAAACTCAAATGAGAGCCTGGCACCAGGGGAAATCCTCAGAAGGGCAGGACAGGGGAGAATCCCCTCTGTTTGAGCCTGTTGTCAAGTCTTCCTCTTCAAAAACGTGTGTGTGTGTGTGTGTGTGTGTGTGTGTATGTGACAGAATTTTGTGAGAGTCTGACAAAAATTAGCAAAGCTAGTACCCAGTGTGATGGCACATGCCTTTAATCCTTTAAATCACTCAGCTATCAGGGTCTCTGTTAAGTTCAAGGCCAGCTTGGCCTATAAAGTGAAATCTTCTTTAAAACAAAAAGGCAGGGAAGAAAGAAGGAAGGAAGGAAGGAAGGAAGGAAGGAAGGAAGGAAGGAAGGAAAGATAAAAAGAAATTTTTGAACATCTGGAGAGGTGGTTAATTGGTTAAAGGTGCATATGGCTCTAACAAAGGATCTAGGTTTGGTTCCCAGCACCCACGTGGCAGATCAGAACTGCCTGTAACTCCACCTCCAGGGAATCTGATACCAAGTTCTGACCTCCAGGTTCCTCCAGGCTTGTGGTGGATTGTCATAATTATGTTTATTAGTATGAGAAGACACAGTCCACTGTGGGCGGCACCATTCCTGAGGCAGGTGTCTTAGGATTTCTATACCTGTGATAAACACCATGACCAAAAGCAGCTTGGAAAGGAAAAGATTTATTTCAGTTTACAACATGTAGTCCATCATGAAGGGAAGTCATGGCAGGGACTTTAAGGCAGGAAATGAATGAAGCAGAGGCCACACATGAATATTGCTTACTGGCTTACTTCACCATGGCTTGCTCAGTGCTCATTGTTATACAACCCAGGATCACCTGCCCAGGGGTATCATCACCCACGGTGAGCTTGGACCTCTCCTGTCAATAAAGAGAATTATGCTTGCAGACTGAAGCCTAGCATAATTGTCCTCTGAGAAGCTCTATCCAGCCACTCACTGAAGCAGACACAGATGAGCACTGCCAAACAGTAGATGGAGGTCAGGGACTCTTATGGAAGAGCTGACGGAAGGCTTGAAGGTCCTGAAGGGAATGGGAACCCCACAGGACAACAGAGTCAACTTAACCTGGAACTCATGGGGCTCCCAAAAACTGAACCACCAACCAAAGAACACACATGGGCTGAAATGAGACCCCTGTCACATATTCAGGAGATATGCAGTTAAATCTCCATGTAGGCCTCACAACAACTGGAGTGAAGGCTCTCCATAAAGTTGTAGCCTGACTGTGGTATCTATTCCCCAACAGGACTGCCTTGTCTGTCCTCAGTAGGACAGAATGCACCTAATCTGGCAGAGACTTGATGTGCCAGGATGGGGGGATAACCAGGGGACTCACCCTCTCAAATGAGAAAGGTAGGGGGTTGCTGGGAGTCTTAGTGAGGGGGACTAGGGTCAGCACTTTGGATGTTAATTAATTAATTAGAAAGAAAGGAAGGAAGGAAGGAAGGAAGGGAGGGAGGGAGGGAGGGAGGGAGGGAGGGAGAAAGAAAAGAAAAGAAAAGAAAAGAAGAAAAGAAAAAAGAAAAGAAAAGAAAAGAAAAGAAAAGAAAATTAAGAAAATTTCCCATAGGCTTGCCTGCTGATCAATCTGGTGGGGGCATTTTCTCAATTAAAGCTCCCTCTTCCAAAATGACTTTAGTGCAGCAGAGGATCCAGAAGTTCATAAGAGTGCCAAAGGTGAACCATGTATAAGCAAACAAGTGATCAGGCATGCATACATTTCTCTGTGCTCTTTACTATGGATGCAATAAGAAGCTATTGCTTGGCTTTTCCATAATAATGAACTGTGGAACTGTGAGCAAAAATAAACCCTTTCTCCTCTAAGTATCCCTTGTGAGGTGAGGAGGAAGGTAAAGATATTGAGATATCACGTTTATACTCTGTGTATAGTTTGTGTATTTATAGATCTTTTTAATATAGTGTTTGGCAAATGTTAAAGAGGGTAATACATGAACACTCACACCTCATCTGTCCAATTACTGGCTGGCAAATCAGTCTGACACTGCTTCCTTCACATGAACAAGGGAAATCCTTTCTTCACCCCTGCATGAGACACCGCAAAGCAATCCTGAAGAACTCAGTAGAATTTCTCACTAGGACATGGGTGGTTTCTTTAGTCATAGGTAGCAGTTAAATGTAATAAGTGAATGACCACACAGATGGAAATTTGGGGCCACCAAGCTTCACCCCATGGTGCAGAGACACTGCTGCAGAGACATGGCACACAGAGAAGGCAGTCACCCAGAGTTTATGCCGATGGCTGCACAGTGTCCTAGGGAGGGTGGAATAAAGCAAAACTGCAGTATTTGTTTTTGGTAGAACTGAACAGAACAACTAGCAATCCACAGACATGTGAAGGAGTCCTGCCCTGTTCTGTGCTGAATGTTGGGCCTACAGAAAGATTGCATTTGGGGAGAATGACTCATTTTAAGAGCAGCAAGTACATGGGAACAGTCTCATCTGAACACGTTATAATCAAAGACCACTTTTTCCCCTCTATCTAAATGATGGTTATGCTATTCCTTCTCCATATAGATAGTGTAAATGGTACTTAGCACAGGCAACATTCTCCCCTGTGAAGTGAACCCTGTATTATGTCATATAGATCTTGTATTTATGAAAGGCATCATTTTAAAGGCACCTTGGGAGGTTATGCTAAAGCATAAAGTGGTCTGTGCATGCAATATGAGAAATACACTGACCTGTTGAAGGACAAGGGATAGAACTGTTTAAATACAAGTGTGCATCAATTAGGTGGAAGAGTTTCAGGGATGACTGTTATTTGAAGCATGCTACAGTGGAAAGCCCTATACTTACATGCATGGGGGTGGCACTAATATGTCCCAGTGGGATGGGTAGATAGATAGATAGATAGATAGATAGATAGATAGATAGATAGACAGATAGACTGATAGATAATAGATAGATGACAGATAGACAGACAAACAGATTATGGATGGATGGATGGATTGATAGATGGATAGAGCGATAGATGGATGGATAGATAGACAGACATGAGTATAGAAGAGACTCATGAAGAACTGAAGTGGGGAGTGAGGGATGGATTTGATCATAATAAAATATATTCATATATGAATAAACAATAAAATAAAAATTAGTTCAAAACTTAATAAACTTTGGAAGATTGTTTTCCTCAGAGAACTGCATAACTAATGTGTGTAAATCTCTTTCTATATATCCATCTCAGGATATATCAGGGTCTGCTTTCCATCCCTGGGTGAGACTTTCCAGTGCAGTGTCTCCAGGCTCCCCTACACTCTTGTCAGCACCCACTCATCAATGCCCTGTTAGGAAACCCAAAAAGTCATTGGTTCTCCACAGTGACCTCTAGTGGAATTGTACTTTCATTTGTCATAGGACCTAGTAAGTGTCTTGTTCTAGAAAGAAGCAGAAAGTCTGCATGCAAGATTGGGTGTTGTTAGAAACACTTGTGGCAGTGGGTCCATGGGCAGTGGCTTTCTGTTGAGCTGGATGCTATTCCTGCTGGATCGGAGCCCCATTAAGACCCATCCATCATCCAATCATGGTGGTGCTCACCTTTCATCCCAGCACTCTGGAGACAGAGACAGGCAGATCTCTCTGAGTTCAAGGCCAGCTTTGTCTAGATATTAGTCCCAGGCGAGCCAGGACTATGTATGTAGGGAGACCCTGTCTCACAAGAAAGGAAGGAAGAAAGAAAGTTCTGTTTTGGAGAGTAAGATGCGTCGATTGTGAAGTCCTTGTGTAAATTCAGGCTTCTTCACTCTTGCGTCCCTTTTTGCTAACTGTCCAAGGGAAAAAAATTAAGCTTTCTGGTGATTCACAACCATCTTTCAAACCTATGAAACGCCATGCCAAAGAGAATTGCATAAGGTGATCCTAATTAAAAATAAATGATCAGACTAATTTGTACCTTTAAGACTATTCCCCACTGAGATGTAAGAATCAGAGCCCTTAGCAAGCATGCTTCTATTTATATAAATCACTAATATGCACTGCCCTGGAAATTCACACATCTAGTTACCTACTGATTACTCCATATCTGGAATGACATGGGAGCCACATCAGCTAGTCACAGATGCATACACTGACAATCAGTGGGAATTGCAAAGAATCTGATTGATCCTAAGTTACCTTATTCCATCTATAACATGAATTCTAGAAGTTTTACAAGCAGTGGTTAAAATTATATCTCCTCCTCCTCCTCCTCCTCCTCCTCCTCCTCCTCCTCCTCCTTCTCCTCTTCCTCCTTCTCCTCCTCTTCCTCCTCTTCTGTGGAATCAAGCTGGCGCTGTGCAGAGTGATGCCCCGCATGTCTGCCCTGGGCACTGTGGCTCTGGAAGGGACAAGACACATGGTAAGTGGTCGTGTGCCTCTGCCCACAGTCCGAAGGGCAGGTGGGGACTATGGGAAGCCACCAGGACATCGCCCTTGGGTAGGGGAGGGGGCCATTCCCAGGGAACATGCAGCAGCTAACTCTGTGGGTTCTCTAGCCTGGGGCACCGCAGACTCTGCTGGGTGCCACAGATGAGCTAGCAGGAGCGCAGCTGGAGATCCTGCCAGGACGGGGTTGTCAGCTTAAGTTCCAGCTAGCTGCTTTGACTTGGGTGAATGGGTCCTGTCTGGAAGTGCTAAGATGCCCTTAGTGAGAGGTTAGTTGTGCAGCTCCTTAATTGAAGGCCGGATCCCTCGATTCCCATGACAGATCAAGATGGATAAAGACAGTCCATAATTCCAAAGTGCTTATTGGCATTGTGTTGTATGGTGTGGATGAAATCGTACCCCAAGATCTCTGGGAGGGGCGAGGCAGATATAGTAACTGGGAAGGGGCGTGGCTAAGTCTGTAGATATCTCATTAACATGGGGATGGCTTGGGACTGTGTGGCCACACCTCTACCTGTGGCAGGGCTTGGGGGCGTGGCCACGCCTCTACATGAGGAGGAGCTTAGTCTGAGAGTTTAAATATACCTTATCTGCATGTGGGAGGGCTTGGTGTTGCTCTTACGTGACACACCTCACATGACAGACCTCTTTACAGGGGGCTCTGGGGGTTGAACTGTTTGACAGAAGTCAAGGGCCTCCTGGGAGCATTGGCAAAATGTTTTCTGGTCCATTGTAGGGTAAACCCACTGGGTAGCCCGGAGTTAAGCCTGTACTCAACCAAGGGCCAGGCTGCCTGCCAGTCTACCACCCCACACTCCTCCTCCTCCTCCTCCTCCTCCTCCTCCTCCTCCTCCTCCTCCTCCTCCTCCTCCTCCTCCTCCTTCTCTTCCTCCTCTTCTCCTTTTCTTCTTCTTCTTTATTCTTTGAAAATTTCATACATGTGTACAATTTTGTCATGCCTGCCACTCTCCCTTCCTCCACCCACAACACACAGCCCATCTGCCTCCCAACTTTATAATTTCATTATTTATCATCTGCTGAGTCTATTTAGTGCCAATGATATGCATATGGGTATGGGGTCACCCATTGAAACAAGGACAACCTACCAATGCCAATGACCCACAGGAAAAGCAACTCTCTCCTCATTTCAATGACCATCAATTGACTGCAGCTCCTCATCTGAGGATGCAGCATGAGGAGCCCCCTAGCCATCCTAGCTGGAATCTTGAGCAGTACTGCTCTTGTACAGGTAACTACATCTGCTCTTTCAGATGAAGCACAGGCACACTATGTCCAGAGGCCAGCATAGCACAGTGCTCCTCCCCACCTTCTGTTCTCTGATTCTCTCCTCCAACCATATCTTCTTGATGTTCCCAGTACTCCCTGAGCCTTATAGGCAAGGGGTGGGTATGTTTGTAGCTCTCCTCATCTTATAATTGCTTCAAAGAGTTTAAAGAATGGTCTATGCTTCTAAGTTTGACATGGATGGACTGGACAGGGCAGAGACTGATCTTACATTGTATGATCTGTGTATTTAGCTGTAGGCTAACATGTGGTGCAATGTGTTCTAAGAATATTAATGCTGCAGTAATGTTGTCCTGGGAATGATTAACGTATCTACTTGTAATAAAGTATAAGTGTGCAGTTCTAAAAGTGCCCAGTGACACTAGAGATACTGAAAGAGCAAAGAAGCTAGCACCAATTGAAGTTAAGCTTCTTTTATATACTGCCCCTAAAATCTGAAGTGCAGGAGGTGGAAATATGGCTTTATGGTGAAGAGTACTGGCTGCTCTTCCAGAGGACCTGGGTTCAGTTCCTAGCACCCACATGGTGGCAACTTACAGCCATCTGTAACTACAATTCCAAGGGATCCAATGACCTATTCTGGCATCCACAGGCACCAGGCACACACATGGGGCACAGGCATACATGCAGGCAAAACACTCACACATGAAGTACAACAAATAAGTCTTTAAAGCAACCAAAGTATAAAATATAATAATAATAATAATAATAGTAATAATAATAAAAAATCACTTTGTGTGCTAAGTTCTGTGGCATAAGCTGTACTTGTAAATCAAGACAGTCTCAAGACCTTACTATCTGCCCCCCTTGTGTCTAGATAACAGTGCTGGAGGCCAGAAGAAACAGGTGTTGGGCCTCATAAAGCAATATTTGTGCCAGCTTGATTTACCTGGCAAAGATGCCTTAGAGGACATGGTGCTGCTCAGAGGAAACAAGAATGTTTTAATATGATTTAATGATGTTTTAATAGCTGTCTGCTGAAAGGTGAAAAATGGAGGGAAATTTTAGGGTTGGTAATGATTAAAGAGAACATCAAACATTGTGGCGTCTATCCATCAGAGATATTAAGTATGTGAAATTGAGATTCCATGGTATCAAAAGACAACTACAAATGTAAGCAATAAAACCTAATCCATCCATGCTAGTTCTTCTTGGAGAAATGTGTTCATCTGGCTTACATCTCACAGTCCATAACTGAGGGAGGTCAGAGCAGAAACTCAAGGCAGTGTGGTAGTTTGAATGAAAATAGCACCATAGGCTCGTAAGTACTGGCACTATTTGGAGGTGTGGTGTTATTCCAGGAAATGTATCATGAGGTGTGGGCTTTGAGGTCCCAAAGGCTCAAGCCAAGCCTAGTGTGGCACTCTCTTCCTGCTGCCTGCTTATTGATCAGATGTATAACTCTCAGCTATCTCTCCATTATAATGACAATGGACTAAATCTGTAAGCCAGCCCTCAATTACAAGCTTTCCCTTACAACAGTTGCCATGGTCATGGTGTCTCTTCACAGCAACAGAAACAACAACTATGACAGGCAGGAACCTGAAAGCAGGGACTGATGCAGAGGCCATGGAAGAACACTGTTTACTGGCCTGTTCCCCATTCCTTGTGTCAATCCATATCAATCATTAATCAAGAATATGCCCCACAGGCGACTCTAATGGAGGCATTTTCTCAGTTGAGGTTCCTCTTCCCAGATGAACCTAATTTGTGTCAAGTCGACAAAAATCTAACCAGCACAATCATAATTCTGCAGCTAATTGATGCTAGAACAGGTGACAATACTCTAAGACAAACAATATAGGGACCTGTTAGAGGCAAAAAAGAGTCATTGTGGAGGAGTGTACTGGCTAGTTTTGTGTCAACTTGACACAAGCTAGAGTAATCATGAAATGCCTCAACGAGACCCAGCTGTAGAACATTTTCTCAATTAGTGATCAATGGAGGAGGGCTCAGCTCATTGTGGATGGTGCCATCCCTGGGCTGGTGGTCTTGGGTTCTATAAGAAAGCAGGCTGAGCAATCCATAGGGTGCAAACCAGTAAGCAGCACCCTCTCAATGGCCTCTGCATCAATTCCTGCTTCCAGGTTCCTCCCCTGCTTGAGTTCCTGTCCTGACTTCCTTCAATGATGTACTGCAATCTTTAATAAACCCTTTCCTCCCCAACTTGCTTTTTGCTCATGGTGCTTCATTGTAGCAATTGAAACCCTAGAGCAAACCACTCTACATATATCTCTCAGACAGGATGGATATGGTCCAGCAAGCAAACCTGACTTCCCCCTTTTCCTATAATAACACAAACAACTTCAAAACTGGGAAATAGACAAGGCAGACATCATGGCAGCACTATCTTCCTAGATGATGTCCACCATGAGATTAAAAGACATTAATTAACATAAAAGCTTTCCTGTTAAATTCCCTCTGCAGTTGCACCACAGGAAGAGAGTATTCTGTCCCCATCTTAGCTTTCTGTCTGCCTTGAAAATCAAATTTCCCCCCCTTAGGCTGCTATCCTTCCTCTCATTATGCCCCCATGCTGGGGATTCATTGTTCCAAGTCAGTTGGTTTCCCAAGTAGATAACTATTTTCAAAACTAAAGAGAATATTACATTTGATGGTGTTTGCTGATTCATTTCTTCCTAATGTGTTTACAGTGTACCTCTCTCTTTTATGGACTCCGTGATACCCTGGTGGAAACATTGGCATAAAAATGAATTGTGGCTATTTTATGATGAAGACACACACACACACACACACACACACACACACACACACACACACTTAAACATGTTTTCCGGCCGGGGTGCTTTGAGAATCACTCTGCTGAGTCCAGAGGTGAGGGTGGGACTGAGGGACAGTGGAGGGTGGTAGCAACCTGTGCAGCTCTCTTGCTGAAGGGAAATTGTAAGCATGATAACCTAAAGAGAAAGCCTTGGGTGTTCAACCACCATGGTTCTCTCCCTGCTGCTTTAAGAGGCAAATTGAGGGAAACAGAAGAAACTGATCATAAGGGTTCTCTAGCTTCCAGTGACTGAAGAAGACAAGGTACTTATTTTGTGAATAAGGCCTGCCCTGCCCACTTATCCACCTTCACTGAGAGATAGACAATTTCTCATGGGTATGATGTTCTACAGCTACTAAGCCTGCTGGAGGTTATTTCATCCCAAGGCTTTAAGGTCCCATCCCAACCATGAAAAACAAACGCACCCACACCCCACACCCCCGCACACCTGAGGAGCCCCTACAAATGTGGTGTGCAGTGCCTGAAGCTCTGTAGAGGAAATTTCAGCATCTTTCTGTTTTTCCTGCCTGTTCCTTCTTCCCCAACACCATCCATGATGATCCATGTACGTGTGTGTGTGTGTGTGTGTGTGTGTGTGTGTGTGTATGTGGTTACACGGTCTGTGCACAAGCAAGTGTGTATGCATGTACATGTGTGTGCATGCATACTCCTAATTGAAGAAAACCCACTTTTCTCTTACATTTTTCTTTTCTTTCAGTTTTAGTTTCCATGTATCTTCTATGCACCTTTCCTTGAATCGAGAGAGAGAGAGAGAGAGAGAGAGAGAGAGAGAGAGAGAGAGAGAGATATGCACTGCTAAAGCATTGGCAGTGAATATAAGAATATCTTCTGATGCAGCATCCAGCTGTCACTGGATCTGTACACTCCCCTAACTCATGTCTTTCCATCTTAGTAAACCTAATTCCTTTGGACAAACTCTTCAGAGCATGTCTCAAATGTGGGGATAGGGCAAATGCAGGGCAAGTTCATTCCCAGAATTAAAGGTGCATTATCAAACCATCCTCATGACCCGACACTCCCAAAGACATGCTTACTGACATATTTCTGTTGTGATGTACTTGGGCCTTGAGAGGACTCCTGTGTCAGTTAGCCATTGGCTTATTCCATTAGGCATGCCACAATGGTTTGCTCTTACAAGAAGTTAAAACGTGTTTATGCTAGAGAGGCTGACATGATGAATACAAGAAACACGAATAAAACATGAAAGATAAACATGAATAAAGACTGTGACCTGGAGCCATACTGTCCACATGGGAAGGCACCCACAGAGAGAATGCAGAGTATGCAAGCAAAATCAATCACCTTTCCCTGCCTGTGTGAAAGCCTGTGACAGTCATAATGATGCCATTGTGTGCTTGAGCAGGGCAACAGTTCCTCCATCCAACCAGAGCTGCTGCACAGACTAGCAGGAAGTCAGTGATTTCTAGGTCCCAGTAAGATTCAGATTCAGAAGTCTTTCTGGATTCTGCCCTTCATCACAAACTGCCCATGACCTCAGCCAGACACGTGTCTCTCTGAGACTATCCAATTTATGTGTCTTGCAAAAGTTAAATGAACAATGACTCTTCCTGGTACATATCTTTCATTCTGATCAGAGAGCCACCATTGTATAAAGTCCTTCTCTGAACTGCACATAACCCCAGGCAACACCACTGCCATTACTGACACAGGGGAAGAGGTCCTCATTCACATAGGATGTCTCCCAGTTGTTGTCTACCTGGGGCCATAGGACTGCATCTGTGCTCTGGGAAGGAGAGGAACAGAGAAAGTCAAGAGAGAAAACCCAAAGGGAAGGGCTGACTCTGCTTAGGGAAGGATCTGTTTAGTTTGGATAAATTTCTGACTCCCTTAATGCCATTGATTTGTGAGTAGCAATATTCCTTTCATACTCCTGCATCATCCCTTCAGGCCATCTTTTTCCCTTCAGTCCCCAGGCTGTCTTCAATATCCAGTCATCCCTTTCAGTCCCTAGTAATTCCCATTCCATCCTGGGTCACTCCTTCAGTCCCAGGTCATCCCTTCAGGCCCCAGTCATCCCATTCAGTTCCAGGTCATCCCTACAGACCTCAGTCATCCCTTCAATCGCAAGTCATACCCTCAGTCCCCAGTCATCCTCTCAGACCCCAGTTATCCCCTCACTCCCCAGTCATCACTTCAAGTCCAAGCCACCTCTTCAACCACAAATCATCCCCTCAGTCCCCAGTCGTCCCTTCAGACCCCAGTCATCCCCTCCATCTCCAGTCATCCCTTCAATATTCAGTCATCCCCGCAGTCCCAAGTCATCCCCACAGTCCCCAGCCATCCTCTTAGTCCCCAGTAATTCCTTCAGATCCCAGTCATCCCTTCAGTCCTCAGTCATCCCTTCAGACTCTAGTCACCCTCTTAGTCTCCGCACATGCTCTGACAGCAGATCTGAGCCTTTCCTCTGTGTTTGTTCCTTTCAAATCCATTACTTTCATTTATTTCCTTGACTTCCAATCAAGGTCTTTTCGCCGTTGTCTCCTTCCTGAGTCAAGTTCTTTGTACATCAAGATGTGACTGGCCAGTACCCTCTTGTCTGGCATTTTTAGAAGCTCTGAAATAATTAATCATTCCTCAAGGCTATCTCAGCCTTTGATTCTATTTATCCATGCCTGATCACTACAGAAGCAGCCACAGCATTTCAGTCATAGATATTCCTCTTGCACTTTTTCCCTTTTGGGAAATGTACATG
The DNA here is from genome assembly GCA_028551405.1 of Uromys caudimaculatus. NCBI lineage: Eukaryota > Metazoa > Chordata > Mammalia > Rodentia > Muridae > Uromys > Uromys caudimaculatus. The sequence continues at coordinate 26,227,464 of CM052721.1, forward strand.
CTCTGTCTCAGTGCACTATGAAACTCTGTCCTGCTTGCCTCTTCTAGACATAAACTCCACACATCTTCCTTCAAAATCATTGGTCCCACCTCCTCTGCTTACCAATCTAAAACTGATGGTGGATAGAGACTCAGTCTGAGAGCATGAAGGTTAGTGACATCTCCATGTTGCTATACCCTGCTGTACCCCATTCTGTGATGTTTATCACAAGAACAAGACCTGTGTACCACATGATGGCTGCAAGTGCTTGACTTGTTCAATTTTGACACAAGACTTTACCACACAAGAATCAGTATTTTATACTGCCTCTGAAGAAGAGGAACCCAATGCAGAGAAAGGTTATGTGACTCCTCTAATGACACACAGTGATCTACAACAATGGGGGTACAAGCCTGGCTATTCTCTTTCCTTTATTTATTCTCATTTTGTGGCTTATTTGTAAGGATTGGCTCAATGTTGCCAATATGAAGATTATCCTATTTATACACAAGAAACTGTGAATCAAGTGGAGTTCTAAAAACCATCTTCATATTGGTAGCAGTTTGGGTTGTAATTCTTCCTCACTTTCCTTCTTTCTTTTTTTAATTTTAAATTGATGTTTCTTTGAGATAGTCTCTTATTCTATAGTCCAGACTGGTCTAGAACTTACTATGTAGCCTGAGGTAACCTTTAACTCAGGGCAATCCTCCTGCCTCAGCCTACTTAATATAATCATGTGAGCCATCATCAACCCAGTTAGCTTTAAAACCAACATTCTTGATATCACAAGGCTCCGAAAGCCATCACGGAGGTCTGTACATTCCCCAGGAAGTTCGGCCATGCTTAACAACTGTGTCCAGGGTCGCATAGCTGGAGGATAATGGGAGATGATTCATAGACTCAGAGATAAGTAGCTGGACTCTCTGTGTGCTGCCTACCCCTTCCCTATCCTCCTTCATCATGTGATTCCCATGACCCAATGAAGAACCTCCAGTGCTAGAGTCCACAGTGCCTGCCTTACCCTTTCTTAGCCAAGATGGAAACTTGTAAACACAGGGGGCCATGCCACACAGAGAGAACACAACTGCACGAGTTAGTCACGTGCTCCGATTCCTAGCTTAATTCTCTTTTATAGAAAACTCTAACTGGTTATTTATGGTGCTGACAGAAAGATACCTTTAAATAAATTGATTAAAATTAGAAAAGCAGAACATGCTAAATATGTAAAACACAGGTGGTATCAGCATATGGCTGTGTAATGAAAGTCATTTCATGGCCACTTAGAAATTATGGTGTTAATTGCTTTAGGGCAGGAAATACATGTTAGGGATTTTTTTGTGTGTGTGTTTCTCTGATACTAACGACTTCATAGGGGACAAAAAAAAATCCACCTTTTTTATTCATGTCCACAGATGCAGGGCAGGCACTACCTGATACTAAGCAGGTGACTGAAACCGGATGTTCACTCTCTGGGGTAAGTGTCTTACATTGCTGTGAGCATGTTTTTGTAGAGGCATTCCTGGAAAACAAATGCTTTCCATTTGCAATTGCTCTTTTAACTTGTGTTGTAGTCATGCATGTGTATGCTGCCATTCTCCTAGCTGCTGTGAGTAGTGAGTGGACTGGCTACCATTTTCCTTAGTTGAGGACCTACCTGGAGGCATCATTTATAACACTAGCATAGGGTGGCACCAGTTTTGCAAGTGGTTGGTATATATGACTACATAAAAAAAAAACACAGATGTGCAAACCCAAAAGCCAATGTGACACCATTTGAACAGTCATGGACCAACCCAGCAGCAAAACATATGACTGGGGTTCTTAGAAATATGTTTTGGGCCAGTAACAGGAACCAGAAGCTAGTGTTCTCCTTCCTTCTCAGGCTAGGACTAGCCATGTATATCTCATGAATTTACTCAATGAAATCTTAGATATCTACTGTGCATCAGAATTTGGCTAAATTTTTCTATAATTAATATATATGGAATAAATATGCCAATCCCAGCTCCTGTGAGTCTGCTATACAACAGCATATGTATACAGAAATCCATATGTGTACTGAAATACAATTACATATGATCATTAACTTGATATTTATGTCCATGCATGTACTATGCCTTCATATATACTCTAGAAACTTAGGTTACCAAAGACCAAAGCCAAGTCCCTGGGAATCGGTGACAACAAATGTTCAAAGGTAAGAAGCAAATCACATCCGAAGAGCTCAGCTGGAGCTGTGAGCCTCAATTTCCTCCCCCAGACACAGACAGTAGCTCTCCTAAAATCCTAACGTTCATGTCCCAAGGATGGTGGGAACTGAATTACTCTGTGAAGACTCCAGTTACCATTGTGAATGTTGACTTAAAGCCTTATCTTTATGAAGCTTCTGTAAATTTCCAAGGAAACGGAATAGGAACATGATGAGTTACTAAATATAAGAAAACAGTCAGGCTTTCAGCACGCAAAGTGTTAAAAACTGGGGGTAATGGTTAAGAGCTTTTGGTTTCCAGAATCCATGTATGTGGGAGAGTCTTATACCAGTTTTTGGAGATTTATGCCCTCTTCTGTCCCCCATGAGTATTGCAAGTATGCATGTGTGCACACACGCACACACACATATACATATATATTTGAGTGTGTATCAATATACACACACTCACACTCACACAAACACACCCATACTCACTCACACACACACATACAAATAATAAATAAATAGATAAATAAAAACCTTAAACTCAGTTTTTCTTCGCCTTCATGCCTTGTGGGACTGAGCAACTGCTAAATCCTTGGATTTTAATTCACAGCTGCTGCTGACCATTGTTGGGGAGTTGGACTACAGACTGTAATAAACAGTTTTCCAAACAAATATTCCCAAGAAACAAGCTGTAGCAGCCATTCTAATATTGAATAAAATCAACTTTCAACCAAAAGTTATCAAAAAAGATAAGGAAGACCAGTTCATACAGGTCAAAGGAAAAATCTACCAAGATGAACTCTCAATTATGAACATCTATGCTCCAAATGCAAGGTCACCCACCTTCATAAAAGAAACTTTACTAAATCCCAAAGTGCACATTGCTCCCCACACAATAATAGTGGGAGACTTCAACACCCCACTCTCAGCAATGGATAGATCATGGAAACAGAAACTTAACAGAGACACAGAGAAACTAATAGAATTTTTGAACCAAATGGATCTAACAGATATTTATAGAACATTTTATCCTAAAACTAAAGAATATACCTTCTTCTCAGCACCTCATGGTACCTTTTCCAAAACTGACCATATAATTGGTCACAAAACAGGCCTCAACAAATACAAGAAGATTGAAATAATCCCATGCATCCTCTCAGATCACTATGGATAAGGCTGGTTCTAATACCAACAAAAACAATGGAAAACACACATACACATGGAAGCTGAACAATGTTCTACTCAGTGATAACTTGGTCAAAAAAGGATAAAGAAAAATACTAAAGACATTTTAGAATTTAATGAAAATGAAGACACAAAACTTATGGGACACAATAAAAGTAGTGGTAAGAGGAAAACTCATACCTCTAAGTGCCTCCAAAAAGAAATAGGAGAGAGTTTACACTAGCAGCTTGACAGCACACCTGAAAGCTCTAGAACAAAAAGAAGCTAATACACCTAAGAGGAGTAGAAGGCAGGAAATAATCAAACTCAGGGTTTCAACCAAGTAGAAACAAAAAGAAATATAAAAAGAATGAACAAAATCAAGAGCTGGTTCTTTGAGAAAATCAGCAAGATAAGAAAACTCTTAGCCAGACTAATCAGAGGGCACAGAGACAGAATCCAAATTAATAAAATCAGAAATGAAAAGGAAGACATAACATTGGAAACTGTGGAAATTCAAAAAATCATCAGATCCTACTACAAATGCTTATACTCAACAAAACTGGAAAATCTCAATGAAATGGACAATTTTCTAGACAGATAGATACTAGGTGCCAAAGTTAAAACAGTAGCAGATAAAATATCTAAACAGTCCCATAACCCCTAAAGAAATAGAAACAGTCATTAATAGTCTTCCAACCAAAAAAATCCCAGGACCAGATGAGTTTAGTGGGGATTCTATCAGATCTTCAAAGAAGACCTAATACCAATACTCTTCAATCTATTCCACAAAATAGAAACAGAAGGAACACTGCCCAATTCATTCTATGAAGTCACATTTACGCTTATATCTAAACCACACAAAGGCCAAACAAAGAAAGAGAAGTGCAGACCAATTTCCTTTATGAATATTGATGCAAAAATACTCAATAAAACTCTTGCTAACCAAATCCAAGAACACATCAAAATGATCATTCACCACAATCAAATAGGCTTCATCCCAGGGATGCAGGGATGGTTCAATATCCGGAAATCCATCACCATAATCCATTACATAAACAAACTCAAAGAAAAAAACACACGACCATTTCATTAGATTCTGACAAAGCATTTGACAAAATTCAGCATCCCTTCATGCTAAAAGTCTTGGAAAGATCAAGAATTCAAGGCCTATACCTAAACATATTAAAAGCAATATACAG